>JBBMOE010000058.1:1701217-2148151 GCA_037975065.1 Chaetodon trifasciatus
TTTTTTTTTTTTTTAATTACGTATGAGATGTACAAATATAATTCTTTGCTAATATATATCATCAAATTAGGGAAAAAAATCATAGGTTAAAAATGAAAATCAAGTGACAAATTTGATTCAAAACTTGCTTTGCTACATTAGATGTAGGCAGACTCCAAGTCGACTTTTCTCGTACTGATTTGTTTGTGTCAAGTGAATCCAGATTCAGTGTCATGTGATCTTAATAGTGGCCTATGGACAGCTTTAAGGTGAACGCGCTCGACTTCACTGCACAGCCCTACATGGTGGTGTTTCGTTTCGTTTCGTTTCGCTTCTGTTTTCTTTTGTAAGACTTTTAAAAAGAGGGATTGTAGGTGTTTCCGATGGTGCTAAACATTTTATCTAATCAAGAAAAGTATATTTGATTGGAAGAGAAATAAACATGTCTTGACAATGACTGTTTTTAAGTTCCTTGTAGTAATGGAAAAAGAACTATTATTTCACTCATATAAATATATTAACAAAGGCATTTTAACTTTGTACTTGAAAAAATAAGGATAACAAATAATGAAAGGTTTCCTATATTGTTTTAGACTAGAGATTGCTGTAGTTGGTGCTTATCTGTGGGAAAATTGTGTGAGAAAAAAAACGGTAATAACTTTTACTGTAGCATAATGTATGCTTAATACGCATTGCTTCTTAATCCTACATTCCATGCCGTACTATTCTCCATGTCTGTTTTCAAAATGTTGTTTTGGATCGATTGTTTTTTTTTTTTTTTTTTTTTTGCTTTTATCAGAAACAACATTTCGTTTCTGCTGTTCAACGCAGGTCAATAATTCGATATTCGGTGATACTGTTGACACTCTGTGTGACTTTCTTTCTGTCATAACTGTTTATGGCCTATACGCTTTTCCTCAAGACCAGTTCGTACAGCAAATGTAGCAGTCATTCTCCACTTTGACCCCCCCCCACCCCCACCCCCCCCACCCCATACTTATGTTTAGTGTCCAGAGAGAAGATAAAGGCTCCGTATGTACTTGTGCTGGAGAACACTTGAATAAATGTATTGTTTTTGTGCAAAACCACCTCCTGTCCTTTTTTATTCATGTTTTTTCAGTTCACTCCACCTTTGGAATTTACATGAAAGCCCCTGAAAAGGTGAAATCTCACGCGTTTATCTGTAACATTAAATATTCATTATTTAATGTGCCAAAGTTAAAGTTTGAGGGGAAACATTGATAGATTGAAGGGTTAAAGTCTCAAATCTGCTTCATCAGGACTGTGTGACTGGCGCCTGGCAACATGAGCTAACGACCCAAAAAAATGTCATCAGACATTGGTGTAAATATTGATGAATTCTGATTGGTGCACAGAAGCATATGACATCACTTTTATTTCCAGCTCAGTCCCAGTAACCACAAGTCAGTGTGAGGTGCACAGAAAACATCTAAAATGCAGAAAATTGTGTGAAAAAGAAGCATTTAGGACTCCGTCACTCACAAGAAGCTCATAGAGGAAAGAAACAAAAACACCTTCAGGGCCTTTAATTGTACAATGAGGTGGTTAATGATGAGCCTGTGTACTGTCAATAGTGCAGATGACCGTGCACTCACTCCCCAGTGCTTTGAATTAATCTAATTACCAAATATTTAAGCTACACTGTTGATCCTCAGAGGTCATTATGACATGTCACAGAAGTAAAAGCACAGGTGTGAACAACAAACGAAACACCAGCTGAGTTCCATTTAGCTGCTTCAGTTTAAGGGTCCTGCTATTGTGCTTGCTGGCTCACTGTCACATTAGCTGCATCCCAATATCATGCTGCATACTAACTGTACACTATACTACATACTCATCCTCCACATACATACACAAAACCTGCTTTAAATGATGTACTGCCTGTGTGTGGCACAGCGAAAGTGATGGCCTAACGGGACACTTAGCCACACTTAAGCATTGTTAATGTTATTAGTAACACCTGTGTGAAAAAGGTCTGTTTGACATGGAAGACAATTTCTGCCTCTTTTTTAAAAAATATTAACAAGTATTTTCTTTCTATAATTGTAGAAAGATAATAGATAGTATAATTTTGTCTTACTTAGTCAAAAACATCAAAAGGATGGAGGTCTCTGTGTTTTTTTTAGGTAATTTTGAGATAGGAGCACATAATAAATGTCATATTTATGAGGAAGTAAATCAGGATTATGATGGATTGTCTCATAATCATGAGAACTCCTCTATCTATCTCGCAATTACGATGCAATAAAGTCAGAATTATGGAGAGAAAACCACTTCATAATGAAAAACTCTCCTCAAACAGCTTGTATTGACACACAATCTCATTTTAATGATGATATTTTGGAAATTGGTTCATTCCAACCATAATTAACCTTCACACGCTCTGCTGTAGCTCCTAACTGTCTGACAGAGGAGATGTGGATATTGATATTCAGCTCAGTTTCCATGCCATCATGCCCCCCAGCAGGGCACTCAGGGTGTTGACACCTGGGTCTCCCCCCACCCTCAGTGCTCTAAAGAGGTGTCGCCCTGCAGCTCCTCTCTGAACATGTTGCCACTCTACAGCTTTTCATCCAGCCATCAATCAGCTGATGACTTCATGGGTTTGCACTCCCTCCTAACACCACGTGCTTATAACTAAATTATTTATCTGTTTTTAATTTTCCTCCTATCATAATTGTGGCAGATGAAGATCGGGTCATGTGAGGTAAGTCTAGCCCATCAATATGCCCAGCTAGTGCTCATAGAGACACGTCAGCCATCAAATCCGTGATAATAGCGATGATAATTAATTCTAATAACGTGTTACTCAGCCCCACCGCGCTGTTACCTTTATGTCACCCTCTTCCTCTCGCAGTGGTACAGCCCCCTGAGAGCGGACACGCCCTACGTCCGAAGTCATTGGTTGCGTAGGCGACCAAGCCTTCGCTCGGTGCCGCTGATTGGTGCGTCGCACCGTCGCACGGCCTGGATGCTGCGCGCTGCGACAAGCTGACCGCAGACAGACAGAGTGATAGCGGAAGACCGGCGATTTGCCTACAAAATAAAAGCATTAACAATGTGTTCAGCGTGAGTGTGCGCCTTAATATTACACTCTTTTTGATATGCTGCTGCCAGTGCAATGCTTTCATTCTTCAAAAAAAACAAAGAATAGAGTTAAGACAATGAAATTCTTAATTTAAAATATTTTAAAATTTAAAATATATTTTACATATTTGTGATAGAGTGGTCATTATATGTTTCAGCACTACATTTCAGCGCTGAAGAGAGTGCTTGAAAAAACTATATGTTAGACAATCACATTTAATTTTAGTGATCTACTTGGTCGGTCAGTGATCAATTTGCATAATTATCTAGTTTTTATTGACTGATCCGTGTTAAGTACATAGATAGATAGATAGATAGATAGATAGATAGATAGATAGATAGATAGATAGATAGATAGATAGACAGTGTACTTCACTGATCTCCTTAGGAAAACTGCAGTGTTGTAGCAGAAATTCACGTCACAAAACACACACAACTTGCACTAAGCTGACCTAAGGTAAGTAAGAAAAAGACAGATAGAGCTCGGATGGTGCAAATTAAAAAAGAAAAAGGTATTGCTTTTTTTATTACCATCAATAAATCTGGTCACAGACTTTGTTCTGCGATTCAAATAGTGTGAATGAAGCGTCATAAAACGTCCTATTTCAGCCTGACCATCAGGCAAGTTTTCGCAAGGGAAACCTGCATTTTACTAAGAAAGACACAACCGGAAGTGTCGCTCGTGTCTCCTTGCTGACTTGCCGGTGATGATGCTGCGGTCTGCTGGTCCCGGACCGGCCAGGAAGGCATCCATCTGGTGTGTGTATCTCCTTGGTAAGTGCCATCCGCGGATTGTGTTGCGTTCTGTTCCCGTCGGAAAGTACCCGGAGAGCCGAGAGGAGCAGCAGGCCCGAAGAGGAGGTATGTGCTCCACATCATCAGCATTATTCTCACTTGTCGGCTGCAGCTGCTAAATCTGGGGGAAACGCTCCGGGCACTTTGTTTCCATGCCCCCCCCCCCCGGCTGCACGTCTGCCTGCCACCCTCTACACACACCCTGAAGTGCAGCTACACCTCTGATCCAGGTCTGAGGGCTGTGCGGTTGTAGTGTGAGGCCACCCCGCGCCGGCAGGTAGCTGCTGTTTATTGTGGAGGAGGGAGAGGGGGGACTCGGGAAGGCGGTTTCTAGGTCGGTGATGACGGCTGTGCGGCCGATCATGCCGGATGGAGACCGGTTTCTTTGTGTCAAGTCGCACTAGTCCAAGTGTCATCATTCCACTGTTGCAGTAATTTTACATTATTTGCCTGGAGGATTATTGTATTTGATACTCTCTGACACACACCTGAGATTGCGTTTGACTTGCGTTTAATAGATTTAAGTGAGCAGATGTAGACATATAAAGGAATTTAACTAGTGTAGTACCAGGGCCTGTAGTTCTACTTCAAAGTGTGTATTTAAAACAGGTGCTACAACTGCAGTACAAGCTGTAGTTGCATATATTGAACCTCTAATCGATGTGTGTTTCATTCATAAAGCAGCCCCTCTCCACTCATTCCTCGTGCAAGTCTTAAAACAGGTAACATAAGCTCACCTGTTTATTATTGACCAACCGGCGTCAACTTCCATAGTGGCTGCAGAGCAAAAGGCCTGATGATATGATGATGACTTTGTTCCAGCCTGTAGCTGCTTCCAGGCTTGATGGAGAACATGATGTGTGTGCGTGTGTGTGTGTGTGTGTGTGACCCTTCAGCTTGTAGCCTGTTAGTCTGAATGCATGGACGTGTCGGGTTGAGCCATCCTCCTCCTCATCAGCCATCAGATCTGTGTGGAGGAGTCCATGCCATGCAGTAAAGTTGCCGCACCCTCGTACGTACGCATCCAGCACGCACACATGCGCGCCACCACGCAGGCCTGGCACACTCACACACACACACACAATACATCCCATCGTTAATACAGTGGTGTAAAGGGGAAGGGAGGAGGCAGATCTTGGAGTTTCTTTGTTATTGATAAATAGATCCTCGCTCAGCACTCACTCACATCCTGTTTACTTAATGACTTATTTAAAGGATTTTTTTAAAAAAACATGGTTTCGCCTGTGATTTTTGAGCTGTTTGGAGAGCAGAACAGAGTGGATTATAGAAGTATAGAAATACTGAGGTCAAGAGGCCCCACCCTCACCCCCCTCGCATAACTCACCCCCTGCAGTTCAGCAAATTTAATTTCAGAACATGAAAGTCTCCACAGCGAAAGGAATAAAGTAATGGACACTGAGTCCCTCAAGTCATCCAATTTAAACCTCCTGAGAGAGAAAAATACCCTAATGGGTCAATAATACGTGTGCAGTCATAATCATTGAATGTAAACTCCTCAGAAGTTGCTTAAATTCTCAAATTCCAGGCAAAAACACAGGAGACCTCATTGAGCTCGGGGGTCTTCTGCACATGTGACCCCTCACACAGGAGCAGCTCAGCACCAGCAGTGGTTTTAACTTTTCCGATCATTTTACTGAATCATTTTCATGTCTGAAGGCGTTAAACTATGCAGTGTTACTACTGTTACACAAAATTAACAGAATTAAGATAAAAAATAAGTAGAGCCTGGTCCGCTGGTTGGGAAGCACTGCAGAGCTGTTTGGCACGCGTGCAGTGGAAGAAAACTGATTCTTATATTCTTATTATGATTCTTTATATGTCTTCACAATGAGCGAGCATCACTGCGAGTAGCTTTATGCTGCTTCAGCCCTTTCAAAATAATGGCCTTATTGACCCTCGTCTGCCTTATTGTGATCCACAACTGGACTCGCCTTCTTTCTATTCAGCACTGCGTCACCGTCCACGGGGACGTCAGGTCACAGGCGGCGACTGACACAGCCCGCTCAGCCCGGGAGCTGATGTCAGTCACAGCCCGACAGACCGGCCACAGAGCAGCATCGCCGACTCTCGTCTCCGCTCCTGCGCTGTGTCAGAATGAGGCACTGTAAAATGTTCGCTTTCTCAAGTTGTAACTTCTCTTGTGATTTTTGCCGTTTCAGACCTCACAAAAAGAGTTAAAACCCCTTCAGTAAATCTTTCTCTCTCTCTCTTCCTTGCAGAGCTATAGCCATGTCTTCCAGCTCAGCGATGGTGCGCATCCTGATAAAGGGCGGCAAGGTGGTGAACGACGACTGCACCCAGGAGGCCGACGTCTACATCGAGAACGGCATCGTCCAGCAGGTGGGGAAGGAGCTGATGATTCCAGGTGGAGCCAAAGTGATCGACGCCTCGGGAAAACTGGTCCTGCCCGGCGGCATCGACACCAGCGTCCACCTGGAGGAGGCCTTCATGAACGCCACCACAGCAGACGACTACTACAGCGGCACCAAGGTAACGTCCGAGGGTTTGGAGTGGAAGCAGGGCGGCGGGCATTGTCCTAACTGTACAGGAGAGCAAAACTTCACGCCAAAGCCTGAAATAAGATTTAGATTCAGCAGCTCAAACTACTGAGGGCTAAATTTATCTGAACTCTCTTGGATATCCCCTTCACTTTGGTCTTGCTTCTGATCACAAATGTCTTTTTTCTGTCAGATAGAGATCCATGAAAGCTTTCCACTGAAGCTAATTTTAGCCAAGATGTCACCCGTGCTTCTTTAATTCGGTTTTGATTAAATGAGACAGCTTTCTTAGTAATTTGGCATCAAATGTGTTGGTTATTTTAGACACAGCTTCTCTCACTAAGTAATGATGGAATTAGAACTTAAAAGCTAAAGCTGCAATAGTAAAATAACACCGTAAAGCATTAAAAAAGAAGGCAAACAGCATGTTAGAAGTTATTTAAACTAGGCAGATGATGGTGACGGCTTAAATGCTAATGATTATGATCAATTAGGAAATGGACAGAATAATAATTAGACCCTATTTGAATAATCATTTGGGTCATTTTTAAGCAAAAAGAGCAAAAAATCTCTGGTTTCGGCTTCTCAAATATGGAGATTTTCTCATTTTCTGCCTTTTCTGTGATTGTAAACTGAATATCTTTGAGTTTTGAACTGCTGGTCAGTCAAAACAAGACATTTCAAGACTTGGACTCAGACCTGTAGGTTGCTGGGATGCTCCTCGGAGCGCCAGATTTCATCAAATCCTGCCTCAAAACGGACAGACAGACAGACAGACAGACAGACAGACAGACAGACAGACAGACAGCAGCCAGAAGGAGGATAATCACTGAAAAACATGCACATAAAATAACAAAGACGTGTTCAAATATGTGAACTAGCTGTGAGCTAAAACAGCATCTTTCCCACTTTTCTGCCATCTTACAGACAAAATGATGACTCCCTCATTCAAGAAAATAATCAGCAGGTTTGTAGATAACGGGTTTTGTTGTAAGTTGCTGCCTTACTTGGCAGTTTTGTGTGTTTTTATTTCTGGGAGTGTCAGAAGGTCACACACACAAAAATAATTTGGCACTCTGCTGCCGGCGAGGCTGCCAGAAAGTGTGGAATGGAGTCATCGCGGCCGCTGATGAGACTGGGATACCCCGCTCGCTCGGCGGGAAACCATGATGACTCATCGCTCTGTGGCGCTGCGAGGTGATGGAGGCTGAGAGGCGACGGGCGCCGGGCCGTTTCGGACGGACTCTGGCCGGTGGCTGCTGGTGTCAGACACTGTTCTCCGCTGTTCTCCGTCCTCTCCCCGTCACTCTCTCCTCGCCCCTCCCCGCCTGCTCCGCCGCCGCTGCCGCCGCGCTCCAGAATAAGTCCAGACAAATGCAGATCAGTACCTGTTTCCATGGAAACCGGGGGGCTGCTGCAAAGACTGCTGCAAAGCCTTTTCACTCACACCATTGTGCTTGGAGACAATGGTTCTCAGACCCACGCCCCCCCCCCCATCCTCCCTCCCACTACTCCACTCTCTAGGGTCAGCTGACAGATGCTCGCTGAAGCATGCACTCATACACAAAACACACACTGCGCTCACTTGTTGTGGATATTAAGATTTACTGTAATGTGAGTTTAGAACATCTAAATCTGTTTTTCGGAGGATAAAAACTAAGAAATGCTGATACCGTAAAGAAATGACTGCTTTAAGTGCCTCGTGATTGTACTGAGGGGCACTTAATCCTGTGCTTTAACTACTGGAGGATTTATATTTCCCCAGTTGTATGCAAATAACCATAAAGATAACCATTAATGCCAGCTGAACCTTTACTTTTATGCTTGGAGCGGGAGCTGTGTTGATTAGCAGATTGCTTCAGTATTTATGGGCTTAATAAATCAATATCTTCTGCTTCAACGTCGCTTGATGCCTCAGTTTAATGTTTATTACAGTTAACCTCGGTTGATTTTAGTCTTTAATGGCAATTAAACCAAGACAGTAGAGTTAATGCACAAGATTCCAATAGAAAAACACAATGATCACCACAAATCAGAAGAATAATTTTGCACATTTAATCTCAGAGTTACAGCCTGTATTTGACGTAAACTCAGAGCTAATGATCTGCGTTTCCTCTAGGCCGCTCTCGCTGGAGGAACAACAATGGTGATTGGACACGTTCTGCCAGAGAAGAATGAGTCTTTGCTGGAAGCCTACGAGAAGTGCCGCAGGTCGGCGGACTCCAAGACGTGCTGTGACTACGCTCTGCACGTGGGAGTAACTTGGTGGGGACCCCAGGTACTCCGACGCTGTGCCTCCATCTGCACGTGATCAGCCTGGTCTTTCCCAGAGTTAAAGTATTTTAATGGAGAAGTTCACCACTTTGTGAACACATGATTGGATAATGGATATTACTGGTTATTGAGGCTTGTAAATAAATATTTTCTCTCGGTTTCTATGATGGATTTCTGGCTGTATGCTTGTGAGACAGTGGTTCAAAATGGCGCCGTAAGAAAGAAGTTCTTGCTGTTGCAGCAGTGAAAGAAATATACCACTAAAAAGCAACATGGATGCAAAATAAAAGCACAAAAAAGTGCTGCGTTCTTGCATTGAGACCTGGATTCTTCTCTTTATAAGGAGACCTGGTTCAGACTTAGAGATGCCACACGTCCTTTAAACTTTCCCTTCCTGCAGGTGCGAGCTGAGATGGAGAAGCTGGTGAGAGAGCACGGAGTGAACTCCTTCCAGATGTTCATGGCCTACAAGGACATGTTCATGCTGAGGGACAGCGAGCTCTTCCAGGCTCTGCAGCACTGTAAGGACATCGGAGCTATAGCAAGAGTCCATGCTGAGAACGGGGAGCTGGTGGCAGAGGTGAGGGGGGATCCTTTCACTACTCTGTTTCCCAAATGCATTTGGCACTAATTTGTTTTATGCATAATTCATCACATCATCTTACCTCTTGCCAGGGTGCAAAAGAAGCACTGGATCTGGGCATCAGTGGCCCAGAGGGGATTGAAATCAGCAGGCCTGAAGAGGTACGAGAGTCAGATTATCCAGTGCTGTCTGTCAAGATGAAACTTTTATTATGTCCAGACTCTTGTCTAGAGTGTTAATATTACCTCTGTAATGAGCTGAATCCAGCCTCCGTCTCACCACGATTCCTCACAGTCTTCTGTCTCTTCACAGCTGGAGGCAGAGGCGACCCACAGGGCAATCACCATCGGCAACAGGGTGAGTGACACCTCTCAGCACAAACACAAATATTTAAGAGAAAAGCCCAGATCAGTCTTCCTGTGTCACATACTGCACTGTGTGTGTTTCCTGTTAGGCCCACTGCCCGATCTATCTGGTCAGCGTGTCCAGTATGGCTGCAGGAGACGTGGTGGCTACAGCCAAGATGCAGGGTGAGGCCCGGTTTCTGCTGCAGTTTCCATTCTCACAAAGCAAATGTGCATTTTTAATTACTAAGTCCTGAGGAGGTGTGCTCACACGCCAGCAGCTGCATCAGACCCACTGACCCGGAGAGGTTTGTGATGAAAAATAAATTTGGTTCTTTATAACCTCTGAAATCCAAATCAGAGGCATGGTGTTCTTGCTGCAGGCAGCACGGATGGACCACGCCCACGTATTCTGGGATATTCAGCCTTTTTGGGAGGCTAATCGTCAAGTATGCTGCTGTGTTTTGGAGATGTATCAAAAGGTTGAAGATGCTCATAACTGCATCAAAGACAGGCTGATAAATACTGGATGAAATACGACTGGTACTCTCTTCTTTATTTCTCCTTTTTGTGTTCAATGCTGAGGGACACTTGTGCCAAACTGCCTGTGTTTAACTGACTATTCAACCTCACATCTCATAGTTCTGTTCTAGTTTGCAGTTTCTCTCTTATAAATCTAAAATAATATAAAAAGTTAAAGCTTTAAAGAGTCACTTTCTGGTGTTTTGGAGACAGTTGTGGTTTCATTTCAACCCATGTGCATCTATATTGGAGCTGAACGGGGAAAAAAATTTGGAATTTTCACAGAAAAAATAAAAATGGTGATTTTTTTTTTGCTGGCGTCTAAACCAAACTGTTCCCATTCGTCTGGAGAATATGATTTACCAGCCGGGGGCGTGTTGTTCCCTGCTGTTCTGTCTGGTCACAGGTAAGGTGGTCCACGGTGAAACTACCACAGCCCACGCTGTGCTGAACGGCATGCAGTACTATCACCAGGACTGGGCCCACGCTGCCGCCCACGTCACCGTGCCCCCTCTCCGCCTGGACCCCAGCACTCCCAATTTCCTAATGAGCCTGCTGGGAAAGTGAGTAAAATCTCACATTAAGCGTGAATGGATGTTAAGTGCTTCAGTTATAAAACGTGACCTTCCGTCTCGCCCTGTCCGGCCGCAGTGACACTCTGAACGTGGTGGCGTCCGACCACCGTCCGTTCACCATCAAACAGAGAGCCATGGGCAAGGATGACTTCACGAAGATCCCCCAGGGGCTCCCCGGCGTCCAGGATCGCATGAGCGTCATCTGGGAGAAAGGAGTGGTACGTGTCGCTCTTTTGTTCAGCTGCCAGCAGGACGTCTGTTCTGCTTTGGTGGATAAATAAAATACAGACGGTAGAGGCACAGATTTTAAGCCCATCCTTCAGATTACAAGCATTTTTAATTGTGTTGTGATTCACAGATTGGAGGTAAGATGGACGAGAATCGCTTCGTGGCGGTCACAAGCTCAAACGCGGCCAAGATCTACAACCTCTACCCCAGGAAAGGGCGGATCATCCCTGGAGCAGATGCTGATGTGGTGGTCTGGGACCCCGAGGGATCCAAGTATGAAACCCGATCCGTCCATCCATCGATCGGCGTGTCTCGCTGCAGCTTTTATCTCCGCTCTCTGAAGCCGGCTGTCTGATTGAGCTGGGTCTTTCTCCTCTTTGCGTCTCTGTCTTGCAGGACCATTTCTGTGGACAGCCAGGTCCAGGGAGGAGATGTCAACCTGTATGAAGGTCTCCGCTGCCACGGCGTCCCCCTGGTCACCATCAGCCGCGGCCGCCTGGTCTATGAAAACGGCATGTTCACGTGTGCTGAGGGCTCCGGAAAGTTCTGCCCCCTGAGGACCTTCCCAGACTACCTTTACAAGAAGATGGTTCAGAGGGAAAAGGTATCAGACAGAAGTGTGTTCGTTAAAAAACTGAAATCTGGCTTTTATCATGAAACAGTTACGACTGCGACTGCTGTTACATTGACGCTGCGACTGAGGGTCAAACAGAAATTAAAGTTCTTAACTTGAGGTCTTTCGGGAAGGCGAGAACTACAGAGGAGCTTGTTTCCTTCCTCTTTTGTTTCCTTCTTTCCTTCCAGTTTTGTTCCCTTTATTTCTCATTTCCTTCTTTCCCCTGTATCTTCCTTCCTTGTATCATTTCCTCATTCCCTTCCCTCATTTCTTTCCTCCCTTCTTTTGTTTCCTTCTCATCTTCTTTCTTTCATCCTTTGTTTCCTTCTTGCTTTCCTTTCCTTGTTTGGACTGCACTTGTCCTGGAAAAGTACGAAGATACGTCTTTCATGTACTTGTTTGAACTTGTATGAATTCTTCCCCGTCCTTGGACGCATCAACAACAGATGTTGTTGGCCCTGATGTGATTTCACCACACAGCCATCTGATCTGGAGTCAGACGTGCTGCCATTGCTCCACAGAGTCATAAATCATCAGGATAAAATGTTTTCTGGCTGTCATCAGACTTCATATAATAGAAAAGTAGCACACACAGAGGGCTGTAGGGAGGTGCTGATCACTGGAAGAAGGATATTGTAGTACTCACTCCTGCTGTTGCTAATGCTACATCGCTAGTTCCTTTCTGTTAAACCACAACACATTTTCTCTCCTGCATCACAAGTCAGTATAAACTATTTCAAACACGTGTTTTTGCCCTAACGTGAACCTGACTGTATTCATTTGCATGTGTATCGTGTGTGTGTGTGTGTGTGTGTGTGTGTGTGTGTGTGTGTGTGTGTGTGTGTGTCGACACGTTGACCTGTCAGTGCCAGGCTGTGAAAGCGGTCGAACGGGAGCCCTACACCGGTGAAGTTGTTGCCTTGGCCAACTCAGGAAAGAGGGACTTCGGGGCTTCGGATCTGGACACCCCGACGCGCCCCTGCACCCGACACGGGGGCGTGAGGGACCTCCACGAGTCCAGCTTCAGCCTGTCTGGTGAGAATCAACGGCTCCATTCAGATAAAAGTGAAGGTTTCTGCTTTTCTTTCATGTAATGATCCCACGACAGTGAGGAGGAGTCTTTTGTTCGGCTTTGTTCTACATCTGAAAGCTCAGGTGTTCTTTCGTACACTCATAGCTGGACGGCTGCTGTATTTTCTGCCTTTTCAACCAGTCAAACATACACATGCCTCATGAGGGCGCCATTTTTAAAGAAGTCGTCACACTGTGCTTCTTGTGGACCCCATACAGTCTGCAGTAGGCCCAGTAGATGCCCGCATCAGTTATGCAGAAAAATATACTTAAATTATACTTTTTAAGTGTGTACTAAGTACACATTGTGCAGTTTTTGTCTCCTTAAGTATACTTAAATGTACTCAAAGTACTCCTTGAGTACCACTTGAGTAATACTTGAGTATACTTGAAGTGTAAATAGTTTTTGCAAACTATAAGTGTACTGAAGTACACCAGTGAAAATCAGGATTCATGAGCATTTAAAACACACTCGCAGTACAATTACATTATATCACCAGTGTGTTAGAAATATGCTCATAATATGTTTAAAATGAAGTGAAATTAAAGTACACTTAAATTAAACATGCTAATGGTGTACTGCAAAGGACAAGTACACCTTCTTACTATTAAAAGTATTTGTAAAATGCTGCACTTTTTAAAAGTACACTGAAGTACAATTTATAATGCACTCACAATAAAGTACTTGTTTTATAAGTATGATGAAATAAGTACTGCAGCATTAGTATATTCATTTTTTTCATACATTTAAGAAGAACTTAATGACCTTTAAGTACAGTTTGTACAAGTTTAAGTCAAACATACTTCAAATTAAGCACAAAAAGTAAAAGTGTACTTGTAATGACTTTCTAATACTTCTTATACTACTCTAACGCACTGAAGTATTTTGAAATGCTGATTATTGAACTTGTTTACACAATATTTGAAGCTTTTCATAAGACAGATTTGGAACTGTGTGGCTGAAACAAAGATACCTAAAGCTCACATCGTCCTCTTTTTGCTTATATCAGTCACACTTCTACCTAATCAGACTCTGGAGTTACCTGGTACACTATATTAAGTATTTTTGACCATTATTCTGACTTAATTCGAAGGATTTGACAGTTAACAGCTGACAGGAAATTATGGGAGACGGGGAACACAGATTCAAAGCCTTAAATTTATGCTTTACACCCAAATACTTGCCAGTAACCACAAACGGTTTGAGCAGCATCTTACATGACGAGAAGAAGTGCAGAACACAAGCAGTTCAGAAAACCCTTTACAATACGAGGAAATGTGATTTAGCCGCACATAAAACCTCGGAGGAAGCAGCAGTTCCTCGTGTTTCACTGCTGAACTCACGCACACGCTCCCCTCCAGGTGCCCAGATCGATGACAACATTCCAAAGAGGTCCTCGGCCAGGATCCTCGCTCCTCCCGGAGGGAGATCCAGCGGGATCTGGTAACCGGCGGGACGGCCGTCACGCGAAGCGGAAGAATGGTACCTGAAGGAAACATGAGGCCAAGCAAGATGTTTTTCTTTCTGGAAGCTTAGAATGTGTGTGAGGGGTAATGAAGACGTGTTTTTTTTATTTTGAACTCAGCACAGTTACATAGAGCGTGAAACGTTAAACAGTGTGACATTGCCGTAATAATATTGGAATATGAGGTCAAGTACTGCAAAGTGGTTGTAGCTACCAAATTTCAGTCAAATGTTACCAAATATAAGCAGCAAATGAAACAAGTGAATTACTTTGGCTGATGGATCATGTTAGGGGAAATATGTTACTCATAGTTTTAGGAGTATGAAGGTGAGTCATGGTTTTTATGATGCGATTGTGTTACCTCACTGTAAAATACGATTTTGCACTTGTATCATGTACTATTTAGATGCCTTTTTACATGATTTAATGTCACAAATGTCACAAATGTCTTTTTACTGCGAGCCGTGGAGAATGAAATGCAATTGTGGGTGTCGGTGTGACAGAAATCCAGTTGCAGTTGACCAATTGATGAGAAATATCAGAAAGGAAGCTAACCTTTTAAATGCATTTGTTTTATTTATTTTTTATATTTGTTTGTGTTTTTTTCCGTTGATGCAAGCGTGTTAGAATTATTTCCTGAATCAGAATGAGGTGTTTGTTCAGTATCATTGCCAGATTAGCATTTCAGGTCATGTTTACAGCCTTATAGCAGAATAGACTTCTGTTCCACCCCCCCACCCACCAAATGTGAATGAACCTATGCTGAGTGTACTGTGTGCATGGTAGCAGAGCTAGAACTACTGTCAGAAGCACTAATGTTGCAGCATCCTTTGTGATCGCATCCGTTTAACACAGAGAGCAAAAAGTCTCACCCAAACTTGCCTTTTTCTCACCTGAGGACACTGACACCCACAGGACAGGTCAGGACATGCCGACCCCCCGGCGTTTCTTCTTCGGGAGTCTTTTGCAGCTTTGATGCGCTCTGGTCTGAAACGGCGGGGTTTAAAATGCTCCTCTGACTGTAACACACCACTGTGAAGCATACAGAGAAGGTGGACTGGTCCTCTTTAGCGTTCGCAGAGTTGAAGGAAGACAGCGGACCGCCGCTTCAGGGGATCAGATGCCTTCGCACTGCGTGTCACTGAGAGCTCAGCATCATACCTGGAAGGCATGCTACGGGAAAGCACTGACACTACTACTACTGTTTTTATTGTTCCTTTTCAGTTGCAGAGTTTTTCTTGTGAGTAACCGTCTTTGTAATTTTGTCGTACTTTTGTCAACACTGCAGTGAAAGCAGGGGTGCACACAAGATTTCTCACCACGTTTAGACCTGCTTCTGTTCAGGAGATCGCGTTACAGTAAAAGTTGAATTTTTTTTTTTTTTTTTTTTGGACAGATTTCACTTCTGATCTTCGGAAGCTCCAGTGAATCCTGTTGCGTCTCCTCCCTCCCAAACGTACACTGGTGCTGAACAATGTGTCTTCACATTGAGTTCCTGTTATGTCTTATTTCGTCTTGCAGCTCTTTATCACATGATTTGAGTGCAAATAAACCACAATGAAATCTCCAGCTGAATCCTGTGTCTGATTGCTGCACTCACACTGTACTTATGCTACTTTATACTTCATCTCAGAGGGGAATGTTGTACTCCTCTACATTTATTCACAGCCATAGTTCATTACTTTTAAGCTTCTGGTGTCACATGTCAGATCTCTGTGACTGATTAACAGTCTCACCAGTAACTGATTTCCCTTCTCTTCTTCCTCAGACGTGTTATGTAAATAACAGTTTGAGGCCCACGGAGTTAAATCTCACCACAATAATCTATAGAAATGTGTGTAGCAGCACCTTCCTTTTCTCCTTCCCTGCTGATTTAATCATCTCAAAGGCCTCACATTTATCTTGCGTCCCTTAGGAAGGGCCCGACCCCTACCTTTGGAACCACTGGACTAACCTGTAAATATAATATGTTTCTCACAGGAGACATTTCCTGGCAGGACGAGCATTTTTACCTTTGATACTTGAAGTAGTTGAAGTTTTGCTGTTACATAGTTGTTGATTGATCAATTAGTCAGTCAACAGAAAAATAATGACAATCACTTAATAATTAAAGTAATTTCTCAAGCAACAGCTCGCCCCATTCTTAAGCTTCAGCTGGTCCAATATGAGGATTTTCTTTTTATTTCATTGTAATCTAAATATCTTTGGGTTTTGGACACTTTGGGGTTTTCTTTGTATATATTGTTTATTCCATATTTTCACATTTTTTTGTTGTGTCTTTTTTGTCCTTGAGCTGTATGTCTCCCCCCTCAATGCAAGTCCACTGAGCACAGTGTTTAAACCGGAGTCAAACTCCTTGCATGTGCACACATACTTTGTCCAGTTACGCCAATTCTGATTCTGATTCTGATTCTGATGCTGGTTGAACAAAACATTTGAAACCATCACTTTCTTTAAGCGACTGTGATGATTGGATGGATTTTCACAATGTTTTGTCACTTTAGACACACAATTAATTGATTAGCAGAGAAAATACTGGCCAGATTAACTGATAATGAACACAATAGTGTTATATTTGCACTTTTACTGAAGTAAAGAACCTGAATTCTTCTTCCACCACTGTTGCTGACATTTCTTATCCAGCAGCAGATAAAACATCATTATTTCGGTGCAGCCTGACCTCTCCAAAGCCTCACCAGCAGGCCTAAAACCCAACCAGACACATCATGTGTCTCTTAGCTGGAACAGGCCAAAGTCCTATTTATAATGAACCTTTAACAGCATGGAGCCGGGCGCATGCGCGGTCGGAGCTGGATTGTTGCAGCCCCAGACAGGGCGGCCCGTTACCAAGCGCTGCACCCAGCAGGGTCTGACAACGACGACAGCGGCGGGCATTGACAGACGGGCTACTGCCAGCGTGATCACAACACAGACGCTCCTGAATACAGTGAGTATGACCGCACGAAGCCTCCGCCGACCCGCTCCGGCTCGCTCCTTCCTCCCTTTGTGCGTGTGTTTGCGGGGCCGCTGCGTTTTATCCCCGTGCAGTGGGGAGATTTCCCGTGCACCGACGCTCCTGAGGTATTCCGGGAGGCCTGTAGAGGGGGCCGCTAGCGGAGCGGCGTTGCGGGTTTTTAACCGAAACGCACCCCGCAAACGGCCGCATTTATTGTTCTCGGCTCGGGCTCCAAACATCAGCCTCCACGGCCTGCTTGCTCTCGTCAGATTTCGGGGTTTTTTTTGCACGCTGGTTTTTTGCTGCAGTCATTATGGGAGCTTTGTGAAAGGCCCGGTAGATTTTTGGAGAATACACTGACTCCTGTTTGGTGCGCCGCTCTCGATACAACAACACATCTCCATCAGAAATTACACCCACTGCGAGATCTGCGCCTATGAATGCAGCTGATCATGCCTGCTTTTGTCTGATTAGGCGTTTTATTGTTGGTCATATTGCTCTAAGTCATTATGGTGTAATTGTAGGCTAGCCAAGCCCCGTGGGAGCCCGCTGGTGTGATGCACGCTGCTGAAGGTGCGTGCACAATTGTTAGTGTTATCCCAGAAATCACTGCTTCCATTGCAGGTACGCGCGATTCAGGTGTTAGTAGAGTGAAATGTGGCCACATGCTGTCATTTCTCTGTGGCTGTCAACCTGCACACACACAGCGGAGCGTGACCTCTACAATCATCATTACGCCTGGCTCGTGTTTAATGTGCACTTTTACTGCAGGGGATGTGAAGGTGTGACAGGCCTCTTCTGACATGACACCAGTGTGAGGTTTTAGCAGGCGGGCAAAGTGAGCACAGAGGAGGCCGGCGCTGCCAGATGTGTAAAGCTGCTCACAAACATCAGGATATTTCTGTTTAATCTAGGGAGGATTATGCTCACAACACATCTGTAGATTAAAACTGAAAGTAAAGAAGCTCGTCAGGCGTTGTGTTCACAGTCCAAAATCAGGCGTGTTTCCCACAGGCCGGTGTCGCCGGGCTGAGCGGGGTTACAGGCCCACAGCTGCAGCGGCTTCTGACCCAGCCCCAAACCTCTACCCCTGAGGACATAATGGTAGAACCCTCCAGAAAGTGAACCTCCAGCATACTGAAGAGATGTGCAACAGTTTGTGTCTGTTCTAGTAGGCTCTGATGCTACTGTAGTACATCTGGCATCAACAGTTAGCTCAAGAAATGAATGGACTGAAAGGAAGGAACATGAAACAATCAATCGACACAACGACAGACAGTTCATCTGCAACTATTTTGATAATGGATTAATTCTTTGAGTCATTTGTCAGAGTAAAAAGATACCAAACTTTCCCTCATTCCAGCTTCTCTCTGTGAGGATTTGCTGTTTTTCTGTGTCTCGCAGGATTGTAAATCAATGATTTCTGGGTTTTCAACTGTTGAGCAGACAAAAGAAGCTATTAAGGAAAGTGTGACAGACATTTCTTCAGTATTTTGGGACATTTCATAGATGAATTTAGGATTAGCACATTGATCAACAATGAAAAGAACCTTCAGTTGGAGCAAGAGGTGCAGCTGTGTCCCTGTTTCATGTGGTACTCTGGTATGACACCATGTACATTTGCTCATCCACAGTATTGAATTCTGTTAAATTAGTGTTAAATACACAGGGCATAATATCACTAATAACAGTGTAATACCCTGATATTTCATACCATGGAAATCTCGTACTGTTTCAACTGCAGCTGCAGCCCTTAATAAGTAAATCAGCTGTGCACTCCTCTAAGTTCAAGATGTCTGGTGGGTTGGTTAAAGGTTGCAGGGACGGTCAGCGGACGGGGTGATGGAGGACGACGTGGGCAGCTTGGTTTAGTCCAGCGGGGGATATCTTGAAAGTTGGAGGAGGCCCCACTTGATTACATGATTAGAGCAGTCAGTGGCCAATCAGAGAGAGATCAGGTAATCAGGCGGGTTGTTCTTTGCCCTGTGACCAAACTTTCAACCAAACTCCTTTGAAAGTTTTTGAGATTCAGCGGACAGACGGCGACAAACGCCACCTGGTGACTGTTTGGCTCTTCTTGTTTGTTTCAGGTGGGGGATGGCAGTGAATGTGTACGCCACATCTGTGTCCATTGACAACCTCAGCCGACATGACATGCTGGCATGGGTCAACGATTCTTTGCATCTCACCTACACGAAGATCGAACAGCTCTGTTCAGGTAAGGCTGAAGCTCCGATTCAGCGCCGCTCAAAAAAGAGCAAGTCAGCAAAGACTAACTGTGGCGCCTTTGTGTTTTCCAGGAGCGGCGTATTGCCAGTTCATGGACATGTTGTTCCCGGGTTGTATCCTTCTGAAGAAGGTCAAATTTCAAGCCAAGCTGGAGCATGAATTTATACACAACTTCAAAGTTCTTCAGGCAGCTTTCAAGAGGATGAGTGTTGACAAAGTCAGAATACTTTTATCATATTCGCATGTATTCCTTTATATTTTTGATGAAGATGACTTGTTTCGTTTTCCTCTGCATCACATAACAGCAGCATTCGAGCATTTCCTGTTTCCGTCCTGCAGATTATTCCTGTAGAAAAGCTCGTAAAAGGGAAGTTCCAGGACAACTTTGAATTCGTGCAGTGGTTCAAGAAGTTCTTCGACGCCAACTACGACGGGAAGGAGTACGACCCTTTACTAGCCAGACAGGGGCAGGACGTGGCCCCCGCCCCCAACCCAGGTGATCACTTTATCCACAAACCAAAGAGAAACACAGGTAAACCAAACAGTTTCGCCGTTGCTGCACGGTCTTCCTGAGCTTTGGATGGCTCAAAAGCGCTCCCTGCAAGCAAGTGGTGTGAGCAGCACGATTCACAGAATGACCGCTGCCTTCTTAGATCCATCTCACTGCCCGCCATTCACAAGCAACACGACGCTGCGTAGGTATGACTGAGTCACTGGTGGGATTGTAGTAATCACTACAGTGGCTCGTGGGATGCAGCATTAGTGGAGTTAGAAATCCCCAACATGCAACTCCAACTGCAATTTGCTCTCTCGATTCTAATTGATCCCGATTAGTGACGCCAGAAGACCTGTAGAAGTATCACATGCAGCTGTTTTCTCCAGTGTCCTGCATCGACAGCTGATGCAACACTGCCGTAGCTCCATCGCTCCCCTGAAAGCTGGACTGAGCAACACGAGTTTGTCTCATTGTACTAACAAGAGTAACGTCAGCCTGAGCAGCCTTGCTATGTCTCTGTGAAAGCTTTTTGCCTGAAAATCATGGCGGTCTAATTTGACTTGTAGTGTGCCATAAGCCTGCTTTGTTAAGCAGTTTGGTTGTAAAAGGGCAGAGTGACTGCACTCATTTTCCAAACTGTGATAATGCGTGTTGGCATGTTTTGAGTTTATCCGAAACACCTCTGCTGAAGCACTTATAGAGGTTTGGCAGGACGCAGGTTTCTTCTTTTTTGACTCAAATCAGTGTCACATTCAGCCACTTTAAAATATTTGGTCAGTTTTCATACAGAATTTGGCTTTTTAAAATCTGGCAAACCAAATTCGTGTCTTTCCCATCAATTCTGTCCAAATCCTTTCACAAAAATGGCATATCAAAGGCACAACATTATGCTATAAGCTGATCACATCAGCTCTCTATAATGTGCTATATCCATCGCCACAATGCTACAAAGCCAATATAAACGCGGCAAATCCATTTTAAATCAAATGATAAACATCTCTGATCATCTCTCCAGGACCACAGAGGACGTCTCCAACAGTTCCCAAAAACATGCCAACACCGCAGAGGGTCCAACACAACACTCCGGCCATGAGGAAGAATCCATCTTTGACTAGAAATGGGGGCAGTGATGCTGAGATCATGGAGCTAAATCAACAGGTAGAGCTGTAACGGAGGAAAAGTAATGTGTAAATAATAAAATCAATGATGGCTGAATTCCATTTAGCTTAGCACTGTGTACGCTGGCTCACTGTTTTTTTTGTTTTTCTTTTGAAGTTGATGGAGTTGAAGTTGACTGTAGACGGACTAGAGAAGGAGAGAGACTTCTACTTCAGCAAACTACGGGACATCGAGCTGATCTGCCAGGAGCACGAGAGCGAAAACAACCCCATCCTCAGCAGGATAATCGACATTCTCTACGCCACAGAGGTATCCGTCCACTATCAGCAACAAATACAGGCTGCGCAGCGCCATTTCAACCTGCAGGGTCTTTATCAGAGTGAGCTAATGTAGAGGGTCAAAGCGAGAACTCAACCTTCAGAAGGACATAAACCCAATTCAAAATCCCATTTACATTGGTGATGATTTTTAGAAATCTGTAACACAGATGACTAAAAATCTAACTTTGGAACATAACCTTACTCAAAAGCACGTCGCCTGGCTCACGCCATATGTTTCAGTACGGATGCTCTATTTTTAAAATGATCTAATATTGATTTGATTGGCACTGCAGTTTCAAGAGAACCAATCAAAAACCACGCTTGATGTTTTAGTGCTTACTGCCCAATGAATGCAGCCGGTCTAGATGGAGACACAGCTCCTTGTAAGCCATCTCACCCTTCGTGGTGTTGCAGTCAGATTTGCCTGGAAACACAGAGACATTGAGGACGTTGTTTATCTCTGTGGTCTTCAGAACTGAATTTTTTAAAAAAGCAGAAAACCTGAGTAATATCTGTTATTTCCTGTGTATTTCAGGAAGGTTTCGCGCCTCCGGAGGATGAAGACCTCGATGAACAAGCTCACCTGGACCAGGATGAATACTGAACGCTTCATGTCTCTCCCCCCTGACGTCCCCACCTTCCCTTCCCTTTTCTTTCTGCCCTCATTTGTTTTCTACTCTGCACGCTCTATGAACCCTCACCATTATCCCCGCTCTCTGTCTGTCTTTTCCTTTCTCGCTCATATGTATATCTGTTCGTAACCTCCCGCCGTCTGCCCTCCGGCCGTCTACATACTGTACACAACTACTCTGCGTCGTCATTTGCTGCTCCTCCCTCCCTGCCTCCACTCACACAGTAACAATAACAGTAACGTACCACATATCCCAGTTATTTCAGCATGAGTAAGGCAGAACCGAGCCTGGCATGGAGGTTGTTATGGCAAACAGTGAATTTTAGGTCTGTAAATATTACCAACATCGCGATTTCTGAGAGAACAATATCTTTGCTCATTATGGAGTTATTTATTTGGCTTTGATGCGCTGTGATACTTCTATTAGAGCACAGAACAACGCTGCTCCAATGTGCCATCAGGACACTCCCAGAGCGACTAAAAACTGTAACAAAAGTGACTTTTTAATAACAATTTCTTATTTATTTAACTTATATTTCATTTAGATTAACTTTCTGTAGCAAAGTTGGTGCAAAACCTACTGTACATGTATTGAAAGCTGAGGCCATGCGTGTTCTTTCAGTTATGGTTTGTGCTTGAGTCAGCATCAAGCTTTTCGTTTCTCTTACGGTGGGTTTGTGGCATGTAGAAAAAATGAAGGAAATCCTCTGGTGTAATGACTCAAGGCATATGATCAGTGCTCTGCGATTATTCATTATTGATCCGCAACATATCTGAGCATGAGAATGTTACACATTGACTGTGAATGAGTGATATTTTGTATATGTATGTATCTTGTGTGGAGATTTTGTCTGATGTCGCACGATCCTGGTTAATTGCAGTGGTATCTTTTAGGCGGACATGCAGAAGCCTATAAGTTTAACATTTAGAGGTGGAAAGCCACCTGCAGACTGATAACATGGTTATAGATTGTAGCAGTTCTAATGTTTTATTCTAAAATATAAGCGAGCCTGACACTGAATTAATACAAAGACATTTTCACATGACAGCTTTTATCATGTTTTTTCCAGCTAATCTTGTGTTTGCACTTTTAATTTACTGTTATGGGTTGCCCAGGGTGTATGAGTTGTAGTTTGGAAGAAAGTTAGTACAAAGAGACCAGCTGACTGGTCATCATTTGCATCCAGTTCAACCAAGGAAGTCTCCTTATCCTTCCCCAGCTATTTTTATTTTGAAAACTGGCTGTCGTCTGCTCTGGAACTTGCATTCATTGACCATGTAAACATCTACAGAACTCTCATCTTCTGAGTTTTGAATAAATAAACAGTTGTGAAATAAATGGTAGTGTTTTATTTTGAGTGAGAATGTGGTTATGATGCATGAATGTGTGTGTGTGTATCTTTGTGGATACTCAGTTTCAGTTAAAGGAAAGCCAACATGGGCCACGTGTGCACTGCACTAAATTAACCAAACGTATAAGGGAAGACCAACTGAGCCTGACACCTGTTTTGGTGTGCAGGTGTACACTTTCTGGTTTCAAAACAATCAAACATTGAATGTGAGTCTTAGATGTCAGCGGCCTCTTCCATGTAATATTTAAAGTGGTTTTATGTAATCTTAACCAAAATGTAACCGACGGTAGTGAGTGTTGTGTGGTTAGACAACTATGCTAACGTTGTAAAATTCCGTTTGAAAACGTAACGTCAGCAAAAAGGTTGGATACAGTGACCTTGTATGTCGTTCAAAGCGTTTTCTTATAAAGAAGTTTGTATGTGAATGTCATGTTTGTGTCAAATATCGTTTATGCCGACTGGTTGGTGAATCTAGTAATTTAGTCCTAATGTCTCCATACTGGGACAGGCGGGGGATTAGCTCAAATGGTAGAGCGCTCGCTTAGCATGCGAGAGGTAGCGGGATCGA
The DNA here is from genome assembly GCA_037975065.1 of Chaetodon trifasciatus. Lineage (NCBI taxonomy): Eukaryota > Metazoa > Chordata > Actinopteri > Chaetodontiformes > Chaetodontidae > Chaetodon > Chaetodon trifasciatus. The sequence goes on from JBBMOE010000058.1 coordinate 1,724,969, forward strand.
TGCCCGCATCCTCCAAAAGAGCCTTTTCCCCCCCAAACAGTCGGTATATAACTATCCATGCCCTTCTGGGGGTACTTTCTTTTGCCTTTAGCTAACAACAGACGTTGTTTAGGTCTAACGTGTCAAAAGCTAAACTCTTTCACCCGAAGATTAACCTACCATTAACCTACCAGTATGGAAAACTGGAGCTTCATCGTCGTGCCAATTGAAATTTTCCGACGATTTCACATTTAAAATGCACGTGAAGGTCGTGTTAATTCAGAAGACCAGTCGAATCAGCATTGGCGTCACCATGAGATAATTAACGGCAGTCTGCTATTTCCTTTTGGAACCAGCAGATGGCAGCACAGCATCGTATATGTTTTGGGATCAGCTGCGAGAGGGCCGATGACGGGTAAAAAGTCCTAAAAAACACTGACAACTAAAGATCACACATGAAGTAACACAAAATCCCGGAAAAATCCACATTTAACGATAGAGGTCAGTTCAGATCTCTAAGCACTTGTTTGCAGAGGGGGATTAGCTCAAATGGTAGAGCGCTCGCTTAGCATGCGAGAGGTAGCGGGATCGATGCCCGCATCCTCCAAAGATGCTTTTAACAGTTCTTCAAAAATCGGAATTTTACATGTCGAGTCCCATCTTTCCTACGTTCACCCGAACTAAACTGCCGTATTGATTACATTGTTTGGCAGTCAGGTTAAACCTCGTCCATTCATCAGTTCAGACAGAAATGCTTCCCTCTCTATACTCTAACTCTGCACAGTGTCACGTGTGAAACTCAAACTACCGAACCAAAGTTTTTTTTTTCTCAACTGTCAATAGACAACTTTGTAAAGAAACATCATGTGTTTAAAGGTAAAGAAACATGAAAGCTGCTGTCACTTAACACAGTAAAGGCCGTGCCTGTGAACAGATGACCGGACAGATGATGTTAAGATTAGAAACGTTTGTAGTTGTCACTTTATTCACAAATTCAAAAGACAAATCAAGGCAAGATCAGACAAAATACTGCACACTGTTGAGTTCACAATAAATCAGCACAAAGGTGACAATCTTACAACAGCAACAACCACAACAACCACAATAATAATAATAATAATAATAATTTAAGCAGGGTAAAACTAACCATCACGGTGAAATAAAAACAAACTTGCACCACTACATTCCAGTAATGGATTCTAGTGATTACATGTAAATATGAGAATGAGCTTGCCTTATTGTGTTGTAGCCATACTAATCTACAACTTAATAAAAAGGGTCTTTTGCCACTCGACAAAAGACCCTTTTTTTAGAACACAAGGGCAAATTACAACTGAGATCATATCTTTGTGTGTGAAATAGCAAAATCCAGCCGATATCTCAGGCTCCCAGCATCTTCTTCACCATGTAACCGGGCATGTTGTACAGGAAAAGAGCCAAGATGGCCAGCAGCAGCAGAGCGGTCACGATCTTGATGGTCAGCCACCTGTACTGGTCACACACCAGGTGTTTCGCAGCTTTGAAAGGGATGAGGAACCAGAGGAGGGCGATGTCTGGGCGGCTGGTGGGGCACAGAGACAAACAGTGAGTTAGAAATTTCACAATCTAACTTCAAAAATCCATCGGTGCTGAAACAATGCACTGATACAACCTGGTGTAATAATCACTTCCTCTCTCTGACTTCACACACTTTCCTTATGGCAGTGTAGTTTTTTCATGAATTTGTAGTTTAAGAGCTTCTAACAGCAAATTTTGATGAAGCAATGTACTAAAAGGTCAAAGGCATCACAGAGAGATGAGTTGGGTGTATTCAAGCGTCTATTTGACTAGTAGCTAAATCAGTAAGCTGGCTTCTCTGTGATTATATGAACTGAAATCCAGACGATAGACCGAGCCTTGCGTTTGAGGCTTACAGCTACAGATAACAAAATACTAATAATACATACAGTACAAATAATAATACATACCACACAGAGGACATATACACACAGATGACAGGACTACTGGAAAAATGGATGGTTCAGAGGTCAATTTATGCACAAGTTCAAAATATCATACATCAAACAGGACAAAACGTTCAAGCAAGAAAATATGAACTCCAGTACAAACCAACTACGCTAAAACGCTGACTTTTTTAAATACATAAAACTTCTAGTATCTTCAAGTGACTGTGTTTTCATAGGTGAGCAGCGGACAAAGAATGGGAATAAAGAAAAGCACATTTCAAGAAACCAAAAAAAAAAAAAAAAAGCTTAGTTATCACATCAACAGTAGCAATATGATGAGTTTTGGACACATTAGGGACCAGTGATGGACGCGCTCATGATTTATCATTACTAATGCATCTGTACGAGTGCTCTTTCAGGAATGCATGAATGGTAACACTTTATATTAAAGCACACCATTAACTAGCTGCTTATTAGCAGGCATATCAGTAGCATATTGGCTTTTTATTAGTCATTATAAAACACTTATTAATGCCTTTTTCTGCATGACCATATTCTACAACTATTACGCCATTAACTAAGAATTCTTCCTCAATAACTTCCTAATCACTGCTTATTGATAGTAAGGAATCAAGCTGTTGTACATGAATTAAAGTCTCAATAACACTCTAACCCACAGAATAAGGCATTAATAAGTGGTTTATAATGACTAATAAAGAGCCAATGTGCTATTAGCATGCATGCTAATAAGCAGCTAGTTAATGATAAATGTATCTACTTTAACATGAAGTGTGACCACATCAATTTTTGGGTCAAAAGCTAAATTGCAAAACCCTCACAAAACAATTCTACTGACTACTGAACGCACACCCTTTGAAAAAGTTATCACTCGCTGGCTTTCACTCAGACCCCCATCATCTTCTTCACCATGTAACCGGGCATGTTGTACAGGAAAAGACCCACGATGGCCAGCAGCAGGAGAGCGGTGACGATCTTGATGGTCAACCACCTGTACTGGTCACACGCCAGGTGTTTCACAGCTTTGAGAGGGATGAGGAACCAGAGGAGGGCGACGTCTGGACGGCTGGTGGGGCACAGAGACTGAGTTACAGAACGAAGACGGCAAACGTTGAAAATAATGTACACAGAGGAAGGTTCCTACAAAAGTGACATAACCTTACCTCCACACCAGGGATGATGTTCATTTTGGTGTGGAGGTTGGATGAACAGAACACGTATGATGAAGTGTTTGAGCTCTAATATTATCAATATTACAAACTGCATGTGTCAGATCAGAAAGAAGGTCGCTGTAGCTTCTCATTCCTCTTGTCCACACTGTAGACTGTTTCATCAGGTCTTATGTTCAATGTTTTTATGTGTTTTGTTGTTCTTATTTTGACTGTATTCCACATCATTAGGATCATTTCACAGGCACAGAGTGGACATGAGGAATGAGGACAGTGAGCGATAACTCGTTTAATGTACATATGGACATGTGAGTGTTGAGAAACCTAACCTTTAAGATCAGGTCTCAGGTATTTTTTGCAACTTTATTAACAAAGTCTGTCCAATTTTGCATGGAAGTAATGGAAATAAACTTTCATGCAAAAATCAGTGCAAATTGAACCAAAGTACTAACCAAAAAAAACCCAAAACACTCAAAATAACTCGACATAAAAGGAAGAAATCCAAATCAACACAATGAAGAGCTACATTTAATTTCATACACAGTGAGCATCACTACAGGAGTGGTTAAACCGGTCGCTGTCATGACTGGGATGAAGTTCTTACTCTCCCCCAGTAATGTGATTTTGGACAAATCCTTTTAAGAAGCATGTGCAGAGATCTGCTTAAATCTAAATGATATCGTCGATTGAAGGGAAACTGTAGACAGAGCGTAGAAAGCGAGAGGGTTGGAAGCCATCTGGTTAGAGAAAACTGCTGGAACCTTGTGCAGATGTGTCTGAGCAACATCTCAAGCTCCCAGCATTTTCTTCACCATGTAACCAGGCATGCTGTAGAGGAAAAGAGCCAGCAAGGCCAGCAGCAGGAGAGCAGTGACAATCTTGATGGCCAGCCACTTGTACTGGTTGCAGACCAAGTGTTTTATGGCTTTGAAGGGAGTGAGGAACCACAGAAGGCTGGTGTCTGGGCGGCTGGAAGGACAAAAACACAGATGTTCAGTGACACAGACTTTAAGCACTACGGGTCTAACGCTGCTCTCTTCCTAAGCTAAATTCAGATGGAAATATCGCTGACCTTACGGACGCGAGGGCAAAGAAAAAAGCAAGGCAGAGAAACAATCTATTTTGAGAACTTAAAGATGATTCTAGGTAGAGATACACAAGAGATATGAAGAAACAGCAACTTACCCTGTAAAGAAAGAAGATCGTAGGTTTAAGTCCAGAACGTGGTTGAAGTAAATACGTACAAATGTCTTTCCTCTTTTCAAGAAATTGCTTGTTTTTGGTTATTATCTTATTATGTCATTTTATAATTGTTTATGTTCATTTGGGAAGTCATGTCTTTTGTTTATGGTTGATTTATTCATTTATTTATTCTGATTTTATTTATGAGGATTTATTGTGTTATTTCCTGTCTGTTTCGCAGTTGACCATTTATTGGAGTTTAACCTTTTTTCAGTCAAGCTGTACAACACGTGTGCATTTGTGTGTCTGTGTGAGAAAATGAGAAAAACAGATGAAGAGCGCTCAGTGGTTAAAATGCGGGGTGATAACAGAACATCCTTCATACTTGGGTTTCTCCAGCGGCTCTGGTTCGTTGCGTCCTTCACCGACTGGGCTTCTCTCTGCTTCCTCTCCTGTCAGAAGGTGCAGCTCTGCCTCCACTTTTCCCTAAAATGTCCAAAAAAAACAAACTCTTAGCCACCAGGAGGGTGAAGTGATTGTCTAACTCTTGATACGTTCAGCCAACTTTGATACGGCTCGGGGGTGTTGGTGAAGAAAGCTGCAGCAAACATTACTCAGAACAGTCTGACAGACAGCTGCTGCTGCTGCTGCTGCTGCTGCTGCTGCTGCTGCTGCTGAGGTTCGCGTGTTTGATACTTTTACTTTGACCTACCGTGAGTTCAAACTCGTCTTCTTCATTTCTGGCCACGAACGGCCACCAGCCTTTGATCCTCTTCTGTTTGAAGATGGAGACCATGGGCATCTCTGCTTCATTCGTCACCATCTCAATGGTGCACTGCTTGGCAGTCTTTGCACCACGAGGAAAACGGTTCAGGTCCAGCTCAATTGCACCTATAAAGAGACATTAATCAATTTAGCAGGCATGGTGGAATAAAGCACAAACAGCTGTGATGAGTTATATTGTAAAATGTACCAAACACATCCAATTTGAAAAAAGAAATCCAGTCTTTAAAGGTGGTATTTAGTCAATAAAGCTCCCCAGTTACCCCATAAGTTTTAATTCTATGGCATTATCAGTGGTTCATTGTGAGTGATTGTCCACTGCACCTAAGAAGTCATCTGCAGAGAAATGGTCGGCGTCCCACACTTGCAGATTAAGGCGAGCCGGGATCTTGTATTCAGTCTCGTCCCAGGCAAACATGGACTCTTTTTTCGAGATGACGATCTTCTCTTCAGCCATGAGGTAGTCGAAGGGGTAGACGAAGCGCCAGTTGAAGTTGCCCTCCCCAGTGATGGAGTGGTAGTGGACGTCTGTGTCCTGCTTGTCCTCCTGCTGCCCTTTCAACCAGCTGTTATAGGAAAAGGTGTAGGGTAAGGACAGAGTTTGTTTCCATGCATTATTAATTCACCTTGTTCTAGTTGAGCCCACGAATGAAATGAAAAGACAAATCACCAAGAAGACCATCCAAAACATAAAAAGTTTATAATTACCCTCGCACAAATATGTCACTCGACTTCTCGCCAGTGAAGATATCATCATCCTCCAGAACGACCTCGTCTGTGTTCCAGACGATCACCCTCAGCTCAAACCTGGACACAAGTTAAAATACAAGACATGCGATGAAACACTAATCAATAATGACAACAAGCGCTGACTAAACTGTGTGCTAAAGATCAGCTCTGTTTGGCTAAAACTGTATATAGTGTATAGAGGGCACATACTTCTTTGGTTTCCTTGGTGAAATGTCGAGGGCGGGGCCAGGTGCAGTCATGTCCTTTGGGAATAAATCCACCCACATCTCAATTCGCCCCTAAAAGCAATTAAATACAAGGAAATACAGGCTTAAAGTATGCAAACAAAACCTAACAGCATGAAGAGTCATGATGAAAAGGTGTACTGGATGGAGGCGAGGCGGCACGAGTGCACTGAATGACGCACCTGTTCAATTCCTGCTTTGTCAGGGTGGAGCAGTGGTCTGGTTTCCACGTGTTCTGGGACAAGTTTGCAGCCGACCCGTGGGATTTCCTCCCAGTGCTTCAACACGGTCAGCGCCAGATGTTCATCTGTCTGCTTCTTCAGACCTGAAAACATCACATAAACCACATGGATTAATGTTATTTCAGCTTCAACTAGCGGAGAAACAAAAAGGTTTGAGGGGAATGAACACAAACCATTTTCATCCTCTATCTCAGTCGGCGCCATGAAGACGCGGTTCTCCACCTTCACTCTTCCTCCAGGGCCGTAGTGAGGCCCATCCAGCTTGCCGTCCTTGCACAGCTTAGCCAGGATTTGTGTGGGTTTCATTGGGTCCCGCCACACATTGTAACCGTGACTAGAGAAAAGAGCGACAGCAGCTGCACTTACATGAAAAGCAATTACAAGCAAGCCAGGACAGGAGCAACTAAAGACTGGGAAAGATGTGGAACACTCCAAAAACACCTGTTTGGATCATTCCACAGGTAACCAGGTTGATTGGTAACAGGTGATAGTATCATGATTGGGTATAAAAGGGGCATCCTAGAAAAGCTCAGTTGCTCACAAATGAGGATGGAGAGAGGTTCACCACTTTGTGAACACATGATTGGATGACGGATGTTGCTTCATGGACTCAGGAACACTTTGTCAAACCACTGCAGGTAAACACAGTTCGTTTCTATATGATTGCCTCCTGTTTTTGTTTATGTTTTACACAGAGTACCAACTTTTTGGAATCAGGTTTGTACCTTGTAGAACACTATCTCTCCACAACCTAAAACACGCGGTTTGGTCTTTGATTCTTACATGGCGTAGTTGCATGTGATGCCACACGTGGCTCTGTGTTTGCTGTAGAAACGGTTCTCAAGATCAATTTTGGTTTCTCCGATCAGATCATCAGTTCCCACCAGGTCCCAGTCATAAATGGAGACGGTGAGTGTGGAATCCATTGGGAATGTGGCCTCCACGTCAAAGGATCTGATGAGAAACAGGACATTTGTCAGGTCTTCATGCATATTTCTGAAAAGTCATATAAGTAATAATCCTGTGGTCGGAAATATAATGCTTCTACTTACTTGCCAAACAAAGGGTTGAGCTGTTTTGAGATGTAGTTCTCTTTGTCTTTGATCTCCGTCTTTCCCAGTTTGATTGCAATGTATGGATCAGCTTTGCCATTGATGTCAGCTGGATGCAGATCAGTTGCCTGTCAAAGAAATTGGATAACTTAAGAATGAAAGGGGTGATGTCGTCATCTCCTGAGACAGCTACAACAGACAACTACAAAACGTACCCTGATGACATAGATGCGGACGAGGACGTTGATGGGATCGTTGTGAGGAATGTTCTGGAACATTCCCATGTTGGAGTCAAAGCTCATGTCTCTGGGCATGTCGTCCGACACCTTGTACATGCACAGCGAGCCCTGAAGGGAGGCAGTTAAATGAATAAATGCTTATATTGCAAAAAAAAAGTTAAATAACATGTAAAGCCTTCTACACTTCCTGCAACTGTCTTATGTTAACTAAACAAAATCTCTGACAAGCTTGTTTTTCATACATTCAATCAATATAACTGAGGAAAGAATGACTCAAACTTTCTCGTCTTACTTTGAATTTTCCAACAATTCTGTCCTCATCGGTCACGTTTTGGTCGTCGTCATCGCCGCCTTTTCCCCTGAACAGGTTGAAACTGTGGAGCCAGTCCTCAAAGCTGTCAAACTCCCTCTCCAGTTCCTTTGGGTAAACCTTGTTTGACAACACAAAAAAATGATCAAAACCTAAAGTCGGTTTGCTGCACTTTTCCAGGTTACACTTCAACCTGAACCATCTGGTTATGTACAACCAGCGAGAACTGCTCTGAGCTGTCGTGTAGGCGCACCTTCAGCTCATCCAGCTTCGGCTTTTTCTTCTCGAACGGATCTGCCAGCTTCTTCTTCTTCCCTTTCCCTTTCTTGGAGCCTTTCACAGGAGAGTCATCAGGTTTGATATCTGAGTACAGTTCAGCAGTGAGGACGGAGTGAAGAGGGGGGTGCGGGGTGGGGGTTGAAGGAGCAGAGCACTCGAGACATGAATTCCACATGAAAGTTGCCAAAACCAGTTGTTTCTGCATACAGCAAGCATACCATTGAATTGTATACTACTGAAGTATACAGTTCAGTGGGGATACTTGGTGATGAGAGAGATCCTCCAGGCAGGCAGCTGTGTCTCTGCAAGGCTCGAGTCAAAGTAAAGTTACACTAATATGCATCAGTGGATATTAAGAGCTGATTCTGTGCAACCTGGTTGGCCCAGAATCAAATGTGTTTCTAATACCTTTTACATCACTAAGATAAAAGCTCATCTTGTTATGAAATTGCATTGTCTGTGCTTTTTTTTTCTCATTTCTCATTGACAACTTTCATGGCAAGCATACGGCTAATATGCATCTAAGGGAGAGGAAAAGCGACTGTCCCACGCGTGGAAATTTGGATTCATGTCAGCATCTACACGGAGGCATTGGTGGGCTACGAGGATCTAAGAGGTTCGCTACTGCACTGTAGAAGGAAACAACAATCAGAGTTAGTGAGCTCATGAAAAATCAATATGCATAAACAACAACGGAAGTATTGCAGTGTGTTTTTTGGAGTTTTCCTCTCTGTTTTGTGACCTTACATGGCACTTAAAACATCACAGATTTGCTCCTCCACCACATTAAGACAGGCACACACAAGTAAAAGCAAGCATTCTGCATTACAGAAAACTGATGACATAAACAAAACACCAGTCTTGTTCTCTGCTTTTACCTCCACCATCTGCAATGTCCATGTCGTCTTTGTCCTCTGAATCTGACAGAGCAGCTTCTTGAGCCTTCAGAGCCTGCAGAGCAGAAGGATATATCTCAACTGGATTCATCAAGACCAAAAAAAAAAAAAGATCTAACAAGATACCTGCAGGAGGTTCAGATCTGAGGTGACTCAAAATGTTACACTGTTTTCCTCTAACTCACCTCTGTCAAAGTTTCAATGGAGGCAAAATACTTGGACCACCAGTCCAACATGCTCTCATCAAGCTCCTCCTCTTCAATCTCATCGCCCTTCTTCCTCTTCCTCTTTTTCCCCTTTCCATCCTTATCGTCATCCTTTGAACATAAGATGCATTAAATGTGTTGTCAGTAAAGCTTCAGGGCTTCTCGCAGCAACATGAAATCTTTCAAATTTGCTGACTTAAGTGCAAAGGACTTTACTCACCTCAACTTTGACCACAGCGTCAGAGCACTAGGTTGGAAACCAGACGGCACAATGTCAAATAAAGTGATAATATTCTTCTGTACGGTTACAAATTCGCTTCATAATCATTATCCGAACGGCCGTATACAAATGCTGTTATAGAATTATTATTCAAACTGGGTCTAATTATTTGAATAAAGGTTGAATCAAATTGAAAAAATGAAACTTACAGAGTCTAGTTTGACCACAGTGTCCATCTTCTTAAAACCAGGCTCAGTGTCCATGCTGACAACAATAATTTCCTCTGAGAGACGAACAGAGAGCATGAATGTGTTTATCTATATAATCATAACCACGTTACTGCACAGGCAAACAGATACTCTACTTTGTCTTTTACATTGGATTACTGTATGTTGTTCTGAGCTCATAATAAAGTAATGGTGCAATGTGTTTCTGGGTTTTGCTTCATACCTGTAGTGGACCAGTTGTTGGCCTGCTTGTCGTTCCCTCTGTAGATGAACTTCCGCAGGTTGGTGACAGCATTGGAGCCAACCAGGGTGTAGCGGCCAAACGCCCTGCAGTCCACCACTCGGATGTTCAGCGGCGGGTGGAGCAACTCGTTCTCAGGCAGTTCCTGACACAGAAAAGTCGGAATGAATTTGCAACTAGCAATTCGCTCAAGGCTTCTTTTCCAATTAGCTCGGAATATAGAAATATGAACTATTAAATGTTAATGGAGTAATTTAAATGATAAAATACCACTTCAAACCACTTGACAAGGGCGCTGAAGTTGGGGTTTTTCTTGTAGTTGGGGATGAGGGCAGACTGCACTCCCTTTCCGGCACATTCGATGTCCACACGGGGGCGATCCACCTGGGCCAGGTTCACCCTCTTCAGGTCCCTCAAGCCCCAGAACAAAACCTGAGGGACAAGGGGGTTCACGGCTTCACTTTTCTTTTCTTACTCACATAAATTGTGCTGCTAATAAATGCTTCACACTGGTGAAGTTAAAGCTGAAGCAAAGTCTTCACCTCAATCCTGTATTTGCTGAGCACTGGTCTGATCCCCAGCGGTACAGGCAGGATCGGGCCGCGGTCCATATCTGTGGGGCCGTCTATGGGAGGCAGGTCAGCTTTCCCATTAGGACCAATCTATAAGATGATGCAAGAAATACTTAATTTTCAATGTGATCTGACAACTTTAGTCATGTAAACAGTGGTCTCTGTTTCTGACAGCCTAACCTGCAGCAGCTCAAAAGCTGCCAGCATTTCTCCTGCGCTGCAGTTGCCACGGTAGATCTGATAGTACTCCAGCTGGGGAGGGAAGCGTGGCGGGCCGTAGTGCTCGTCCGCCATCTTGACCACAGGCTTGGCAAATGTTCTGCCCATGAAGTCGGCTTTGCCCTGGAAACATATTGGTAAATGAAACCTAAAATATACCACACCATAAGACATGAATTACGGTTGGAATATTTGAAAGAATGGTCTTTTTAGCCTACCGTATCAATCCATCAGAGTTCATGTTACAAGGTCGCTTATGGTGCGATCGTTAATTATTTGATTTGTCCTATCAGCAGGAAGAAACATGGCCTGAGATGCGCATGTTTCTCGTCAGGACTACATAAAAAAGCACTAAAGATAAAAGTAAACAAAAGCAGCATACCTAAAATAACCAGTGAACTGCAAAACAGATGAGCATTTATGTCAAAAGATCACTGAATGATTGATTAATGCTTTTTAAAAACACATTACATTAAATCTCTCTTGCAGTTAGTGGTTATGAAGAGTCCAAATCCTCTGCTGGCCACATAGAAAAAGCACAAAATTTCACTTAAAGGAATGCAACAGGTATAAGCTGATCATCTATCCTCGTGGACACGTCTTATTCCTCTTGCATGCCTTTCAATACAATCTACTCGGCACACATGACAGCGCTACTACAGTATATCAAGCCATCAGAATCCACACTCTACTTATCCAAAGGGTCATCCAAAACAATGGTGTTATTGGCAGGAGCAAATATAGAATTGTCAGTCAGCAAAAGCATTCTTTCAAATGTAATTCAGGTCGCTACTGAGGCTAAGAGAAGGGTTACATCTCAAATATTCATCAAAATCAAATCAGCCATTTCTAATAAAAAGTGACAGTAAACACACTGATTTTAGACTCGTCAAGTGACATGTTCAGTCTTACATTTCAAGTGAAAGACAGGCAGGCTCTTAAATTATTAGGATGATAAGGACGGACGATTGCTATCTGGAAATTCAAGCAGACTGCTCGCATTAAAACAAATGGAAACAGACAGGTGTCTCTATTTCAAAACAGCCCTTACCACGGTGTCCTGATCATAGATTTCAATGACGATAATGGGAGGGTCGTCCCTCAGTTCGGTGGCCTCTCCAAACAGCTCCACATTCTCAAAGACCAGCAGCTGGTCCCATGTCGGGCACAGAGTCTCAGCCAGCACCTGGAGAAAAAGGTTCGATTGAGACGCAGGATCTGCCACGCAACTGATCACACCTCAGCCTGTTGAGTGCGCTCACCTCAGTGACCTGGCTTTGTGTTGAGAAGAAGACTCTTGCAAAGGGATCAGACAGACCCGTGCTATCAGCAGCAAACAGGCTGCGAGCCTGGTACATGTGGACCCTCAGCTGGAAGATCTGTTTCACTGTGGACACAGAAAGACGCTCATAAATGAATCAATTAGTCCATTAAAAGATGATATCAGGATTATCTTAATTCTATATCTCTAAAACAAGGTGGATTAGCTATTTAAAATACCGCTGCTTTGTCAACTGATAACCTACTTAAACAAAGCCTTTATTTCAGACTGTATTCAAACTTAACATAGAAGAAATATTGAATTGGATGATGGTCTTACTCATGTAGGTGAGGCTGATGGGGGGTGAGCACGGCAGACCGGGTCCTTTGGATAACTTATTTTCCTCAAATCCATTTGGCAGGCCGCTCAGGTAGTCTTTGCGCTGTCTGTTCAGACCCAGCCAAAGATAAATCTCTATCTTGGACTGGACTGTCCAGCCAGCAGGCCCGAAGCCTTTCTTACCAGGGATCTTAAGGATATGAGGGGAGAAAAAAAGCTTTATAAAGTAATCATGGCAAAACGGCATCAAACGTCAGAGCAGATTTGATTTATTATCTTGCCATCTGCATTTAAACCCACCCTCAGAAAGAGTGTCTTGACTTTGCCACAGTCCTTCCCCATCTCCTCCTCTATGGCGGAATAAAGGATGTCTTTGGAGGGAACACGAGCATAAGCAATGCGCTTCCCGTTACTTATCATCCATATGAAAACATCAGGAACGCTGTGCTGAGGCTGCAGCACGAAAAGAACATGGAGTGACCGCAATGACACAAGGAAGCACAGCAGAAGTAAAGGTTTGTAAACGGCAGACATCATGTGGTAGATCTTACTTCATCAGCCAGGAAGCGCAGCTTTGTGAGGAAGTTCTGAGCCAGCTTGATTTTATCTCTCACCGTGCTTTTCTTCACCTGCGACCTCATGGCTTTAGCTTGCTGCCCGATGGTCTCCTAAACCCAGGAGCAGCACAGCATTTAGCAAGACAGGACAAATAAAAACAAGCAGCATGTGGGGGAAATAAAAACCTAGCTGCTTTTTAGCTGACATACCACTTCTGACATGCACAGCTTCAGTCTCTCCCGGTCAAGCTTGGTTCTGCCAGACTGGTTCTGGTCCTTGTTTGCCAGCGAGAGAAACTGACTGAAAGAAGTGAAGCTCAGTCAGCGTCAAAGTCAAAACTTAACGTTCAAAACAACTCGTTTTTACAATGTGTAGTTTGTGTTTGTGACTACAGACGTGCAGCCCTGGCTGAGCTCCTCCAGGACGCCCCTCAGCCTGCGCTCAGGATAGGCTTTCTCTGTCTTGATGATCTCTTGCACATCATTCAGTCCGTCCTCCTGTAGCAACAGAAGATGTTTAGCTCACTCGGCAAACCGAATTCAAGCACCAATTAACAATATATATTTTTAAGACTATGCTCATCAAGTTTTTGGTAAAGTGCATGACTTGCCAGTTTATCTGCGATCTTGTCTATGATGTTGGCATTGAACAGCCTCCTTCTCTGGTCCTGCCACCAACTCTTGATGTAGATACACGGCTTCCTCTCGAAATACGGCAGGTGGAAGTAGTTTCTGAGGATGTAAACACGGGATAAAGTTTAATCAAACTGGCAAAAAAACAAACTGTGACTGTGAACGAGGTGCATTCATCCTGAAAAGATCTTTCTGGACTACAGTTTATTTGTTGTTACTTGCACCGTCACTCTTTTGATGATGATATTTTTGCTCTGACCGGTCAGTGATGACAGGTTTCATGGGAGGAGTCGTCGCCACTGAGGTCAGGTCCCCGTCATCGTCCATCTCCTCCTCGCTGGAGTTGTGGATCAGCTCAGTTTCCTCCTCGTCCCCATCTCCTCCCCCTTTCTTCCCCTTCGTCTTTGGCTGGGCGACCCCATCAATCTCGTTTCCATAGTAACCTGGTACACAGCAGCTATGTTACTAGTCGCACCCTTAAATGTGCTGCGACTTCAGGGGGTTTTTATAACAAAATTGCACATTTCTCATTAAATTCTTACAGTGAGAGAGATTAGGGAAAGCAGGTAATGAGTGTGAAATGGAACAATACCTATGGTGACCTCAAAGTTGATGGGCTTATCACCAATCTTTCTGTCAATCATTGTGGCCTCCAGGAAAGACCCAAAAAGGAAAAACTCCTCAATCTTCCCGGTAGCGCTCTGAGAAATAGACAAACAAGTGTAAATGTAAATGTGGGAACGCATAGAAATGAGAAACTAAACAAGATCCCTGACTGCTGTCGCTCTCTGATAACGAGCAGTCATGTAGTGGTTCTGACAGCAATGTGATACAAGACGTCGGACAGCAGGACGGGATCCCTGAGGACTTGGGATTACTGTGCTCAACTAAATTTGCTGTGTGACTTACATTGTCCACCAACAAAAAGAAGCCACATGAATGCAAACAGCATGTTAATAATGCACCAGGTGGGCTAAATAAAGATAATCAATAATTCACAATGACCACGGCACAATGACCCGTCAGCAGGGCTAACAATCGGCTTCCTTTGCATGGCTGCCCATCCGAACAGGGACCCACCTCTGAGATGTTGGGCACTCCCTCCAACTGCACCTCTGTGGAGCTGGTAATGTCAGGCGAGGAGGGGTCCAGGATCTCCACCCCCAGGCTGATGAGCAGGCGCGCCCTGAAGGACACCCCTTCTCCGAGCCCTTCGTTTAACTCCTGGTACTCGTCCATCAGGGTGTAGGTACGAGTGGAGCCGTACATGTTGACCCAGGCAGGTCCCAGCGTGGGAAGGAAGCCTGGCGACATTTTTGAGATTATTTATGTTATTCTATAAACTGTGTGGCAGCCTTTTGTTCTGTGTCTGCTCCACTTGGCGTTACTAGCTTCTGTTCAGAAAAAAAAGAAAAAAAAATCTGAAAGAGCAAATGATGATCACCTTTGTCCCCGTCATTGGAAATCTTCCGTAGGTCCAGGAAGTGTGTTCCGATAGCAACATCATTGACTTTATCTGAGTCGCGGATCTGGATCTTCATGCGCTTGCACAGTGGTGGAAACATCTCGGTGAAAACAACCTGCTCATTCCAGATAGGCTCATAGCAGCTCTTCTGAACTGATGTTTTCCCCTGTAATCACACATCACATGTCAGTGTAATTCATATTTTAACCTGGGATGAAACAGATAAAAAAAAGGATGTTTGGGATCCGTCGCATTACTTACCTTCTGTCCAGCAAACTGCACTTGGACATAAGGATCAACCAGGTCCTTATTTTCTCCTATGAAGGCCTTCTTGACGTTGGCCATGATGCTGGTGTTCATCCTGGGGAGTCCCTCAGCTCTGTAGATCTTCAGATAATAACGAGCCCACTGTCGCTCTGCGGGCACCCCCTCTGGTAATAAGAGATTGCTGAAACAGAAATGGGACAGGGTGAAATAAGAAAGCAAACAAGTTAACATCTCAGCTGAAACATTCTGCATTAAGATTAAATGCTTGAATCAAAATTTGGATTGCAGGCATGACACTCCATAACACAATATATTACTTGAAATCTATCCAGTCTCTTTACAATTTACATTTCTAGAAGAATAAAGAATCATGTGCAATCAGCATCTAATTACCCCTCTATGTCATCTTCATCCTGTTCATTGGCCTTGTGTGGAGTCTTTATAGTGTCTCCTTTGGCCACAACGGCAATATCACACTTAACGTAGCCTTTACAGCCGGCTGAGATGTCATCAGGGTCGGACAACAAAGCCCACTTGTGGTAAAACTGATGTTCTGCGAGACAAACAGGAAGACACATTAATCAAAATCATTAGAATCAATTCATGACAATAAGGCTGATGTTCACTGATTCTTTACCAGGCTGGAAGTAGATTGTGCCAACATCCAGTTTGAAAGTTCCAACCAGTGTTCCACTGCGCAGGAGATTTTTGGAGTGAATTACCTGATGGGTCGGTTCAGGGAAACAAACAATGTTAAACACGGTAGTCGTCTAAATAAGGAACCACATGAACTGATAACAATCCACGCTGCTGTGACGTCAACAACTCACAGACAACTTCAGGATTTTGTCGAACATTACATCGGGAGGGACGTGGAAGTCGAACACAAAATACTGGAAAGAGAAGAGAGTTAATGACAATATTGTGAGCTTCAAGCATCAACCCTGAACCCAGAGGTTAATATAGATGCAGCATGTTGTGGTGACTGACTTCATTGTAGTACGGGCAGTTGGTTGATTCCTTCATTGAGGTGTACTTCTTATCTTCTCCAATCTCCACACAGACCATTGGATCCATGTTCAGTCCCACCAGCTGCCTGGCTTCAATCACAGTCACACTGACCTGAAATTAAATGATCAAGTAAGACAGAGTGACTGACTGATTAAGTGCCACTAAAAATTCAGATTAATCATGCCTGTGCGAGTACAATGGCTTTCACACATTCCACAAAGCCTGGTCAGTAACCCATCAGCACACTGGGCCAACAAACCGATGGGTAAGATTTCTCTTACTTGATAATCTACTGGTCTTCCAGAGCTGGGCTCCATCTTGATGTCTGGCTTTGATCTGCAAGACAACAAGGTATCACACCCAATTAAGAATCTTCAGACAGATTAACAGGATTAACAAGAGCGATACAAACTGTTACAAGGCAGCCATATGCACAACAGAACCAGGCTTGCCTCTTGTTCGACACATTGGTGGTGACGGCTGTGACTGAGGCCAGAGAGACGGTGTCGGGATCAGGGCCCCCTCCCATGAACATGCCCTGACGATCCAGGTTCTCTGTCTCCAGAATAGCTGGCTCATCTGGGGACCACATGGAAAGCACACGATAAGGACAACTTATACCACCAGTCTTGCTCAAACATCATTTTATTGTATTCTGAAGGTCATCCTGGGATTTCTTTATGAGTCAGAGAAATATAGGGTGGAATATTTGCAGTAATGCTGAATGCATTTTAGTCTACAGCTTAATAAATGTCCGACAAAATGTTTTTCAGCAGGCTGACAGCAGCTGTAAGCCAATAGCAGTTTGAAATATCAGCCAGGATTTCCTATCTTATTTGGCCTTATCTTCTGTCATCCATCTTGGCTACTGATACCTCCGTTTCTCTCCTCCTTGTGTCCACGGTGCTTACTGCGCTTCATGGTTCAAAACAATTGTTTGTGTGCCCTGTGGAAGAAGATTGAAGAGATTCACCATTTCATAGACAACAGCTTTGCAGCTTTAAAGGGAAAACATCGGCATAGACGCAATTACTTTAACATCTTTATTACCACTTACTTTCACTAAAAACAAACAAGTTAACTACTGTTTTAAGCATGTTAATGGGATATTCTGCCCATGTTCTGCAGTCAGAACCACACAGTCACAAAACCACAAAGCTGCAACAGACATGACGTTCTCCTCCAATGTCATGGAGGGAGAAGGAGGCCAAGAACTAACTGCTATCAAGTCCAACAGCAACAGGAAAATACCTAAATTACAAAAGAACGTCTAAAACATTTAATATCTATTTAGGAGGACACATATGTCAGCATGTACAGCATGCATGCTGTCATTTTAAGAGGGGTGCCTGTGTGCCACCACACCCTGGTTTAGCCTTCAAAAGGGGCTTTCAATTATTCAAATCAGCTGACCTTAATACATCCATTAAAGAGGATACGTTTCACATGCGCCGTGAAAAATAATACACTTAAAATAATTAATCTGCTGTAATTAATCGGCAAAGTGCCCTTTGCATAGTTTTAATCTAAAACAGTCATCTTTTTTCATGTGATGGAGCATGCTAATGTTTTCAAAGACTGGCATTTTCAAAGATACATATAAAGGACCTACAGCTATTCATGAAGGGCTGGAGCTTATTTGCTAAATGTTTACTTTTTGGAATATTTTCAGAGTTGTGTGTAATAGACAAAAACTGAAAACAAAGTGGAACACAACACAGCGATGTGCCGTATAATCTAAACACATTTCACATTGTTTGAAACTCTGTCAAAACCAGGAAACACCCTTATGAGCTGCGTGTTGCACAGAAAAACTCGTGAAGTTTAGAATAACCAAAAATCATGTAATTAAAAACAACTGCAACAGGCCCAGAATGCAAAGCACTAAATATTTCTGCAGTATCCAAGTGAAAAAAGAAACTGTTCCACAGCTTAGCAGAACAAATATCAGTCATCAGAAAGTCCCACCTCAAAAAAAAAAACTGCCTTTCAATCATTTCATTCTGCAAAACATTGAGGGCGAAATGCCGACGCGCTGCTCGTTAAATCTGATCTTTGCTTAACATGATGTTGCAGATGAAATGATATCTAGTTATAATACATACCATACAAGAAATGATGCTCTGGTCTCCCTCCTCTGAGTAGCTCCAAGAGGTTTCCTTCAAGGGAAACAGCAGCTTCTTGTTTTTCTCTGAGATGGAGGCAACACTACATAAACATTTTAGTCATTTACACAGCAGTAACAAAGTAAAGTTGTACAGAAAAGAATTGGGTTTGTCCAAGTCTGAAGTTGGGGAGGAGTGATGTGATACACCAATGAATAGTGCATGAGTGTTGAACCTGAGACTGGTAACTATAACTAGGGTCTGCTGAGGGACGTCACAATTAGCAGCCTGCCAATCCACACAGGCTGTGCACAAAGCAAAAGAAAATATTAAACATACTCTTCCTGAATCCAAAACCATCCATTGAGATGACTTCTGAAAAGCCAAGCAGCAACTTTTACATCCAGGCCAACAGGCCATTGAGTTAATCCTACTGATAAATTGTAATTGTATAGTATTTCTGTATAGTGGCGCCTCATCCTAACTAAAGAAATGAATACTCAAAAAGTATAAGATGCTGCCTTTCGTGCCTTGTGGGTTATATTTAAAAAAAGGGTTTGGTACTGTGCATCTATTTGCAATTGCAGTATCAAAACAATGCTTCACTGGAAAAGCCTCAAAATGTGTGAGGATGAGGTAATCAGCATATTGCCGTGTCACTGGTGATAGAATTTCATGGAAGTAAACAAAATGTCAGCCCAGCCTAGTTGGAAGAATGCTCCCTCTTAATCTTTAATAGGGTGCTGCTCCAAATTGGGCCTTGGTGCAGACACACTGTCTTTTGTCATGGAATCACCAACTGGTGTCAGATCCTATTTGCAAAGCCTCGTGTCTCCAATTCATTCAGGTTTGAGCCTTAAGGTTTAAAAATTGAAGTGGGTTTTGAATCACATATAGGCTAAATAGCACGTAGCTATGTGCTTGAATAAATAAGGATCAAGTAAGGAAACCGTGGTGAGACGTGCTTCCCCACGAGCTGAAAACAGCCGTGTTAAAAGCACTGATGATGCTGTGTTATTTTGCTGAGTTGAGGCATGCTTTAGCAACTTCTATTCAATGCAACGTGAATGCCGAAGTACAACTCATCGTCTCATCAATTACACATACAGCCAGTCTGTAAGCCATACGTCAAAGTCTAAAGTTGCTGGTATCCGATGAAACAAGTCTCTGAATTATTGAAGCGCTCGAGTCAGTGTTGCATGTGGCATCCTCATCAAGGGGAGGTATCACTGTTCACAACAAAAGAAATACATTTTGCTCAGCGTGAATAACAGGGAAACACATAAACATTATTATCAAATTGGGTAAATATCTTTACGTTTTACCCACTTAGGGACATGACAGCATTCTGTGTTCAGGGATACATACAGTATGTACACCAATATTTAGCAGGTGTGTATTAAACAAAACATCATGCTTAACCTTATGCAGCTACTTTCCTTGTCTCCTGTTTTTACTGTCCATTTACTAATCGACGCATCGTCTTCCTGCCACCTTAGCAGAGTGTGATACTCTCAGTGACTCCAACCTGACCACTCTGTTGAGGGATTCTGCCCTTAATTACATGATTCAATAACGGCTACGAAGGGTTGAGGAGATGTCCTAGTTCCTCCAGGATGGCCAGTAACCATGTCACCAATCGTGCAAAGTTACTGGTTGCCCCTGTAGTCTAATATACTAACCTCATTCTCTGATGGCTGTTGTCATCGAATACACCTTTAAACACCTCGAAGCGGACATCAGCCACCAAACAGATATAGCGTGGTTGACTGTTCTGGTCAGATAAAACAACAAAAAATAACTTGATTAAAAAACAATTCTTTTCCTAACAATTAACATTACTGTACATTAGAGAATCTCCTTGCAGAGATGAGGTGTCTCAGATGCAAGATGTCATCTTAAAAAACACAACTAACCACTAAAAAAATGAGTTATTTTTTGTATTTTGGATGAATAATTAGGCAACACTAATGAATATGCATGCACAAGCAACCAAGCCCTTAAATTGACACCTTTGACAATGTCGTCTAGGGTGAGCCACAGAATGACTTGATACCAACCATGCAATCTTATCCGATGTAGGTCCAGTGTCCAAAGGCCTTTTTGGGCTGTTGGTTGTAGGCCAGTTACCACCATCTTGTTTGTGCTCCAGTGACTCCATGGGCACACCACCTGACTGTGGTGTAGTGTATCCTTATGACACATCTCCGACTCTGGGATGGGGGATATTGGCAAGCTTCATCACTGAAACACAGCCAGAGGGCATTGTTATGGTTGGTATGGGGGGGTGCGCTGTACTAGGCAGCAAGCACGTAGGGCCCAGGTGGATATGACCTCAAATGACCCCAGACAGTTAAATAAAATTACTCAAAATCTGAATGACTGGTCTCTTTAATCTATAGTTTAAAATGTCTTATATATCAACAAATCCTTATATCATAGGTTACTTAAATGGACAAAAAGGTTAAGCCTATTTGGAGCTCAATTTTGCCCAAACTGTGCGCTTACCCTGTTTCCAGCAGCACATCACAAGCCCCTAAGACAGTGCTTATTCAGTAACCTACATCTACTCTTTGATCCACTGCCATTATGATGAACATGGATAGGTCAGCCTCTAGTAAAAACACAGTCTGTCTTGATATAATGTTACCAATTTTAAATAACACACCATACTTACCTTACATGGACTACAAGGTGCAGCCTCAGTAGTGAGTGGAGGCGCCATCTGGTGGCCACGGAGGGGTCATCGCTGTTTTTTTCGCTTCGCTTTCACTGTTTGCTTCTTTTTTTTTCTCTCAATTTCATTTTAATTTCAGATTATAGATCCATGTCGGCATAAGAATAATAAAATTGAAGGCAATATTAGCTGAAAGTAAGTTGACTTATCTCAGGCGTTAAATTGTGCAAATGTACCTATATTCGCTAAGCCAAGCTAGCTCTATAGACTGCTGAGGTACTAGCTATGACTGCTGCTAATGCTAAAGTAACTTCTTCGGTTACGGAAGTTATTTATCGTGCCTACAGAACCTGCTTAGGCTTAGGCTTTGCCTATAGCCTTTGGAAATGACTTCGACTCTAGAAAAATCTGTGCCAACCTTGTAGTGTAGTGCAGTTAGCTTAATTAGCTGGTATTCATTTGAAGAGTGCTAAGTCATTAGCAGCCTCGCGCGCATGAATTATGTAAACTAGCATGGCGGAAAAACAAACAGGCGTTAAAGCGTCTGACTGTAATGTTTTAATGTGGCTAACGATGGCGAGCTAGCATATATCAGAAAACTGTACCCCCATTCTGTTTGTCTTATTTTACAGGCACCATCACCACAGACAGGATGGAGGATAGATATATTTGCGGTACCGTCAAGTGACGGTTGCTAAATCCTTCTGGGTCCACGTCCATTAGTGTAATGTGGGTAAGATTAATTTAACGTTACTACATTTACAAATTCGACAAGGTACTTGTACTTTACTGCACTGTTACATTTGTGTGACAGTTTTAGTAGTTAGACTTAAGACTTTAGACTGCTTCTTTATTGATCCCAGTTTGGGAAATTGTTTTGTTGCAGTAGCAAACATACAGACAAACACAAAATGTATAAGAATTGTTTAAAAAGTAGCAAACTATAAAGACAGGAATAACAGCAGTGAATTTAACTCAACAAGATATAATTTACATACATTACATTACAGATATTAATTTACAGATTGCAGTTTTTTCATACCCTTGCTAAATTTGGAGATTTTAAATTTAAACGTCTCTGATAAACTAAAGGATTGAGTGTTCTTCATGGGTTGAGAAAATTCTCCTACTTCTTACACTAAATCAGCTATTTAAAAAAAAAAAAAAATCTTGGCTTTTTAGGAATATGTGGTTGTCACAGAACAGCAGCACTACTCATATATAATGATCTCACAGAAAATGATCCATTGCTGTACATTACTATCCAACAGTTTATAAAGTCATTAAAATTAGAGCAACCTTAAACATCTACTGTCAAATGCAACATACATGTTTATGCAGCAGTGATATTAATCCAAAAACATCACTTATAATAGTTAAACCCTGCTGCACAATCATACTTAAAATACGCTTTGCTGATAGTACTTAATGTACTTTTACTAAAGTAAGGTTTTGCTTGTAGGACTTTTACTTGCAGTGGAGTATTTCTCGTGGTATTGATACTCCAGTGAATGTAGCTGAAGCCTTTTAAAGGCCACTCTGACTTCAGCTCAAGAAAGACCACCATCTAGTGGTCATACCACGTCATTCATCAAGGAGGAATCATGGGTAAAAAAAAAAAAAAAAACACTCAATTTTTTTGCCTGATATATTGAGGACACTGACTCCATTAGAGAGTTAACGTTCGGGCAATGTATGTCAGTGAACATTATACCACTGTTGTCATGGCAATTATTCACGAGGACAGGCTTTGCTTCCCTTTTTTTTCTGTCTCCAGGAAACGCTGCATCCCTTTGGCCACTTCCATCCAGCATCAGGCAGTGTGGTGGGGGAATTAAAGTGACACAGCTATATTATCTAGAAAGTAAAGCAGAGCAGCTCACAAGGGTGAGCTCTTTAAAGGGAGAGTAGCCTTTTTATAGATGAGACTCACTCAAGATCAGAATCTCTCCATCCTTCCATAACCTTAAAGGAGACAGGAGTCATTTCCCTCTGTGGCTTTCATTCACTGGATGGGGGTATAACTGGATGCTTTTTTTCTCTGTTAGCTTTGGTACAGATGGACAGGCAGCTGATGCAAAGGGCAGTTCCTTGCACAGCGCACTTGGAAAGCGAGGACCTGAAGGCATCTTGAAATAGAAATTCAAAGGAGGAGGAGGAGGAGGAGGAGATAGAAAGGAGGGGGGTTTTGAGTGAGAGCATTGGTATGCCAGGCTCAATACCGAGCATGGCTGTGCAGAAGAAGAGTGTCATCCCTCCATCGCAGGGACCGCTTTCTACACGTACCATCGAGAGCCAAAGGAAGAGGAATGGACCTGAAAGGACGGGAGGTCAGTGGCTTTTGTCTCTGCCATTGTTTCAGAGGAATTTATATGGTATCTGATCAAAACAAGCCTTTTGTTGAAGCAAAGCTAGCATGACTGTAGATCCTAAATACAGGATCATATGTTGACGTTGATGACGCATGAATAGATTGTACATTCCCTTCAAGAAATCATTTATCATTTTTTAATTGAGCATGGCTCCTGTGAACATGAGGAAATCCAGGGGCATCTGTGAGCCCAGATTACATAATACACATAGAATACTCAGCATCCTGATGTTGTTTAACCCTAAAGGGGGACATCCATGTGATTTTTTTTTCCAGCCTTGTGCTTGTAAAGGAATTACATATCAGTCTTGTGCTTGTGCCTTTTTTCCTTTGATTGTCTCAGTCATCATCCTGAGGACTGGTCAGGTGCTAGCATGTTCTCCTCGCCTGTTATACGTAGGCACTTTATAAAGGCTCTTTCATTTGTGGCTGACCCTCAGGCCATCCCAGTCCATAACAGCCACTATTTGTGATGGGTATTTCAAGCTGGTTTGTTTTTGGTTTATGTGCAGTAGCCCCTTCACGTTATCTGTTTGTGTACTAAAATGTGTATTTAGCAGTTGAATTCTGTGTTTTATATATGGTGGAAAAACCAAATATCACGAGAATATTGAACTTAAACAGGTCAGAGGTGTTGCTGTTTCTTTTACCAAACGACATACTGTTTTTATCCTCAATTACAGACAAAATCAAACCAAATACACAGGCAAAGAAAACAGCCTGCTCTGTCAACAAGCCTGCCCAAATCTGCAACACAGCCTCTCCGCGGCCAAATGCAGGTTTGATACAGCTCTCACACTCACCCTTTTATCAGCCAGCTGTCGTATTATTGGGATATATTGGACTGTGATTTTAGCAGACTCTCTGCTAAAGACAGCACCGATAACTAGTAGTAGCATTTCATGTAATTTGTGGCATCAAACCAGTGACTGATAAGTATTATTTTGCCATTCTAGTGGCCAGTGGACCAAATGTTGATGAGAGGCTGAGAGCAGCACGGGAAAGAAGAGAAGAGCACCAGAAGTTACTTGGTATGAGAGTTCCTACGGTGGTACATTTCACTGTTCATGCATTGTCCTCAGTTTCTTGTAAGATTAACTTACATAGCTGATTAATCTATTTATACTGGCTAACTATATTTCGTCAGCCTCTCGGGAGCTGACCAGGGTGGAGCGGGAGCAGCGGGCTTTGCAATACTATGAGCAACAACTGCAGCAGCGCAAGAAGAAACTCCTGGAGCAGAGGCTCAAAGAGGAGAGGAGGCGTGCCGCTGTGGAAGAGAAGCGCAAGCAGAAGCTGAAGGAGGAGAAAGTGAGTTCTGATGGTGGGAATCAGAGAACTTTCGTTGGTAGTGAGGATGATGCTTTCACAGCTCTGGATTGAGTAACATCAACACTGAAGCTTGTTTTCCTGAATTAAGGAGCGATATGAATCTGCAGTGCGTAAGACGCTGGAGAAGAGCCAAAGGGCCCAGCAGAACCTCAGTCAGAACTCCAGAGGAAGGAAGCTCTCCAAGAACGGTGAGTGGAGATGAATGCGCTTTCTTTCCTTCCTCTCTTTTAACACGAGCTTTTTAAACTAAACACCATACTTAACAGTATCTGTTCTCTGTGTAACATATCTTAACACAACAATTCTTGCAGTGCCTTATCTTCTGTTTGCTGCACTTAAAACTTTATACTGATCAATACGCTAGTTCCACGTCGCTCACCACTGACACCATGGGAGAAGAACTTGGTCAGTCGCCTCCTTACCCCCACATGCTCTTATCTGGCCAGGAGCAAGAGTGCTGGTTGTCAGTCAGGAGGAGAAGGTACTCTCCCTCATGTTAACAGAATGCACCCATTTGCTTTGATATCACAGCAATGCAATGCCAATGGTTTGTAGATACTACTTCAACTAACCTTTCCGGGTACTTTGATCACTGATGCCGCTTGTTTTCCTCTCTGTTTACATACTGCTTCACATTTCCATCTCCGTTTCCACCATTTGTCCCTATTTCCTTTAATTTCCCACCATTGTGGCACATGTCACTGGCTCAGTTGTCCATATTTGTCGCCGTGCAGTTTCATTTCACTCCATGACTACCACCACCAATACCACCCCTCACAAGCTCCAGCAACACTCTGGTTCAGTCCAGAAAAGGCCATCTGCCTCCCCCAGTCCCAACAACAGCCAGCATAGAAGCACCAGTCTGGCGCAGGTAATTCTATCTGTTCCTCTCATACGTGCTGTGCTGCTTAATATTAGTGTTTGTATCAGTTATTATTTTTAGGATCACCCAGCTGTCTGTTTTTTTTCAGCCTTTCCTTTTTCAGCCAGATTTTCCGGGCTGAAAGCGGGGATGCGAAAAAATGAATTCTGATAACTCTGACAACATTTCTTTTTGGTTTAGACCAGATCAGCAAGACCGAAAGACACGACTAAGAAGAGCTCAAACGCCGGCTTAAATACTAGATCACCTGCCGTCAAGAACACGGTCAAAGCAGCCGCCGTTACAAAAAGCAGAACAGCCTCCCCCTCACCTGAACGGTAGGTGAAATGTTTGTCCGCTGTGTATTCATGACATAGTAACAGGAATCTGAACAAAGTGGGACATCTGCTCTCTTCTGCTGTCTCTTAAAGGAGCCCCCGAAGATCAATCAGCAGACACTCAACCCCGCTGCAGCTCGAGCTCCCCTCGGTCCCTGAGGAAGATGTTGCCATTTGTAGTTCTGCCCTCTCTCCTGGCAACTCGAGGCCTGTCAGGACATCAGCTGAAGGTCAGAAAGAGAAAATGAGGAATGATAATCCACCAGAGGCTCCATGTTCGAACCTGCCCGACAGCAGGACAGAGGCTAGAACAGCAGGAGATGGAAGTAAGCTGAGAAATGCTGAAAAAGTGCAGTATTTAAAGCGATACTTAACGCGTTTCAGATATATATTGAAGTTATTTCTCTTCAGGTCATCCCCAAACGCCTACTCATCAAGCTCCACAGCCTCCTGAAGTCACATGCAGGCCTTCGGCCGGGACCACAGACCCAGAGGAGGCCTCACGTCTCCTGGCTGAAAAGAGGAGAGAGGCCCGACTACAACGGGAGAAAGAGGAGCAGGAGCGTCTGCAGAGAGAGGAGGCGGAAAGGTAACAAGCATGTTCACCTACGAGACAGAAACTCTGCCCTTTCAGGCCGCTAAGACGGGTGTGTTACAATTTATGACATGTCCAGGCGGTGTCGTGAAGAACTGGAGCGCAGGAGGGCGGAGGAGCGAGCACGACAGCAGGCCGAGGCTCAGCGTCTCATAGAGGAGAAGAGGAGAAGGGAGGAAGAGGAGCAGAGACGAGCCGAGGAAGAAAGAGCACAGGCTATGAGGGAAGCTGCCCTTCTGCAAAAACAGGTTGGAAACAATCATTCCTCAGTGCTTCAGTGAAATCGCAAATGGAATCACATCTGCCCCCCGCAGGCGTCGTTTGTTTGTTTTTTACTCATTCATTTTTAAAGGACAATCAATGCTTTCCTGTTTTTGTCGAATATAGAGAGAGGAGGAACAAGCCAAAGAGAGGGCAAAAGCAGAGCAGATCAGACAAGAACGAGAAATCCTCGCACAGAAAGAGGAGGCAGCACGCCAAGCCAGAAAAAAGGTGATGTTTAAAAACGTTTGATAAAAAGTTCAGTTATCAAAACTGTTCATTATCTGTGTTCATCAAATGATTAATATGAAAAGTTCTGTCTTATTTAAAGGGAAGTGTTTTCACAAAGCTGCTTTCTTTTCCAGCGACTTGAGGAGATCATGCGGAGAACCAGAAGGACAGATTCTCCAGATACGGTGAGATTTACTGCTGTTTACTGTAGTTTTTGAAACGTTGCCTCTGGGCTGTTATGACGCACATCCAGCATCCACTAATAACTAACCAGCTTCACTTCTGAAAGCCAAACAGCTTGTCCTTGTCTAAACTGGTTAACACTTTTGTACAGAAATCTGTACCAGTGAGGACCATGACAAATGAAGCCCAACCAAAGGAGAACACAGAGCCTGTCCACAATGGCACTATAGAGACTGCCGTCAAGCTGCCAGTGGGGACTAAGACCTCACAGCTGGGGCTGAGTAAGGAGGAGGACGTGGTACCTGTTGTGGCCTTCAAAGAACGCAGGTCGCTGAGGACTCTCACAGGCCTGGAGGAAATCCAGACCCACCAACGAGCAGGTGAGACGCAACCAGCACCAGTGTTGTGCCTGAACGCGTTCATTGAACGATAGTTCATGAACTCGTTCATATTTTGGGTGAACGTGAACTGAACGTACTGTATTACTGCCTGATGCACGTTACTGTGAGCTCGTTCATTCTGGTGTCTGTGAACGGCACGCTCTCTCAGTTTAACTTCGTTCAATAGGGTGCCAGATTTCTATAGAGCCTTCCAGGCAAAAACACACCGTAAACAGGCTTTAATATGTAGTGGAAAAAACACCCAATCTGGCAACACCAGCTACCAGTGTCATACCGCCGCATGCGTCATCAAAACAAAACCAGCATGGATGTGACAGCAGCACGGGGTGAAAGCTGCAGCTGCTGCTAGTGTGACTGAATGGACAGCAACAAAGCGTTAGAGCAGCAATGGAGAAATGCTGTCCCCTCAGTGCTAATGTAAACCATGGTTGGATAAGAATTTAAAATTGGATATGAAGATGAAATCTGACGCATAGGTACAGTGTTAAAACTGATGAAATAATTGCTGTCTGTGGTTCTATATGGGCTGTGTCAATAATATTGAAAAATAATAGCTCGCAGCGACATCTGGGAAAAAACAACAATGAACTAGTTCATTTTCGGTGAACTTAGTTCAAAACTTTGAAATATGAACTCTGAACTGAACTAGTTCATTTTAACATTTGTGAGCTCAACACTAACCAGCACATCACTTGAGAGCGCTTGTCCTCAGGGTGGGGGATTAAGGCCGAGCACCAACCAGGTCTCTGTCAGGCAAAACCTGACCGCCTCCAAAGCAAAAAGGTCAGGTTTTGCCTGCTGAAAACCTAAAAATGCATCACAAGTGTTCTACTCGTCTCTTCAGCTGCTCTGAAACACATCATTTGATATCTTTTTTTTTTTTGTCTCCCCGTTGTGCATTACTTCAGAGGTCATCTGAGCACCTGCAGAGTGGGCAGACGTTCAAAGACTTTGTTGGAGAGCAGCGATCTCCCTGTGAAACACAGGACTGACTGCGGAACAGCCGTTGTGCTGCCTCTCGGCACCGTGAAACAGCATGTAAAATCACAGCCTTGCCTCTCACTGAGGACGTCAGCATTCGGTCACTTTTCTGTGTGTAACCAGTGGCACAAATATTGGGCAAGTTATTCATTTCTTCAGTACAGCAGGCTTCTGAACTAATAATGACTATCCAAAAAAAAAAAAAACAGTAGATGTAGACAGTGGTACTGATAGTTTCCTGCATAGAGTTGCCTCTGTGAAATACTAGGAATAGCCATTCTAACAATCACAACATATGTTAGCCATATGCTTTTCGCTTATTCCTGATATTTCTTGCAATCGAAGCACTTTTCCTTCCCCAGTTTTGTGGCTGTGGAATTAGAGTAGCTTAAGTGGCTGTTTGCGCTAAGAACACAAGAGTTTAGGTTGCTGGTGAGAGTTCACTTCCTCCGTAAATCCCTGTCTTACCCTTTGAGTTTGTGAAGTATAGCAATCACATATTTCAAAGCTGCTAAGGAACTTAGTTTCCAAAGACTTTGCTTCAGTTTCGTGAGTGTCGTTTTAGAGAGTACAATGCACAAAGCGTTTCTTGCACTGACAGTTGCTTTGTTTGATTATTGCGCAGTCACTTTACAAAGCAAGGTTTGAGGCGTAGAGGTTAGGTGAGTTTATTATAATAAAAGCATATAAAAACAAATGTATCTGATCATCATTTGATCTAAAAGTTTATGTATTGCTTATACCTGTCACTTGTTAACCTGTTAAAAACTGAAATATACGCCATATTTAATTAAAGTTGATACTATGCTGCATCTCTCGCCTTGTTTTTCACTTAATCTGTTGACTGTAAACATAAAAACTGTAAAATAAACACATTAAAATATGATATAAAAATGCTGCTTGTCCATACTGCAAGTGAATGCTTCCTACATTCTCCGCCGGGCTCATCCTGCAGTATTTGTACTGACAAAATCAAGAGTTAACAGAAGATGGAGATAGGGGCTGAATCATTTGCAGCAGCAGCCGCCTGGTTTCCTCCGTCTGCGCATGCACCTTCCTGAGCTGAACCTCCAACTCACTGTCAGCCAGCAGGGATGAAAACTCTGCATCTGCAGAGGACGACAGCACAAAGCAGCCCAAGAACTCCTGCATGCCTGATCACCTTACTCTTCCTGTGATAAAGACGTAGGTGGGCAGTGAATACAAACCTTTCTTGAGGTTGAATGTGGTGACTATGCCAAGCTGCTGGAACTTAACATCTTTGTTTTTGAGGAACACTAACAGGTAGTCCAGCATGTTCAGGTAGTGAGGTCTCAGCAGCTGCACCATCTCCCCTGGGTTGAAACGGTGAAAACACACAGGATATGACAATATTTAATATGCAGAATAGAAACCAGACTGATTATTTGATGCAATACTTCCATGTAACATTACCAGTTGTTTCTAGTTTGCTGATGATGGCCGCGCTGTTGTATGACAGCTGAGGATTCTGTGTTCGTCCCGACAACTTCACTAGTCTTGCAACTTGTTCTGATGTTATTGTCACTGACAAGTTTGACTTAAGTGGATCTGAAATAGTGATATAATTGTGGAGGATTTTAAAAATAATTCATATAAACAGGGACCAGCAGAACAGTAGATGTTTGAGCAGCAACATGTCCAGGTCTCTTACCCCAGGTCATCAGGTGATGCAAGCATGATGTCACGTGCAGCGAGGTCTCATCTGACAGGGCGGGAGATACAAGAGCCTGGAGGAGTCCTGATAAACACAGACTCTCCATCACAGCCTAGATAATGAGAAGATTCAACGTGACTTTATCTATTTCGGGCGCCATGCACTTATAAATCATCCATTTACAACACACACACGGCATGAAATCACAGCTTGTGGCCTTGGTGTACCTGCTGACTCATGCATGAGCTACACAGGTCAGTGATTATCTTGCAGCTTTGTGTGATTATAACAGAGCTGGATCTGTGACGATGAAGCAGCCGACCGATTTCATCCAACAGTCCTTCGCTCACCAGGACGTCCTGGAATCAGACCGTGAAAATATCGTCAATATCAGGATTTAAACAGATCAACGGCCTCATATCTGCAGTCGCTTTTTTGATACCCAGTGATCATTTGTTCAAAAGAGAAGAAAAAGAAAGTCCCAGTAGATTTAAAGATACTTTTCGACCACCTCCCAGCTGTAACACACCGCAGACAGTGAACAATTTGTGCAGGAACCCGTACATTGTTTGGTGGGTGTGCAGACAGTGCAGACAGCAGCGTTATGGCTGACTCAGGAAAAGAGGTTTTCAGCAGCGCCTTCAGAGGCAGCATGCAGTCAAGCTCCATCAGCTGCTCCTGGATCAGAACTACACAGAAAAATCACAAACAGTATCTGCTTTGGGTTCGGCGTTCATTTCTTGCTTTGCTGTTTATAATTACCATTCTTTGAGAGAGTCTGTAGACATCTGCATGCTTGGGTTGAATTCTGAAAAAGAAATAAAAAAAATGTTTATTGAATACTGTTTCTGATTCACCCTCAGACTCGTCTGTCAGCCACATGTCACAATTACCTTACGCACAGAGGAAGATACGAGTGTCAGAAGAGACTTTAACAAAAAATGACCCCCGATGCTGAGCAGCTTTGGGTGGTGCTCCTGGACAGCAGCGATGTTGCACAGAGCGGTGCAGCTGTAAAACTGAAGCACTGAATCTGATGACTGCAGCAGAAGTACGAGCACGGGAATGGCTCCTGCTTGACATAAGATCCTGGTTGACCAATCTGGAAAAGATCATGTTTCCATGTTACATTCAAGCAAAGTAACACTGGAAGAAACACAGACACAGCAGGCTCTGTTTTTTATGAAAAATATACGAACGCTGAGATTCAAAGGAAATGATCCCACCTGACTGTGTGAGATGTAACAGAGCCCACGTTGCGTTCTGTTGCACCTGTGGATCGTAGGATTTTGCTAAAGCCAGCAGTGGTATGATCCCATCCACCAAGACAGCTTCCCTGTTTGACTCTGCATGAAAAGAAAGAGAAACCTCCACACATACACTCAGCTGATCTAGACAGATCTACAATATGTATGTAAGTCATGTTGACCATTTGTATAATATACTGTCATTGTCATAGAAAACTGCAGAAGAACAAAAACAACCACAGTGTCAAAGCTTAGTGCAACACTACATGAATAGATCATCAAATTAGCAACACACAAGTACATTAATTACTATGTTTTCTATACATTATATCTATGCAAATTATGTACTGTCAACAAGAAGAAGAAGACGAAAAAAATAAAAACTTGGTGCAAACCTGAGCAGGCCAGCATGGTGACACAGGCACATGAGTGACACTGAGCTGCGCCATCACCAGACTGGAACAGCTCCAGTATGGGCACCAGCATCCCCATTTCAATCACCAGCTCTTTGCACACTGAAATCAGATTTCATGATGAACAGTCATTGTGACCCTCTGACCCACACATGCTGTGGAATCTGTGCTACATCATTAATTTGACCTATTAGAACACTTTAAATCCAGAGGTGAGGTTAAGGTTAATGGATAAACAAAAGGCAACACTTGAAATACCTTGTGCTGCTTATGTCTTACCATTATTCTTTACTAACAGATTAACCAAAGAGAGCAAAGTAGTCTTTTGCACATCCAGGTCAGCTGACAAAAGTAAGGCCATGACTGGCTCCATGAAGGCATCTGGTAAGGGAGATTTCACTGTAATGCGAGTAGAAAGGGAACAAATGATAAAACAAAGACAAAAATTATTGTGGTTGAAGAGCAAATGTTATGAGTTTGTTAGATTTTGTTAGAATAAGGATGATCTACAAGTAGAAAACAATCTAAATTAGCTGTCACTGTCAGTACATGACATTACATATTTGACTTGTGCTCAGCTTTAAATTCAAGTCCAACCAGAGACTTCCCACAGTTGTTCTATTAACTCCAACCAAGTAAACACAGGCATCTGTCAGCTGCTGCATATGTGCAAAACACAATAATGCTTCCACATTTGCACACTACCGAGCATAACCTGTGCTTATCAATACAATGATCTGACAAAAGTGAAAACTGAACTGCAAGAAATACAGTCACTCTATAAGAGCCACCAGCTACCAGTTTGTTACAATAAAGCACATCATACTGTAGGATTTCAAAATAAAATTAAGTCACTTTTTCTTCATAATGACACTACAGTACACACATGTTGGAAATTATCTGCCAATGCCGGAAAAAAAAAAAATACGGTTGAAAATTTGCATGATACTGGTCGTACTCGTCCAGGAGCTTATCTCTACAGTGACTGATACCAGAAACCTGAAGAGCAAACAATAGTTTCATTTCACGAGCCTTGATCTGCAAGTCATTGCTATCGTGAAGACTGTCAGAAGCAACATAAAAATCAGTCTGACTCCTTTACTCACAATGATGACTCAGATGTAAATAGCACAGGGCTGCAGTCATTTGCAGATCAGTGTTTTCTGAGGTTGCAAGTCTGCTCAGTGCCTGCAGACTTCCCTGATTAAGTAGTTGAGTTTCAGCATCTAAGAGAAGAAAAGGATGAAAAAACGATGAATAATCCCAGATTTAGTCATTTTGAAGATACAAAGACATTGTTCATTGTTCTAAATTTAAATAACACATGTATATCCATATAAAAGAGACAGGTAGAGTCTGTAGAAGTGTGTTTCCTGTCCACAGCCACAACAAAGAAAACGAACAGCTGCAATGCTCCTACCACACAGGAGGTGTAAGCTCAACTCTTGAGTCGTCCTCTCAGGTGTATCTCCGTAACAGGTGCACTGACAAACTTCTCTGAAAAAGTCTCTTAGTTTTTGCTCAAACTCTCTGCAAACTCTCCTCAGATGAGCAGTAAACTCTCTGAGCAGACGGAGACAATTTTCGCAAAATCCAGAGGCCATGACTTCATCCTCAGTAGCGGGGAACGGCACCTACCTGTCTGCTTCACACAACCTGCACAGACACGCCTCCTGCAGCGTCACGTGACTATAAGGTTAATTTCACGTCGTTACAGTGC
Organism: Chaetodon trifasciatus; assembly: GCA_037975065.1. Taxonomy (NCBI): domain Eukaryota; kingdom Metazoa; phylum Chordata; class Actinopteri; order Chaetodontiformes; family Chaetodontidae; genus Chaetodon; species Chaetodon trifasciatus. The sequence goes on from JBBMOE010000058.1 coordinate 1,758,648, forward strand.
ATTACAATGTTCAGACCATTTGTACAACCCTTAATAAAAGGGAAAAGTCCCGAATGCAGATCTAAAAACTAAATCATAAGTATGTTGTTTTAGTAGCTGGCCTCTTTTAAAGGTGTTACACTATACATGTATTATAGTATTTAAATGAAGTTGGTCGTTGAAGTGGACTTGATCACTTCATGCTGGGTAGTTTTACACGAAAGAATTCAATTTGTGCCGTTACCTATATTTCTAAAATCTTTACCAGCATATTAGCTTAATTGTGTTTATTTATTTATGCATGCTCTTCCTCTGTAGGTTACAGCCTCCTCTATATTATATGTGATTGCATTGTACCCTATGTTTTGTATTGTCTCACTCTTGGTAGTGTTTTCTATGATTAAACAAAATATTATTAGTATTATTAGTGTAAATAATCTTTGCAAATTCCATTTAAATAGTGGAGAGTCCCAAGAAATAGAAATACGCAAATAATTAAATGTATTTAGTTACTGTTACTCATTTCTAATTATTTTATTTTTCGTGATAACCACGAAGTTACGTAGACAGTTACGTAATTTCGATTTGTCCGTCCTCCGATTTCATTGGTGCATTTGTTGTTTTCGTTAGTGCGTCACGAACATGGTCGCCACGCACCGCCCACACGTTCACCCTTGTTGTGGTTGACTTGGTAACCGACTCAGCGTTGTTGGTGAAGTTGGAGGACGGGGCAATCACTGCAGGGTAGATACACGCAGTGGCCCTTTGCTAACTCCTTTCCAGCCTTTTAAATGCGCCTGTGTGGAACTTGTTTTATTTTGAAGCTCTGGCTGTTTGTATAAGAAAGTAAATCTTACGGTAGCAGACGTAGAAAGGGAACAATGCTGCTTATGTTAGCTGACGTTAGCACTTAGCAAGCTAACTAACGCAGCTAACGTTACCTAGCGGTTAACTGCTAACTTCTCACAAAGGTTGCTTTTCCCAAGATTGTTTTAGCCTCAGCTAAACAGACTTCACATAAAATACGAGGCGGTTTTGTTCCAGTGTTTTCATCCAAGCTGCTAAACTAGCGTGAAACACTTAACGGTTAGCTAAACTAATCGCGCATGCTTGATCCAGCAGAGATTTTGTTGTGCAGCGTTAGCGTTATGCCTGTTTTGAATCTTCAGGATGGCAACCTTCCTCCCTGGATTACTCTCCTTTTGCACTCAGAATGAGAGACATTACGGTGCCTGAGAATGCCAGCAGGTGAGTGACCTGCTGCCCTGTCAACACAGCAGCTCTAGAAGAAATACTCCGACCTGTTACTCAAGTAAAAGTAGTAATACTACAGTGTAAAAATGCCCCATTACAAGTAGAAGTCCTGCGATAAAGATTAAACAGAATTATTATTAGCAAAATATACTTGAGGTATCAAAAGTCTAAGTTCTTAAATGCAGAATATAATATTTTAATATTCAATCTCTTTGTATTGGTGCATTATTATTGTTTAAGCAGCAATTATTGTTGTATCTAATCGAGGAGCAGTTAACCTAAACTATTTTATGTGCTGTTGGGTAGTTTAATCTATTAAAGGAATCATCCTCTACTTATTGATCATGTTTTGTATGCATGTAAATAAAGGTATTTAAGTAAAAAGCATATTTAAATCTGATATGTGGTGGAGTAGAAATAAAATGGAAAGACAGGTACCTCTAAATTGTACTGAAGTACAGTAATTAACTATATTAACCCTTCATCACAGCAACATACCGCTTTGATCACATAGTATTTAATTGATCTCTAAGCAGCCCGCCCACGTCCACTTTGCCCATTAATAATCGTATAACTTTTCTACAGGTGAGAGTGAAGACCGGGCAAAGACCCGGGAAAGATTCAATGAAGTGTTCAAGAAATACACTGAATCAGAGAAGAAAAAGGTGAAGAAGAAAAACACTGAAACTCAGGAGACGATTGTGGTATGTGTACTAATATGTGTAGTTCTTCCTTCAGTGGCGGAGACCATGAAATCTGACTTTTAAGATTTGGTAGTTTAGTGTTGAAATGCTTACACATGGTCTCCCTTCCCTCTGTTTCTTTAAGCTCCAGAATCTAAAAAAGAATCTCAACCTTGAGAAGGACACAGAAGACGATGAGACCATCCTCCAGAACACATATCAGCCCGAACAGGGCAGCCCTCGCTACACCAAGAATAAACGAAGAGAGAGGGAAACGGTGGAAAAAGCGAATATCAACAACAGCAAAAACCAAGAGGAGAGTCAAACTTCAAAAAGCAAGAGGAAAAGTAAGAGGGAGCTTCCTTCCCTCCCTGTGCCTGAGGACAACTCAAGTTACATCCAAGAGGATGCTGATGCTTCCAAGTCTGAGATCGCTTTGGAGCCAGATGATGGAGGTAGTGGAAAGGAACCAAAGCAAAGAAGTAAGAAGGGGAGAAGCAGAGGAAGTACAGAGGCCAAGGCGGAGAGTCAGGTGGAGGACAAAGAGGATAAGCTGCTGCATGAATACCAGCAGCAGATTGCACGGGAGGAGGAGAGGACTTTAAAGAAGACGAGGGTCAAGACTGAGGACGAGAGCGTTGTCTCCCAAAACGTTACGCTGAATAATGACGTTGGAAAGAAGAAAAAGAAAAAGCTGAAATCTGTACCCGCACAGTCGGAAGAAAGGTGTGTACATCCACTACTATGACATATCTCTATGCATTTTTTATACGAATAAGATTTAATACATTTTGGTCCAGCAGGGATCAAGATGAAGATGCTGACCAGGATGCCGATGTGGAAAATGAAACAGAAACCAAGGGAAAGAAGAAAAAGAAGAAGAAAAAACACGGTGACTGGATGTTAATTTGCAAGGTTCTATAAAGAAGTCGGTTCATTGTATGAAGTTGACGATTTTCACAATTTCCCATTCTCAGTTGTCAAAGAAGAGAGTGAAACAGAGGCGGAAGCACCACAGCAGCCGACGTTTGATGACAGCCTCGTGCTGGGAGTGTACATCCACAGAACAGACCGCCTCAAGAACAACCTGCTGGTCTCACACCCCATGGTCAAGATCCATGTTGTGGACGAAGTCACCGGACAGTATGTGAAGAAAGAAGACTGGTGAGAAATAACCTCTTATTTCAAAGGGAGTGGAGGTTGCTAAAAGCGTTGAATATGTATTTGCTTGAAAATGAAGTCTTTGTGTCGGTTTTCATAGCCATCGTCCAGTCTCCTCCTTTTATGAGCAAGAGAACGTCGACCACATCCTCCCCATCATGACTCAGCCCTTTGACTTCAAGAAGAACAAATCCATCATCCCTGAGTGGCAGGAGCAGATTATCTTCAACGAGCGCTTTGGTTACTTTGTTCAACAAAACGCTGAAAGCCCCAGAGTTTTACTCTTCTTTGAAGTAAGAGACAGTTAATTTAGACACATTTGGCCAATTTCTTTGTCGTTGTCAGTAACTGTTTTTATTGAAATGCTTTGTTAAGATCCTGGACCCCATAACCATGGAAGAGGCAAGGGCCAACGCTGACGTTGACAAGCATGAGCGAGGATTCAGAAAGATTGCGTGGGCATTCCTCAAGGTACTCTGTCGGCTCTGATCATCTATAAAGAAAAGGCCGAAGCTGAATTTGTACTTAATGGTCCTTTAAATACTTATTTCACATTTTCATCCTGTCATTTAGCTCGTCGGTACGAATGGTGTGCTGAACATCGACAGTAAGCTTCGCCTCCAGCTCTTCTGTCCTCCACCTCGGGCCAAGAGACAACCTAAAACAATTGAGGTGGTCGAGTGGTGGAGGAAGTACCCCCGAAGCAAATACGCATCCACCCTTTATGTTACGGTGAAAGGCATTAAACTCCCTGAGCATGTAAGTCAGTTGCTGCTTTATAGCTACTGTTAATTATTTCTTTGTTTATCTTTATAATGAATACTTCTGTCACACATTTCTGCTATAGATGTGTAGATAAATAATTTATTCACGTTACGTGTTCGTAATTCTGTAGATAATGTTTCAGGTGTTTTGGTTTGAAGTTGAAGTTTTTGTTCTGCAGGTGGACCCCAGCATCCGGTCCATGATGGCGCTGCAGGAGGAGCGGGGCAGCACCTCCTACAGCGAACTGCAGAATGAGGTCACCAAGAGAAGCCTGACACAGGCACTGGACAGCAAGCCGCCGGCCTTGAGGTGGAGCAGGCTGCCCGGACAGGTTGGTGGAATCAAGAGGTTTTATTTGATAAAAAAGATTTCTGAGTATAGTAACTCTGAACAGTAGAATTACAAATCATTCTTGTAGTGTTTTTTTTTAACCTGCATGCATCCTTCTATGGTTTGAATTGGGTTCACTTCATCACAAGAGTTACCAGTGTCTCTCTGTTGAAGGTCTGTCGGATTCCTAACAAGCCCATGCTGTCGTTCCGTGGTGGTCAGATGGGCTGTTTCACAGTGCTCTTCTCTCACGCTGGGACAATACTGGCTGCTGCTTGTGCTGACAGAGATGCTTTCCCTGTTGTCGGTAAGTGACACCTCGTCTGTGTAAAGCTCCCCCTGCTGAACGCTCCTCTTGACACCTCAGCAGCTCTTCAGCTAATTGACTCTCTGTTTACACACAGCAGCTATGAACAGCTCTGGAAATAAACTCAGGAGGAGAGTGGAAGCATATACAAAACACAGGAAAAAAACATTAGAGAAGAATCACCTATTAATGTGCATTTTCAGTGTATGAGATTCCCTCTGGCAAGGTGTTGGCTGCCTTCAGTGGACATCTGAAAATAGTCTATGATCTGTGCTGGTCCAGAGACGACCGGAGCCTTTTGTCTGCCTCCTCTGATGGAACTGTCAGGTACGTCTCTGTTTGTTACGTGAAAAAACAGCTGATTAGCAGTGAATGAGTAGTTGTCTATGAGGTGTTAGTGCTGGTGATTGAGTGCTGCAATAGCATTTTTTGGTGGCACCTCTAGGGGGAGCAAGTGCTCCTTGTGGTGAGTGGCTCACTATGCCTTTATTCTACCAGTGACACAGCATATTTGGGGCAACAGCGGCAACACACTTTCTTTGCCCTAAAAGATTGTTTGCATTATTCAGTTTTTCTTACTCCTCTCCCTCAGAGAGTGGAACGTGGAGAGGCTACTGGGAACGGCCCAGAAGGTACTCCCTCATCCATCCTTTGTGTACTGTGCTCAGTACCACCCCACAGCCCAGAACCTGGTGGTCACGGGGGGCTACGACTCTCTGGTACGAGTGTGGAGGCTCGATGTCGATGATGTGAACGGCCAGCTGCTGCAGGAGTTTGAGGGGCACAGCAGCTTCATCAACACAGTTTGTTTTGACTCTGAAGGTATTGTGACGTTAGCGTTGTGTCGTTAAGTGTACAAACCGTACAAATCATAAACTGGAAGCTTTGCTCATGGTGTGTACCTCTCACCCAGTGCACACTCAGAAAGGTCCACAGCCACCTGCTACCCTGCACAAGATAAGAGTGATTACTTTGTATTAATAATGTATTTCCCTCATATGACCCTGAGTGAGTTATTGTTGTTTATGGGGGGGGGGGGGGGGTTCCGTAAAGTAGGGCTTGGATGACACCATGACAATAAAGCAGATCCATTGTATGTGAGAAATACTGAATCATACGGTTTATATATGGGTTTATTTTTTTTATCATGCCCTGCCTTCAGTATTTACCTTAGAGCTGCTATCATTCAAGTCTTTACACATGAAACTTATCTTAGCTGAACTGCTTACTGGCCACCAAGATGGAGTTTGTTTAGATTGTGTTATTCAGTTCATAGTCATAAACCAAAGTCCATAGGCAATGAATTCTACCTGCTTCTGAGAACCTGAGATGTCCCCCAGTACTCAAAGCAGATTGAAAACATTTCTCTTATCACAGACACCTGCCGAAACATGCCGGCTTTGCTTCTTTTGTAATGTGATTGAAGAGTATTGTACTTGTCTCCACTTGCAGCCGATGTTCCTTTTGTTGTAATTAGGAAGGAGAATGTTCTCTGCAGACAACACAGGCCTCATCATTGTGTGGAAGACTTCAGTCAGTGACAGCAAGCAGCGTCAGCCATGTCATCGCTGGTGTGTAGAGAAGGTACAGGAGATGATATTTGTAATGTTTGATCTACATCAGACAGTAGACTTTGTCAGATTAGGTAATTAGCAAACATACTCGAGCAGCTGTGTTTCTTCTCTCGGCAGAAAATTGATGAGAGTGACCTCAGCGGCATCCCCATCAACATGCTGCAGCTCCATCCAAACGGCCGGTGCCTGCTCATCCATTCCAAAGACAGCGTCCTGAGGATGATGGACTTGAGAATGTAAATCAGATAAGACAAAACTTCAAAAGTGCCATCTGTAATTACAGGAAAGAGTGAACTGTGTTCTGCTTTTTGAATGTCACTCAGAAAGCCTGCACTCACCGTTTCTGCTCACTGATCATTTATTGCTCACAACACAGTCCAAAACATCGATTTTTTTGTTCCAATCTATCCAAATATCCATTAATATCTTTTCCACAATTCATGCGACTCTCAGCCTGGCTGTGAAGAAGTACACTGGAGCCACAAACTACAGAGAGAGGATCTACAGCAGCTTCACGCCATGTGGGAACTTCATCTTCTCTGGTAGCGAGGATGGGATGGCATATGTCTGGAATACTGACACAGGTGAGCGTCACGTGTGTTTTTCTGTACTAAAGAAGCCAGTTGGTTCTTCACAGTACAGTGGCTCCAGCTGTCACCTGCTTTGTCTTCTCAGGTGACCAAGTTGCAGTCTACTCCGAGCTCTGTTACCCCACCGCTCTCCACGGCGTGTCGTTCCACCCTCATGAAAACATGGTTGCTTTCTGTGCCTTCGGTCAGAGTCAGCCTGTGCACGTGTACCTGTACGACCGCAAAGGTTCGTGAAAACACCCGATCCAGACTTGAGTCTCCTATCAACTGTGCTCACTCCTTCAGGCATTTAAATACAAAGTAAGCTCAGACTGTGTTGTGCTGCATCACGGTGGCAACACTGTCGCCTCACAGCTAGAAGGTCCCGGGTTCGATTCTCGCTGTGGGCGCCGGGGGCGTGTCCTCCACCATGCCTTCGGTGCCTGCTGCATGAGGAAAAAGGGCCTTTCTGTGTGGAGTTTGCATGTTCTCCCCGTGCTCACCTGGGGTACCCTCCTTAAAATACCCCCACTGACCAGTGGTGACGAAAGAGATTGGGTCCCCCGGTCTGATGGCAGCCCACCACTCCTGGTCTGCCGTGGAGGAAGGCGACCAGGATGGGATAAAGGCGGAGGACAAATTTCACCAGCATGGCATGTGATGCATGTATGTAGTTGTTGTGTGACTAATTAAGGGGATTGTCCCTCTGATTCTTCTTCTTCTCCTTCTTCTTCTTCACAGTGTCCCAGCTGGAGGTGCACAATATAAAAGCAGCATCAGCCACGAGCAGATCAGCTTCTGTGGACACCAAAACCATCAGACACACTCCAGACCCCCCAGCCTTACAGGACACATCTGCTGCTTCAACCATAGACCAGTTTGCTCAAGCAACAAGGCTTGCGTTGAAAATGCAGTGTGTTAAGGAGCAGCTGGATTCCGTGCTTGTAAATACTCCATTACTTTAAAATCAGTTCATTGTATGTAGAAGTAAAGAAAATACAAACCTAACTCTTTCAAACCATTTTTAGGAGCCACATCAGAGGTCTTCAACTTCTGGATACTATGAGCACGGTACTGTGTGTTTCCCCTGTTGGTGTGCTGTGTTACATCTGGATTCACTCTTTTTATGTGCACTGATCCTGTCTGTTGTGTGTGTGGATTGCAGATAAAATGGGGACTTCTCACACGGGGAGGAGTTTGACATCAGATTCTCTCACAGTGAGTGTTTGACCAATACTCCCGACACACACCTTTGTGTGCCGAAGCGGTCGTTATTCAGGTCATGGATGGTGATGTAACCTGTTGGGCCCTTCATGCCAACATTGTTCTTTTTCTATAATCTGTCTGAACCAGTTTGTTTTTGGGTTTCCTCTCTAATGCTGAGGAAGGAAAAAATAAGTCTATTAAGTTATAGAGTGGGTGTTTTTAATGGTAAACTCAAATCTTGGGTAACACTTTACATCAAGGTACATATATTCACCATTAACTAGCTGCTAATTAGCATGCATATCAGTAGCTTTACTTGTCTTTATAAAGCACGTATTAATCCCTTAATCTGCGTGACCATAGTCTACAACATTAGGCCATTAACTAAGAGTTTTCCACTCAATAACCTCCTAATTACTGCTTATTGACAGTAAGGAAGGAAGTGGTCGTGCATGAATTACAATGATAACACCTTAACCTAAACCCTCAGAATAAGGCAACTGACCAGAAAATTGCATTAGGAAGCCTAAGCAGGTGTGCCTGAACTCGAAAGCAGTTATTATATTACTGCTATTCTGAAGTGAAACAAATTGCTGTGCAACTAAAGTCCAGCTTTGCCTTTTAGACGGGATTAAATGCTTCGTTTCCGCCTCCGTCTCTCCTGTCGCCGCACTCCAAGCTGCAGCTGTCTGGCTCTCTGGCGGAGCAGCTTATCCCCCAGGCAGCTCTGAGCACCCAAAACCGTGAGTGGCTTGTACAGTTAATCACACTGTTATGTGTCTTCAACCAATGAATGGTTTTATTGCAGCTCTGTGATATTGTGAGGTCAAATATTTTGGAAGATTATAGCTGCGCAACGTACAGTTATAGCATGTGGCGACCTTGACTAAATGCTGGAAGCATTGTTGAGTCTCCTCATGCATGTACGTCACACACACAGACAAAGATGCACCGCTTGTGATTTTCACTTGAGTCTGTAGAGATCTCTGGAAACAGGGGTCGCTGGATTGTGTTTCAGTTTCAGATGAAATATTTATGCCTGCTCTTTGCTGTCGTTTTCTTGTCATTTCAGGCGGGTTCAGTCCAGTCGGTCAGCGCCTCAAAGGAGCTTCATCTTTCAGGCTACAGTCGGTGAGGCTGTTAGCGGTTTTTAAGCATATTTCTTCATTTACTGTCTTTAAAAATGATCTAAAACTCTCTTCTTTTTCTCCATCAGACCCTTCCTGACCACATTTCTTCAGGCATCCACGTGGAAACAGACTCTGCTCCCGTCCAGCAAGTAGTAAGTTTCCACCATAGCTGTGATCTCAGCCACTCGCGACCTTCCCCCCTCTCTCATGCCGTTTGTGTACCTCCTCTAGGTCGTCTCGCTCTATGACTACAGTGCCAATCGATCCGATGAGCTGACCGTACGGCGCGGTGATGTCATCCAAGTGCTGTACAAAGACAACGACAACTGGTGGTTTGGCCGTCTGAACAACGGGCAGCAGGGATATTTTCTCGCTTCTTATGTAGCAGATCAGAGTGAGTGTTATCTTGTGGTGGACGCCTGATGAGGGACATGTATAAAACTTCCAAATGCGGAGCAAGATGCTCAGTTGTTTTATCTTGCAGGAGATTTCCGTGACGAGGCGCCTCAGTCTGTAGACGCACACGCAGCCCTGTGTGAGGCGGCTGCTGAGAGGTCAACACCAACCAGGGTAAGGAGACAGAGTAATGCAGCAGCATCCGTCCTGTCAGTCTTGTTTCAGTAAGAATGTGGGCTAAAAGGAGTCAAAGGGTGTGGCTGTAAGGTGGGGTACACATTCACCCTCCAGATGCCTCTGATGCTGTTTGGTAAGGTGATCCTTCACCTCAGTCTTTCTTTTGGAAGGTTTGCACCTTTTCGCGTTATGCTCCTCCCACTACCATGCCCCCTTTTAGCCAGTTGGCATGAGCATAAACACACACTTTTATACACACACACTAGACTTCCATGCCAAATTTCAGCTTCTTAGGGCAAAACCTGCAGCCATCAAAGGGTGATGACCGACCTAAAAATACCTGCACGCCGCTGAAATGATTTCCCACAGGCACCTTTTGTGCACGCACGTGTGACTTTAAGTCAGCTGAGGAAGATGGCGGAGTCTATACAGAATAAAAGAGAATATCAACAAGATAGTCATGTAAATGCTGAGTGAAACAGGACTTTTATGCTCTGCTGGGAGCCGTCTACTGTAGTTTGGTGAAACTGTGACAAATCCCTAATCAGCCTAAAGTGGATGAGTGAGAGGAGTATCGCTTTCATGGATACTTTCTATTGTGGTTCATCTTACAGCGTCTGTATGGTACAAAGTCTTCTCCTGTCATTTTATTTTTCCCCCTTCCACACTTTTCCAAGGTATCTGCTGCAATTAGCTCCTCTGGGGAGCTCCGGTTTCTTTCTGAGCCGACCCTCTCTGACACCGAGCCTGAGCTGACCGATGCCAGGTAAACGTCTCACCTCCTGACTGCGCTCACAGGGTCGTGGTTACTGAACACTGCACCAAGATAACTCAGGTTTATGGCCCACATGTTACATTACGGCTTAGAAATAATGAATGCTGATTGTGAGCTATGGTTTTTCCCACAGAGCCAGGAGGAAAAAGAAGGTGAAAAAGCCAGGAGTCCCCGCACCTTCATCTCAAGCCACATTTTCAGATGCAGACGCTTCAGAGTTGACGAGCACCAGGAGGAGAGGCAGATCGACAGACAGGCCTCTCCCCAAGAGACCGACAGGCCGGACTAACAGTGCCTTCCAGCCTGATGCGTGAACTCACGGACACATGGTCGTTTTCAGCTCGAGTGCTCTTTATTCTTCTTTTCATACGAAGTCTATTTTTGTAACGACAGTAAATCTTGCAGGTGCGTTGTATTTTTCACAGTCAGTATGTTCATATTCTGTATTTTATTTAATACAGAATGACCAATTCATTCATTCATCTTCTATACCCCGATTATCCCTTTCGGGGTCGGGGGGGGGGCTGGAGCCTATCCCAGCTGTCAACGGGCGAGAGGCGGGGTACACCCTGAGCCGGTCGCCAGCCAACTGCAGGGCAACACACATACACACATTCACGCTCACACTCACACCTACGGACAATTTAGAGTCACCAATTAACCTAATGAGCATGTTTTTGGTCTGTGGGAGGAAGCCGGAGTGCCCGGAGAGAACCCATGCATGCACGGGAAGAACATGAAAACTTCACACAGAAAGGCCCCGCCTGACCCGGGGATCGAACCGGTGACCTTCTTGCTGTGAGGCCCGCCAGAATGACCAATGAAATGGTAAAATTTGTTAATTAAAAACAAAACAGAAAGAATTGTGCAATTGCAGGAGTGTTTTTGTATGTTTACATATTTTTTGACGTCAGCATAAACAGAGTATTGTGTACATTTTCACAGATAATATAGGTAATGTTTCTGTAATAATCTAGTTTATTTTCTCAGCCTGTAAGAGATTGAAAGTTTGCATATGACACTTCTTTACAGCTATAAAAATACCGCTTTTTCATTTACAAATGTTTTGTAAAGTGTTTCCATAAATCATAAGTCACACTTTTTATATCTAAAATGCTGAAATAAATACGCTTATGGGCTATGTTGACCATGTGTGCTTTACCTTTCTGGAACACACCTGTGAAACGACGCTAAGAGGATGCTGAGCGTTCTGCTCGTTGCAATTCGTAGTATAATTGAAAATTATTTTAAAGAATTATTCAAGCCAGTCAAGTGGAGATGACTGTACATTTGACTTTTGGACACATAAACGTCTTTCAGGGATTCAATTATTTCAGAATAAAGCTGATGTTTCGACTTTAAAATTGAGTCAAATAAAACAGAAGCAGGTCATTTATATATTTACTGTTTTTATTCACATTGGTACAAAACTTTCCAAATTGTTTGCTCAGAAGAGAAAACAAAAAGATTAACCACAGCGGAATGTCACTTTCTCCTGGCTAAACTGAGTTACAGTGTTCGAGCTGTGACCTACATAACGTAACGCTTGACATGCTTATTTCCTTAATGTTACTACGAACCTGGTCGGCAGCTTCAATGTGTCACACGTCGACATGAAATCCAACTCATGTGATGTGGAAAAATGAGATTGTTAATACAGCAGAACAAAAGGCACATTTAGTTTGAGATCTGGACTCTGAGTGTACTGTGATTTCCAGTGGTTCATGTTACATTCATCAAAATTGCAACTAGAAAGCTGCTGCACAGTGTGAAATAATCTATTTAAATCCTAATGTACCTACTTAAAATCAGCAACACAGTCGTACCGCTTTGTTCTTAGGCTGTTAGGTAGTACCCACCGGAACATTTCATAAAAATATTACAGGAGAACGCAAGCAAAAAAATGTTGCCACGACCCGAGTAAAAATCATTAGTAGCTCCAAAACAACAACAAAGAATTGTCTAATTCAAACATGTTAAAAAGCAATTAATAATTAAAAAAACAAAGTGTGTGATGGCTGATTCAAGTAGCGGGAACACTGATCGTGATCTGTGCTGCATGGCGTCCTTCCACGCGTGGCTGAGGCTTCACTCCGTCAGGAGAGGAGTGCTTTCGTCTGTTTGTCGACTCCCCTCTCGAACACTTAAAATCACACACACAAGTGAGCGTTACACCAGCACGTTCTAGGAAACTGCACAAATGAAATCTAAATAGCCTTCCGTGTAAGTAACAGTACATATAAATCCAAGAGGCGTCTAAATATATGACAGGTTAATATTACCTTTGTCGTTTCGGGCGTTGACAGGAATAACACACAGCCAGGAGAAAGGCCTGAGGACAGAGCGGCCATTGAGTTTCATGTGTGTAACTGCTATGAAACGAGAATGACAAGCTTCCCTCTCTATTTGTCTTCATGGTGCGTTTAACCCCCCAGTGATTGGCAGGCTTGGAATCCCAATTCTCCATTAAATAAGTGCCAAGTAAAAGCCACAACGTTGACAGTCTGCCGCTGCCTCCGTCACACTGGCAACATCTGGCACCATAAGAATCAGACCTCTGTATATAACACAAGGCTGAGCGCCTAACCATTTGTTCTGATGATGTAAAATGGGACCTGTCACATCACAAGAAGACAATAAAAAACGGGAATATGCCGGTGAGTCAGAGCGTCCCTGCAAACACTGGACAAACTGATACTTACGCCAAGACACGCCAGGCTCCCTTGGATCGCAGCCGCCCACTTAAAGCTCAGATGTTGTGTGATGATGCCCCCCACCACTGGGCCATAAAACATCCTTTAAAAAATACAATTTCCACATTAAAAATCTAATTACACGAACCAGCAGGACAACTGATTTCATATTCAGATGTTTCATGTCTTTCAGATATATAGGAAAACAGCTCTTGGATGTCAGTAAGGACCAGCAGGACTCACCCTGAGGACCAAACCGCCGCAAACAGTCCAGACACCAGTCCTAGAGTGCTTAGTCCCTCCTCGTATCCTGCGTCACTACAAATAGGAAAAGAAAACACTGTGGAACATGTGTGTTCACCCTGCATGATAAAAAAAAACTGCAGGTCATGAATGTAGGGCCACGACGTGTGAAGGCACTCACTATGCACAAGTGATGATCTCAGGGAACGTCGGGATTGCAGTCATGCCAAGAGAAAACCCAATTATTCCAAGCATGAAGATCAGCAGCCACAGCTGACTACACGAGCCAACACACACACGACGGGAAAAAACACAACTTAATACTCTGGTTTGTCTGTATGAAATTTAACTGATGATTTTTTACTAAATGAACATAAGTGAACACACGTTTCAAGCCAACAACAGCAATATTTATCTAATAATAAATGGAAAATGTAAATGTTGGAAGAGTACAGTATTTTCTTAGTTCATACACTGTATTCCAAGTTAGAGCCATCATCTGGAAATTAGCTTTTTCTTGCTAAGAGTTAAATGAGATGATCAGCATCACTCTACACGTCTGGCCATTAAATACAAAGGTAGAGCCAGCACTTAGCTTAGCTTAGCTTAGCATGAAGACCTGAAACAGGGTGAAATAGCTAGCCCGTGATTCTACCTTGTTTGTTTAACATGGTGGTCTTACTCAAGGCTACGTGCCATGACCATTTCTTGGCCGGGCGCAGTGAGTTCCTGGAGTCATCACAGTGGAGAGTCCAGCTGCAGAGATGCTGGGAGGCACATCCCGCAGAGCCAGGCTAGCTGTTTCCCTCTGTTTCCAGTCTTTACGCTAAACTAAGCTAAGCTAAGCTAACAGGCTGCTCAATATCAAAAGACCAGTGTATAAGATTTACGAGGATCTATTGGCAGAAATTAAATATAATATTCAGAATTAAGTTGTAATTAGTGTTTAATCACCTGAGAATAAGAATCGTTCTGTTTTTGTTAGCTTACAATGAACTCTCTATATCTACATGTTGCACCGCCATGTTTCTACAGTAGCCCAGAATCGACAAACCAAACACTGCATCTAAAGAGGATCTTTTGCGTATTTCATTTTTTTAGTAGCCACTACAGGGGAGTGTGAAGTGACTGGTATTCAGCTGGTTGCAATCTGCAACCTCACCGCTAGATGTCACTAAATTCTCCACACTGGTCCTTTAAACGGACGGGACATCGTGGCATCGATCTTCTCACCGAACTCTCAGCAGGAAAGAGAATAGCGAATGTCCAAAGATGCGGGGCTATTCTTCCAAAGCAGAGTCTTTGTAACTTCCACCACACACTCACCTCGGGATGTGAAGGAAGGGGACGGGACCAAGCAGGCAGAAGCCAGTCGCTGTGGTGAGTCCTCCAATGACCATGAACCAACTCCTGGTGGCCTGATGAACACCGACCAGCACACATTCAAAATGACAAACTTGCTATTCTGAGAGAATGATCCACCTTTGCTTCATACTCACAGGATATTTATCAGTGAAATACCCGAGCACCGGCGACGCCAGACAGTATGGTAAAGACAAACCAAGCATGATGAGTCCCACGTAGCCAGCTGAGAGACCAAACTAGATACGACGGAGAGGGCAGAAAAAATGCATTGACGCTAAGAACAGTAAAGCTTTTTTCTGGGGAAAGTTGACTTAATCAGAAGAAAGGAAATTACCGTCTCAATAGCGAACAGGGACAGCGTGGCATCCAAGAAGCCCAGACCTGCACTAAGAGTGAATATCATATAGCAGAGCAGGACTATTTTCACTTTGGTGAGAAGTCGAAGGAATGAACCCTTCGAGGGATTTGCGTCTGAGTGGAGAGAAGCAACAAATACACTGAAGTTCACAATCAGAGAAAGACAGAACGAGCGAAAATGAACAAATCGTATGCTGAAATCACAAAATGCTACCAATGGCTGGCAAGACGTATATGTTGAAGGGAACCATTATCAACAGGAAACACCCAAGAATCATAAAAGGGACTTCATATCCAAACGACTGGTAGAACCACCCCCCGACCGGTGGACCCAGAATCAGACCGAGTCCTGTGAACATCTCCAAACTACCCTGAAGAGAGAGGACGGCAGCACATTGAAATATGCCTTTACATAACCAGTAAACAAATATATATCTAAACATACAAGCACAACACTGTATGGCAGGAGTTATGTATTATTTTCCATGACACTGGGAGACATGGGACACACAAAACAACCCGAACTATAATGCTTTTTTGTTTGCTCGTGATTCTAATGTTTAAACAAGATGCCCGTTGCACAAGACTCGTCTCCACTCACCAAAACAGTTGCCACATTGTCTGGGAATACTTTTGCTGCCATGGCAAACGAGGAGGTCATCGCAGCGGCAAAGCCCACTGCGTCGATGGACCTCACAATAAAGCACAGAGCAATGAAAGCGTGTCCGGCAGGAACCTGGTCGAGCAGTCTGCGAGAGAAGAAAGCAAAAACGAACAATTCATGTCGAACAGGGATGCAGCTGAAACAAGCCTCCCTGCAGACTGTTTGGTCTTAACGTAGTTAGATCACAAATCCACATTAATGCACGTTCAAATAAAGAATTACAATAAATTCACAAAGATCCACGTGCATTGCCAATATAATAGTGCGCTATATGGCAGGGATAAAGGAGGCGCTGTACACACATGCTGCTCTATGGTACAGACTATTAACAGCAGCAGGACGGTGTGTGTGGATTCAGCTAAAAATATTCTTCAGGTCTTGTTCAGTAAACTGAAGGAACGCGCCACCCAGTGCAACAGTGTGGCTCTTTGATGTGTTTGTAGTAGTTTTTGCACAACAGCTGAGCTCGGTGGCTCAGAAATAAGCTGCATCAGGCTTTGACCTCACAGACAAGAGCCTTAAATCAGCCCTCATTCTGCAAAGGCTCCACTGATGTGCAGCCAAACACCTAAAATACAAAGTTCAACGAGTGCTACAATGAAAACAATGAGAAAGAAAAGTGAGCTTTTTAATAGAGACACTTTCTACTGTAACTTTACTTCAGCATTAGAGTTGAGTGCTTTCAAAACATATGTTAGGATTACTTAATTATGCGAGTTACAACTGTACACAATATATTTCAGCGGCATGCAGGACCAACACTTACCCAAACAGAATGGTGCAGAGCGAAGACACAAAAAGCCCGGCCACAAGCATAAACTTTGCACCAATTTGGACAATCTAATGACGAAAAGAGAGTAAACTACTGGGCAACAATCGCACGTCAGACAGCATGAGCCAATAAGAAATAAAGCAATATTATACTTACATATTTTCCCATTATCAGCGAACCAATTAAATTGCAGATAGCGTAGCAGCCAAATATGAGACCAATGACGGTCTGGCTGGCTCCCTTCTTCGTTGCCTGTGGAGAAACATCACGTCACATATTTAAAGCTCTGAGGAGGAACGATTATTTCATGGTCAACTATGACAACAGATGAGGTCACGCAATCTAAGTGACAAACGCGATAAACGAGGACTTGCGACGTATTGAGATAACATAAGAAAAACAAAAATGCAGCGACCATCACTCCACTGTGGCCTGAATTTTGCACTTCTCACACATGATGTCAGCTGATCTTACCTGAGACCTTCTGTCCAATAAATACAACAGAGCCAGTCATTCACTGGCCTTCAGGGAGGCAAGCACATGATAACTCACTCATCCCACTCAGAGGATACTGGTACTGAGTTCTTAAAGGGAACCGATCTGTGAGGGTTGCAAAGACCTGCCTGCGCCACATCACGAACGATGGGCTCTATTCGTGGAGCTATTCGCACCTCCATATACTCATCAATCATCAAACCAATTATTGGACACAACCTTGACAGAAACAGAAGAGTTTTCACAACCCTGATAGCAGCTGTATTTTACCAGCATTAAAGGTCCCTCTTTGTATAAACACACAAAATAGGTCTGTACAAATGTGCAAAGTAGGGGTTCATTCAAAATTGGGGTCCACAAAAGGCTGATATGTGTATGATTTGGATGATGGTTTCAATTTTTGTTTATAGATCAGCTATAAGCCATTAATAAGATTAACTTTTGCTTGTGTTGTTTAATGAATGCCTTTGGACTGGATTACCAACAGTTTTAACTGTATTATTACTACACAGGAGAGTTAAAGACAAATGCTAAAACTTTGTGTCAAAACATAATGTAGTATAACAGTACCACCCGCAGTATGTTTGAAAATTGACAGATATAAAGTTTGCTAACATTAGCTAAGATTAGCCACCATACCAGTCATAACAAAAATATGTTTTTTATTATTAATGAATTCATCTCCTCAAAAGAAAGTTTTGTTCAGAAAACACACAGTGTTACTTTAACAAAGCCAGCAGATTAAACTTCATTAACTCTTATTAAAGGGTGCTTTATGTGGTCCCTGAACGCCTCATTTGTACCCTCTGGTGTGGGCTTGTGTTAGCTCACCTCATTGGGGAAGAATGGGCCTAATATTGAGTAGCAGATCATTGAGCTGAAGTTGACAGATGCTATTGATATTAAGGTGAGAATCTGCTGTCTTGACAACCTCGGGGGAGGATCTGTTGCCTCCGCTGGAGTGTCGTTATCTGTTACGGAAAAAAAACGGAAATGAAAGCGGTAAAGGAACAGAAATTGGGATAATGATATTTGACGGTGTTGAAAGTAAAGGGCATAAAGTTCAAAACGGAATTAAAATCAGATCAAAGAGGTGTCCAGGTGTTTGGGGTTGCAAAAAGTGACTTCGCTGCCATGATTTGTGGTTATCAGACATTTATTACACAGTTTAAAAATTCACCAACCTGTTGCCTGAAGATCATCGCGCGGATTCATGTTTTTATTTTCAGGGTTTCGGATTCCAGTTTCCGGTAGTCAGAGCAGAGATTCAGACGGTCACATTCCGACACACGAAGGAGAAGACGGATCCTGACTACATCAACCTCAAACTGTCTGCTCAGCGATAACAAGACACGACCCCCAGACAGCAACACACTCACTGTGAGCATTTCCTCCGGCGTCAAACGTCAAAACACGCAGACGGCACGCCTTCCTTTACCGCTTCCAGAATAAAAGCACCGATACGGAGGTTAAGCAAATCAGAATTAACATAAAACACACAGGTTACGGTATTTTTACAATTGAATGTGTGATTAAAGTTTTGGATTTGTTTATGCTGTCGCTTGAATAAGTGCACCTCTGCTCGTTAAGCCTGTTTCCCGTATTTTTTTTTTTTTTTTTTTGGGGGGGGGGGTTAAAGTTAGGGTTATTATTTTTTACATACGACAAAATTATCAATTTATAACCTAAGCAATTAATACAACCTTACCAATACAAAAAACATAAATACTAGTGAAATGATTGAATGAATTTTCTGCACGAACCCTTAATTTACAAACTAATTTGGTTTTATTTTGGGGCTTTTATTATCACAATTTATGCCTTACCTCCGATGACGCAACTTAAAGGCGTCTTGATCCTTTGCATACTTGGGATATTTTTGCCCTGAGCATGAGCTGTAAGGCACCAAAATACACAAGATACACTATTTTTATGATTTAATATGTGATTTACTTTTTGAGTTTGTTTCCTCTGTCAATCTCTAACAAAAAAAGAAAATCATCAGATTTGAAATGGCTTGTCAGAGGCAGTATAAGACCTGGTAGCTGCATTACCCCATCTGTCCTTGGGCCATGCAGGTGAACAGCTGAATAGATAATGTTTATCGCCAGTTCAACCCACGTGGCATCATACCAGATGTAAAAGGAGAGATGAGCAATAAAAAACATAATGTAAATATAAAATATCATAGATTTATGGCTCAGACACTCAGTTTGATATCATAGGCCAACATTAATTTTCACTGATATTACACATATCAATACCATTGTTAGCATCAGTGTCCATATCTCAGTATTATGATTAGGCTTTTATGGGTTTTTATGATAATGTTATGCTTTAATGTTATGCAGAATTAATTGGTACAGGGGTTTTGATGTAATAACTAATAACTTAGTAATGAAAAGTTTTACACAACATCAATAATCATGGCTCATTACCCCAAATGTTTGTAAATTTGAAAAATGAAAAGATTAATTTAATATCGATACAAATGAAAAATTAAATTTTAAGATAAAAACTGTCTTATGCATGACTAAAATAGCTTTTCCCAATTCTAGAGAATATGAATATGCCAGTTTTTTTTTTCATTTCACAAGTTTAACTGCTTGACACCAGATGTCTCCATTCTCAGTCTGCATGCACTGGAGGCTTGAGGTTTGTCTAAAGACCAGGATCAGGACCAGGATTGGCACCCAAATTGTTTGGAATGTCACAAATCGTGCTCGTAGGCCCGCCTCTTAATATCAGATTTCCAGTTAGCGCAGAGAAAATGCACATTTTCAGCAATGGATGTGAAAACAGCCTTCAAGTGTCAAACTGCACATTCATCACAGCAAAAACCATTTGGAACAATGTGTTTTTATTAGAGTTTGTCCAGCCTATAGGTCCATGTAAACCTATGGTCATATCGTATTTGTTTCCTTCACAAAATAAGAGAAAAAAAATCAGGCAACCAACTTTTCATTCAGCACCTTTGCTGATAACTGACACACGCTGTCGCTGAAGTCTCTGAAGCTGCATTAAATAAAAAGCTGTTAGATGGAAACTCTCTGCACTAAATTTCCTGCTGCCTCTCTCAAAATACTCTCTTCATATTCTTTAAAATAACCTTCTGTTATCAAATGACACATGTCCAGACATTTCCACATTTGTGTCTTTATACATTAGCACCAAATCTACATGAAATTCACTCCTACTTACAGTTAATCTTAACAACTCATGATTATGTTGTATTTAATACCTTTTAAGTTTTTTGCTCTCATTCTTTTTTTCTACAAGTGTTACATCAAAAAAAAAAAACTCTTGATACCATGTTAAAGCAAAAGTGAAGTACAAAATGACTAAAATTAGCAACATATAAGCACAATTTTCTAAGCATATAATGATGTTCAGTCATTTACTAAACACACTGTGCAAGCAGCTTTGTATTTTCTTTTTGCAAGTACAACATCAGGTCTATGTAGTAGCATTATTGCACACAAGCTCTATCTATCTAAAGCAGCACTGATTTCCAACAAGGCAAACTACTGATGTAGCGGCATCATAAACACCGACTGAAAACAACACAGAGCCAACCAAGTTAGAGATTCACTGAGCGGATCTCGGTGTTTATGCAAATCTTTGTTTGTGGGGATCGGACCCTTTTCTACCATCTTTCCTACTAACTTACTGTCAGCCAAATGCATTTGGCTAGTTGGCTGTATTTGGCACACATAAAGTTACTGTTGACTATAAGTGACAATTGTTGCGAGGAGTTTTGGAAAATAAGAGGAAGATGGAAGTTTACACATGAAAAAATTAAATTAAATTACATTGTCAGATCATAACAGCTGAATAATGATTTGCTGTACTGTGGCCAAAAGAATATGATTCACATTTATGTTTATGTTCATTGCACCACTTCATAGAAGTATCATGAGTAGAAAATATACTATGTGCTCAACTCTTCATGTTGCAGTTACAGAAAATCAATATATTCTTCAATCGCTTGTTCAGCAGTTTGATCGTGATGTAGAGGACGTTTAACAAATAGACAAAAAATCCAATCATTGTCCGGAACAAATGGGGTTTGAATGACGAATAAAAATATTTTAAAAAACCGAGAACAATTACTAAGATATTCTTGATAACACCTGATTTATTTACTTAAAACTGCATGAAAATAGAGCAGTGTTTGAATCAGATATGTTATGACTTGGTCAAAATTTCTTGGCAATTTTGAATGCCACCATCGTCAATCCTGTTATGACAAGCATATATGAAATATGGATTAATTTGAAATACTACATTATTTAGAGAGGGAAGTCTTTGGCACCACATTTGATACTACACCCAAACTGCTTTTAAAATCCATTCCAGCATGTACTTAAGTTTACCTTTCGTTTATCCAGGGACAGTGGATATTTTATTTTACTTCACTAAATAACATTTGAATAATAAATAAAATTAGCTTGAGTACATTCAACATATAAACTAGAAATGGTGGAGTAACTGGTTTAGTCTCCACGACCGCTGACCTAGACTGACTTGGCCTTCAACGGACTGACTGTAAATGATCTGCATGTGCAAAACCAACTTATCTCCTCTTTAAAACATGAACCACCACAACACTGACATTTTCCCAGCTATGGGCTCACAAACTGGGGTGTGAGACCATTGTGGCTTCTTTTGAATTAGTCTGCAACAGCACAAAAGAACCATTTCACTTCAGCCTTTGAGTGACATTGGCCAAGGCCACAGCGAATGCCTGCACTGCTGAGAAAGGATACTGGAAATCCAAGATATAGGCATTCCCGTCAATTCGCCCGAACTGCATCACCTAAAAAAGATGGACAAGAGGAAGAAAGCATGTAATAACCAACATATCAACAACTTTTCAACAAACAGTTATTTTCATGAACTAAAAGATCGATTAACTAACCAGCTCTCCAGTATTTGGACTTTCTCATCACATTACCTGTCTACCATCCAGCTCAATCTGAAAGTTCTTTGCCGACTCCTGCGTGACTCGTCCTCCAAAGTCAAGCTGGTAGACCTGGGTGGCTTCGTTCCACAATGGCTGTTTATTGGCCATAACGTAGACAAATCCTTGGCTTCCCAAACTACGGTCCTCTCTTTCATTTGCCTTGCGGCACTTTATCTCCTCCAGCTCGCTCGCCATACGCATGCTGCGCTTGTTCTTCCAGCTCTTCTTACTACTCTGGTTCTGGTTCATGAGCTCATCGCCGCTAATAAACAGCTCCGGCTCGCTCTCCGAGCTGTCCTGGAACTCGTTCGTGGTCCTGCTCATCTTCTTGGTTTTATTGAGTTGCTCTCTCTGCCCCTTGGGCTTCTTCTTCTCTCTGCTGCCAAGCCTTGGGCTGGAAATGAGAGTGTTGAAGTCGGAGAGCGCACGCCCTTCCTTTCTGGATTTGCCCTCAGACACGGTGGGCATATTGGCCTCCTCGGCTCTGCTGTCCAGTCTTTTGCGGCTTTTCTTGTTGAAGCGCTCCGACTCCTGTGGCACAGGGCTTTCATTCAGGGAAGATGGCTCTGGAAAGTTGTTGGCAGACTCTGCTAGATCCTCTGTGGCACTTTTGGAGGGCGGTAGCTCAGTAGGTGGGGGAGGAGGAGGGAGAGGGGGTGGTGGAGGTGGCGCAGTAGGAGGAGGTGGGGATAGAATTGGCTTCTCTAAAATCTGATGAGTTTTGGTAGGGAGGGGAGGCGCTGGGGGGTCTTGCATGGGAGGAGGGCAGGGGTAAGGGTTCCAGGGGTGAAGGTTGACAGGGTGCAGCTGAAGTCCGGCACATGAGCTGGCTCCTGGATACATTGGAGGGAGAGGGCAGCACGCCAAGTTAGCTAGATTTGGAGGATAGCCTGGTGGCAAGACTAAGTTGGGTTCCTGCTGAGCAAAAGGGACGGAAGCAACCACTTCGTTTGGAGAGCACTGTGGTGGAGGGTTCTGTAAGGTCTGAAGGGGAGGACCGCCGTGAGCCACACCTGGAGGAAAAGGCGAGAGGGATATCTGGTAACCTGATGGGAAAGTGAGAGTGCTCGTGCTTGGACTGGTTGGAGGTTTAGTCGTGAGGACAAACGGTAGCTGAGTCATGTCCAAGTGCTGCGCTTGACTGATGATGAGAGGAGGTGGTTTATGAGGTCCCGGAGGAGGAGCTAACATGGTTTGTTCTGGGGTGAGCCAGAACTCCTCTGTAGTGGAGGCGTCCCACTGGTAAGGCGGAGGGCGTTTAACCGTCAAGCTGACGTCACCGAGAGTCAACTGACGTACGGATTTTTCAAGGTGACACTGCTGATTTAAAGTCTCATCTTCGGTAAAGGCAGAGTTTACATACACTGTTCTGTCCCTGCTGTTATCAACAGCACCCAGCAGACTGTAAGATGACTGAGAGGCCAGGGGTGAGGCACCTTTGGAGTGCACAATAATAGTGCTGTGATGTGCTCCTTTCCCTGGTGGGAAGTCCTGCCTCACCACCGTTCCACCTGCAATGCCACTGCTTGTAGTTCCGCCACCACTAACACTGACACTGGTGCTGCTGCTGTTGCTGCTGCACTGTGTGCATGTGTACAATGCTGTGGGCACCCTCTGCTGGTAGGTAAGTGCAAGTGCACTGTTTATTTTAGCCTTGGAGGGAAGGGTTCTTGAGCTTTCCATCATCTGCGGCACTTTAAGTCCCACGTCCCTGCGGTCACGACGTAGAGTGGCATGAATCAGACTGCTTTCAATTCTCTGAGTAGGAGGAAGGGTAGTACTTACTTGATTGGCTGGATCAGGGTAAGGAGGAGGGTCCCCGCTAGGTATTGAGTATCGAGGGACAGAGAGACGACTCAATGTTGCTGAGCTGTAGGGAAGCTGAATTTTTTTATTGTCAGAGGAGGTGACTTTGAGCGTGGCAGAGCCATGGACAGCGTACGCATTTTGATTGCGAATGAGGCGCCTGCGTGGCCGACAAACCTCCTCCACATTGCCACTGCTGTCAAAGGTTGTGATCCTTTCATACCCCAGAGGTGTCGGGTACTGTAAAGTGACAGGGTGGAGCAAAAATTCATCCTTCTTGAGGCAGGGGTCTGGTGCCAGGACACTTGGGCTGTCACAGTTTGTGACAAGAGTTTGAGGCGCAGGGGCAGCGGCGGCTGCAGCTGCGGACACGACAGTGCCTGGGTATGGAGGAGGAGGATTAACCTTCCTCATCTGGATCTCCACAGATCCATCCATGTCAGTGAAGGGAGGCAAAGTCCGCGGCAGACTTGGCTTGAGAGTGTGTCCGTGCTCCACCCTGTTGAGCCCAGGCTCAGTGGTAGGCGGAGGAATTTGAGGCAGAAGATGAATCTGTTGTAAAGAAATGGTTGGATAGCCAGTCGGAGGCGGAGGCAGCGTCATCTGCATCTTCAGCTGCTGCTGCATTTGTTGGTGCTGCCTCTGCATCTGTTGGTGCTGCTGCTGGATCTGCTGGTGCTGCTGCTGGAGCTGCTGCTGCTGCTGCCTCATCTCCTGGATCTGTTGCCGGATTTGCTGCTGCTGCTGTTGCATCTGCTGCTGTTGTTGTTGCATCTGCTCATGCTGCATCTGCATCTGTTGCTGCTGCTGCTGAATTTGATGTTGCTGAAATTGCTGCGGTGTCACCTGCTGTTGATTTTGTTGTATTTGTTGGTGTTGCTGAACCTGGTGTTGTTGATGTTGTTGCTGCTGCTGTTGAAGTAGTGCCTGCTGGTGGTGCAGCTGCTGCAGCTGTTGATGTTGCTGCTGTAGTTGCTGTTGTTGTTGCTGTTGTGATTGGGACTGATGATGGTGTTGTTGTTGCTGTTGTTGCTGCTGCTGCTGCTGCTGCTGCTGTTGCTGCTGTTGTTGATGATGATGCATTTTCTGCTGCTGCTGTGTCTGCATTTGTTGGGACTGTTTGGACTGCTGTTGGCGAGGCTGCTGTGAATGAGAGCGCTGCAGGTGAGGCTGCGGTGGGAGATGGTGAGGTGGAGGAGGGGGAGGAAGAGTACCAGGAAGAAGAGGACCCATCTCTAGCCCATTGAAGATCACCTGACCAGGGTTTGAGTATCTAGTCGGCACTGGGTATGGTGTTGGAACTGCATCCTGCCCGTGATCGCTAACAGGGACAGAAGCTGCTGCTGCTGCTGCTGCAGCTGCTGCAGTGGCTGTAGGGTTGGTCAGGACATCAAGCTGAATATTCTGATTGGCCAGAAGAGACTGAACCAGGCCAATACTCTGAGTTGGAGACATAGCCTGAGCTGGACTGTGGATGGGAGCAATGGGAATGTTGACTGTACAGGGAGGATTGTCTCCTGCCACTCCAGAGGGTCCCATTACTTTAAAAAACACAGAGGAGAACTGTGTAAGTGACTTTTAACACATACAAAAACTGAGTCAGGTGCACTGAAACTGAATCCAATTATAGTTTGAATGTTTTTCTAAACTTCTCAACTGAAAATACTGTGCTGTTATTCATTAATACACACCTGGTAAGTCATCCTCATCCTCACTGAACACATTGGGGTTAAACACAGGCAGGCTCATAAAGTCATGAGAAATCTTTCGCACTTCTGGTAGGTAGATCGTCATCTGTCTCGGCTGCAGGTGAAGCAGACTTGTCTTATAGATGACTGAAACACAAAAGAAAGTTACGGTGACTCTTAAATTCATCAGAGCGGTCAACGTGATGTGAAGGAGTGGCTTTTGTGACATTTACCTGCACCAAGATTAGCAGGGAGAAACGAGGCAAGGCCAACAATTTTGAATTTTGTCCCCCAAATGTTGGATGTGACTTGAGCGAGGTAGTTGTGCTTTGAAGGAGAAAATATGGAAATAAAAATGAGCGTGACAAAGAAATGAATTAGGAGCGACCTACAGGTGTGATATACATTTTTATATTTGTTTTTCATGTTAAAGAAGTAACAAACAGAGGAACATTTTAGGTAAGAGAATAATTTAAGTACATGCATTATATCCCTCTTTTCCCAGATTCACCATTTAAAGATGAAATACTAACACTGGTACTACAGTATCATTCGTGGAAAATGCAGATTCACACCTCTGTGATCCCATCCATGGAGAACTCTCGGCGTGTCAGACTGGGAGAGCGAACTGGAGGCTTCTTTGTTGGTAACCGTGGCGACCGTTGCCCTTCCTGATTGGCGCGTGACAGTTTGGGAGATTTCCTCGAGTCCATGTTTATCCTTGGAAATAAAAGGGTAAATTTTACGAGTATTTTTGAACAATTCTTGAAATGCGACATTTTCAGTTTATCTAATTAATTCCAGTCATGAACTCAATTAGCAAACAAATGCTACAAAAATATCTGCAAACGCTCTGGGATTCAGGCCTGTGCTACATGTAAAAAAAAAGGGTTTATTTATGTAATTTCTGACATGTAGAGTTTGGGTGACCTGTTTCCTCGGGATAATTTTGGTGACTTCTTCCCGACCCACTCATCGCTCAACTCAATGTCACTGGAGTCAGAGCAGTTGCAGCTGTCAGTGTATGAGATCATGGGATTCACACACACCTCCTCTGAAAACACAGAAAGGCAAGTTTGAACCGACTCCTCATATGTACAAATATGGCTTTAAACTACCTCTACAAAAAGAGCATATTGAATGCAAGTAAACATTTAGTGGGACCACAGGCTAAATGCAACCTCAGTGCAGCCAGGTCATAGTACACGCTAACCCTGTAACAAGCCTCAGACTATGTTACATCAGAGAAGAGCAGTCATCACCACAGTCTGCATTCGTTCTTACTCAAGGTGAATGATGGCACACCACATGAATATGCACAGCATTTTAAAACCGAGCACAAGTTTAAAGAAATGATCCAGGTCCAGATTTTCATTTTAACATGACAAAGAACAAAGATTTCTGACCTTTGGGCCCATCTGCTAACATTAGGACTCTACTGTTTTTTTTTCTTCAGTTTCATCTGTATTTCAAAGCTCATAATCCATTTCAAAGAAAGTTCTGGGAAATACGCCAAATCAATTAAAAGAGTTGCTTTTTTGCCATAAGTTAGATGAAAAGAGTGATGATACTCTAATGTCCATCTACTAGATATACAGCTACAGCTAGCAGCCACTTAGCTTAGCATAGCACAAAGACAAGAAGCAGGGGGAACGGTTAGCCTGCCTCTGTCCAAAATTAAATACAAAGTGATACAAAAATGGATTTTCCAAGTTGTGTCTCTTGGTGTCCTTCAAGTATGTCAAAAAATCTTAGTATCTTAGAGCATTTGTACATGGAGATCCCTCTCTTGTTAAAAAACTTTCCTGTGGGGATCAATAAAGTTTTTCTGAATCTTGTTGTCATGGCAGCTCCACCAACTTTTTACATTTCTGTTTGAGGACAGACTAAACACACAACACACAACATGATAATTAGTCAAATTTAGAGGTGTTGTTGGGCGGATTACTTTTTTTAACTTTGGACAAGGTCAAGCTAGCTGTTTCCCATTGCTTCCAGTCGTTATGCTAAGCTAAGCTAACGGTCTCCTGGCTCTGGTCTTATATTTAACATACAGACATAAGAGTGGTATCACCCATGCTCCACCTCTTTGACCATTTTTGGAGTAGCTGGGAGAAACCTGTGGGTGACGTCACCATGTTTTATGCAGTCACTGGTTTAAGCCCACCTGCTTTGCTGTCCGTTTTTGGATCCATTATGACAAACTCGGGCCGCAGTTTACTGATGCGCCTTCCTTTGAGGATAGGCACCAGCCCTCCTAAATATTCTAGGTACAGAGTGTAGCAGGGTCCGCCTGCCTCCGGGCTGTCCTCTGCCCTCTTCATGGTGCAGTGGAGCCTCTCATTCCCAGCTGTGGGATAGCTGACAAAGTCACGGATGTTGTTGGGGTCAGGGATTGGGGGCTAGAACAAAGAGAGGAAAGGGCTGTAGACTTACTGGACACTCAAAGGAAAACACATCTCAGTCAGCAGTTTTGCGTTTTCACAATGCAACAAAGTTCTTAAGAAGCTGCCTGAGACTGTTACTGCACAGAGATTATTTCAGGATCAATGCACCTTGATGGTGGGTATGAAAGCAGTGGTGACGTAAGAGCAGAGCAGCGAGGGCATGTTCAGCTTGCCCACGTCTTTCTCCTCTCGCAGGGCGCTGGCGATGCCCTGCTGGCATAGAAGCTGGAGGCTGGCCACCCTGTGCTCCACACGGACCACGTACAGCGCCGGTCCACACGCAAGGAACAGACGAGAGTCTCTGTGACCCCAGCAGATGGTGGTGATGGGTCTCTGGAAAACAGTTATTCACAATCAATTCCTACAGCAAACCACAGTAACACTGATTGGCAGTGAGCCCTTCACTCACTCATAACAAGGACCTTACATCACATCTCTTATATGACTGCTGTTAATCTTTTCATCTGCACTTGACACACCCAAATATCTATATATACTGCAGTATACAGTGTATAATTCATATGCTGTATATTACTCAGTGCACAGTTAATACTGCTCATATTCAAAGACAGTTCTGCGCCCTACTGTCTCTAAACTTTTAGCAATATCAATACCTGATTTGCACTAATACACATTTACAATACACACACAATTTTGTCTATTTTGCCGTTTTTTATGTCTAGTAGCTGCTTTAATTCTACAATTTCCCTTTGAGGCTAATAACATAACCTATCTATGTATGGGATGTCAGTTTTCAGTAAGCTGTTGCCCTCATTTCTCTCAGTTTTATATCTGTTCTCTTATTATTTACCCGCTCTTAACTGTGAAGTGCTTTTGTTTTGAAAAATGCAATAGAAATGAATCATCCATGAGTGACTGAAAACACACACTGCTGAGTCTGCCGAGGTGCCACTCTCTGTCTTGGCAAAACTGTTTTGAATAAAGCTTGAAGACTCTTTTAGAAAGGCTAACATTTGAAGGACCTTCTTACCATTGTTACTCACTACAGTGCCACAAGTGTGTTTTAAGTAGCGGTGACTCAAATTGGACTCAGGCCTCTTACAATGACAATGTTAAAGCTGTCCTGGGGCTGAGAAATATGGCAGATGATAAACAATATATGTATTATCTACTTTTTGTCATCACATTACCAATTAATTCACATTTTAATCACCTTAATAGGCATTAAATCCAAATAATGAGTCAAGACTTCTCATTGCCTTACAGTCCAGTTTAACTGACACCAAATAGAGAAAACAATAGATTATTTAAATGCTTAAATACTGAAGATCTTGTGGTTATTGTGATATTCATTTTATTCCATTTGTTGTATATTTAATCCTCCTGTTTCCCTCAGTGCATATGGGACTAACCTGTGCCGGTGTTTCCAAAGTGTAGATATGTTCTCCTTGGACATTATAGAACTTAACAAGGGCGTTCCTCATGATGGAGGCGCAGGCCGACTCGGCAGGAAGCCCGTGTCTCTCCATGCCGGCCACAGCCAGGAGGTCTCCCTGCGAGCACCACTGCGCCTCAACATCTGTGGAGGGAAGGAGTGCAAACACCTCATGTGTTATGAGCCATATGAGCCACACAATTCATGAACGCACTTGTGAATGTCACAGTGAAACATGGATTTTTTTTTTACCTTTCAGCCCTGAGCGAATTACAGCAGGAGAGAGGTCATCATAATTGTTCATTAAACTGATATCTCCTGATAAGAAGGTGACGGTCAGCAGAGGCTTGACTCTGCGCACTTGGAGGAACAAAGAAAAGTGCATCAGCTTTCTGCAGCCAACAGAACGTGACAAGCTGTCATATGAGCAGTGGGAGAACACGTTTGTACCTAAAGGCAGAATATTGTCATCAGAGTCCGTGTCGCTCTCTGTGCTGTCCTCGACCAGGAAATCAGGGCAGTTCCAGGACATGCTCACGATGCCATCAGACTCGTGTAAGAGGACATGGGCAAGCATTCGTCCGTGACAGTCCATCACTATCACCTGACCGTCTGCTGTACCAAACAAGACCTGAGGCGGCATTGCACATTAAACTTTCATAGACGAAATGCTCTGGAGCATCAAATACTTGCCTGAAAGAGCTGCAAAAAAACCCATTAAACAAAATCGCACTCCAAGCAACAGAACATTACGTCACCCCAGATGTAATTTTTCTTACTAAAGATAGCTTTTTTTTAATGTTTTATCACAGAAAGAAAAGTTAAATAATGCAAAAAAAAAAGTGTGCACCTGTTGATCATCAGGAGTCCAGATGCCACAGGTGATTTGACTCTCCAGGTTAATCTCAGACGACCAGTGTCTTTGTCCGCTGACCGAGCCGACTAACACGAAGCCATCCCGGTACGCGATGAGCGCTTGAGTGCCATCATGTGACCAAGTGAAGTCACTCACCTGGAGGAAAGAAATGTTCACCTTCAAGACATTTGCGTTCATATACAGGTCATAAAAACACAACTTTAGTGCTTTCTGGTAATTTTTCTGTCATCAATTCTACTTCAGATGTCATATAATATTATGTGTAATCTCTATTTTCAGTGCTCCCATATCACTCTTTTGTCAGGAGAAAGCAGAAAAAAGCGTACCTGGGCTCCTCTGTCGTTCACTAACTCTACAGACCACCTCCCTTCATACTGGATCCATACAAAAATACCTCCTTCCATATCACAGGTGGCCAGCTTCTGAAAGGGTTCATTCCAACGCACCAAGACAACCTGCAAACACCCAAAAGCACTATTACTATTTTTTGCCAGTACAGGTGGGTTTCTGCACAGAGGAGCATTCATGATTAATACACAGTAAGAGCACAATGCTTAAAAAGGCATTTTTCAGTCCATTGCAGCTGGAAGGAGAGTCAGCATACAGAGAAAATACAGACACAACGCAGATGTTATCTGAATCTGTGAAATGGAAGACAGAACTTATTACGGTGAATGTGGCGCACATCTTATACGTCTACATATGCTCTGGATTCATTTCTCATCTTTGCACATATCTTATTTTTCTCATCTGATTTATATTGCATACAACAGAAGCAAGGAAACATTGTTTAGTGCTTATATGTGATATTTTCTACACCACATTTTAATATTGAACGCACATTTTTTGTCTCAGTATGTTAATGTGCCTTTAGGTCAATGGTATGCCAGACTATCGCATACTTTCTATAATTGTAATTGTAAGCTGTATTTTTATTTTACCTTTGTTTACTTCATGGTTATTGATGTGCTGAACTCTTGATTTAACCCATCTATAGCACTCTTGGTAAAGTAAAGACCACACCTCACTGTTGTGTCCTCGCAGGTTAAAATTGATTCTCTGTGGTGTAGTTCTGTCCCTCCTGCAGTGACTCGATGTAAACGTCACGCCAACAACTCCTCTCCCGTTCCCTGTGGCGAGCCAGCCCTCCTCATAGTACCGTCTCCGGCACACCGGCTTGTCTTTTTCGCTCTTGGGGACCCGGCCTTTCCATGAAAGGCAGAGGATGTTGGAGTCGCTGCAGAGGATGGGACCATGTTCCACGGCAGCCAACATCCCTACTGAGTGACCAGGCTGGGAGGGAAAGCAGAGGGAGAGGCAAGTTGAAGCTGCAACGTACAACTTTTTTCACCTTAGTATAAAACCAGATTCAATGTGCATCATCGGTTTGTGTCTCTCTGTGAGCACACATTTACTTAAAAGTGGCTTTTGTTGATGTTCAGGACATTTTGGGTCGTATACTGTAGAAATGGTCAGCAGGAAGCTGGGTTGTGGTTACTCAGGGAATCCATTAGCAACAACAATGCGGACAAGCTTTATGAGAAGATGTGCAGTAAAACAAACCATTAAATAGCTGGGATTGAAAGTTCATTTTTGGGATATGGTGAGATTATTCTGTCAATTATTGCTTTCATGGTCAAGAATGAACTTTCAATTTCAGCTTTTAAGCCATTGTGGATGAAAAGCCCTTAAAAAAACAATAAAAACTTCCATGTGGGCAAACTCTGATGCAACAGAAAGGGTCCAGAACAGCCACTAAATGGACCTTTTGGTGAGACTGTTCTGTCAATAAATGAAATACACAGGTTATCAAGACAAGGCTCATCAAGACGAATGAATGTGATCAAGTGAAGAGCATGAAGGTGGCTTCAACATTAAAATTCTGTTGCCTAATGGAAACTCCACCCTAAAAGAAGATAAGATATCAATAACATATAACACATAGGCAACACCTACAGTATATACACCAGTGGGCGTCACTTCACTGGGCTGCTTCGCAGGCATCAAATTTGTGACTGAAGCAAGTTAGAGATGTTCCATCCAAATGAGCTTCCTTTGAGTGAACAGACCTCGCAACAGTGAATCACTAAATGTGCCCTTAAACCAGTGCAATCACCATGGCTGCTGCTCATAGTGTTCTAGCTGTTGTTCTATTATTCACTGTCTATGGAGCGGCTCCAGATGACATCACCACGACAGTCTGTCTTCTATTTGTGCAGATCATAGACTGAATTTAATTTCAACAGTCCATGGTACAGATTCACAAACCATTCACAAACCCCTGTATGGAAAGACTGTGAATATTCTATTTGAGGAACTTATCAGAATGTTTGCCGCATTTTAATGTCTGTTTCCCAGTACTGGCTTCGTTCACTCGGTTAGTTACAGCCCCGACTGAGTGCATCCATTTCCAGCCTTTTCCAAAATCTACTGAGACTGGACCGCCTGGACTGCCTTAAAGGGCTCACATGTATATGTGCAGTGGAATAAGGTAAATTTACCAATAAAAATATTGCACACATACTCACCGTTAACTAGCTGCTTGTTAGAATGCATAATAGAAGAATGCATAATTCTTGTTAGAATGCATAATAGAAGCAAACTGGTTCTTTAGTAGTCGCTATAAAGCACTTATTACTCTGGATGACCATATTCTAACACTACTAATTAAGAGTTTTCCCTCATTAACCTCCTAATTACTGCTAATTGGTGGTAAGTATGGAAGCTGTTGTACATTAATTACAATTTTAATTTATCCCAGAATAAGGCACTAATAAGTGCTTTGTAATGACTAATAAAGAGCCAATATGCTACTAATAAGCAACTAGTAATGGTGAATATGTGTACCTTTATATAAGGTGTGACCAAAATATTTACCATAAGGGTTTGTCCACGTACACAAAACTCTTAAGCATATATCTATGTCATATTATTCCCATGTCAGTAGTCAATAGTCAAACCCTGGACTCCTCTACAATTAGAAATCAGGGTCGGTGAATCAGAATAATCTTTGGCTGCACAGAGTGAGCGCATACTGACTGGCACACTGGTAAGTAGATTGTATAATAATGTTTTAGAAAACGGACGAGTAACCTGGAAAATGACTGCAAGATTAGTCTCTAATATGAGCGAAATTCGACATACCTCATAGTTCCTGGGCATGTTGAGTCAAAATTCCTCCATTGAAGGTGTCCATATTTCCATTCAGATGATGCACTGAAGGGTAATGGCTGCTCTGCTCTTGGTGCTTCCAACAAAATCTAAGGGGAAGTAAAATGCATCATACAGCCAGATGTTGTCCACCTTTACATTCACTTAAATGAAGCAGCTCTGCACTTCAGAGTTGGCCGTGAAATGATGGTGAGGGTTCTTTGATGGCAGTGGCCCACCCCATGCCTTCCTCATGTGGCTCTGGAGAGTTGTGTAATCCTGTTGCAATGAAGAAGATGTGGGGGGGGAAAGACGAATAAAAACACCTTTATTCAGCAAGCAAGATAATCTAAGGGTGAGACAGAGAGAGAGGTGGCTCTTGCTTAAAATAGCCGCGTTGTCATTCAGTGCATCAACCTTGAAATTCACAGTTTTTCTCAGTCTCTATGCAACAGCAACACTGCATTGGAGATCAGTGCACTAGGCAGTCTCCATGGGTACTGATACTGTCCGTTCTTCCTATTTTACGTCAAACACCGGAGCAGCCAGGCAAGGATGTGAACTCCTATAGTCCAATTTCCACATGAAAAAAGACCACTAACCAATTCTAATGCAGATAATAAAGGATGAAATAGTAAGATTTCAATCAAAACATCGGTTAAAAACAATTTCCCTCTTGCTTTGAAGACTGTAGATTAACAGCATCCAGTAAAAGTCGAATTACAAATACGGATCATCTCCTCTGTGAAGGTCTCTCACTATATTACACATTACATGCATTAAATCTCTCATTCACAGGCGTCTTGTAGCCCCTCTGACCGCATGCAGCAGTCTGAATTAGGCAATGCTGACGAGACCAATGAGCTGCGGTGGAGGAGAAAGAATTGTTCTCATCAGAGAGGTTATATGTTCAAACATGATGCAGCTGTACGTACCTGACACGACTGTAACAGCGTTAATCCAGAGGCAGTCGGCGCACAGTGCGGTCGTGCTGCCAGGCGCTGTTCCGCTGGCGCACTTCGGGGTTGTGGCTTTAAAACGGGTTGCCATGAGGCAGGTAGCACGGAAAATGGACCCCGAACTTCAAGTCTAGTTGAAACGACAGCACCTATACAGCTAATAAGCCTGTCAAAAATCACTGAGGGCAAGTATGTACAGTTTAACCAAAAATCTGTACATTTTCATATCGAGTCTGGTCCACGGGCTATTATGATCAATATGGGATTCATTGCTGCACCTCAAAAGGGGGTTTCTTTCATAATGGCAACCTCAGACGGCTCACCCCATCTTTGCACTGCAAGTTGAAGTGACACAAGACCTTGATGTGATGACAGATGCCAGAGTGTTAATTATTATTAATTATAACTATTAGGTAACTGATTGCCCAATAAATTTCCTCCATTTCACATAAGAAGCCTGTGACATCAGATTCACTCATGTTATATAAATAAACTGATTTCTGTTTTGTTTTTTCTGCACAAAGCCAAAAGAACTGGAATAAAATCATCATTAAATCTTTATTGTGATACTGGATAATATAACTATCTAGCACACAGTGTTTCCCTCAGCGTCATGTCATCAGAGAGAAATCCACCCTCAGACTCTCTTTGCCACCAGTGTCTCGACACTGGTGGACTACATCACGGCTCATGAGCTGCTCGGCAATGGTCACAAGCAACTCTATTACAACTGCAACAATTAGATGATTAATCATTTGAGTTATTCATCGAGCTCGTTCCATCTTCTCCAGCGTTAGCATGCTGCTTGCCTCTTTTTTTTCATGTCATTGTAAATTGAATATGTTTGGGTTTTGGACAAAACAAAACATTGACCCTACACAGGCAGAAAGTCCCGTCCAATCACACAAAGTTCTCCTTTTTCAGTTCTTGTGGCATTTATGAAGACAGATTCATGTGCAAGTCTCTTCAAAGGCATGGATGACACTGTCGTACGCAGGAGGTGGTGTCTGCGAGGGGAGGAAACCCTTAAGTCCATTGCTGCCCAACCAGAAGGAATGTCTCTTGTTTGGCACGAGGGATGCTGAATCCAATGAGTTTGAGGCTGCTGTGTCCTCAGGCGTGGTGAGCTGAGTGTCTTCTCCCATGTCCAGGCTAGGCCTGTTTCTCTTGGCCAGTGGGCGAAAGGTGGAGGTCTCCACACCAGGCTTACTCCCCAGAGGGCCCACTGGCTCCAGAGAGGGCTGTCTGTAGACGCTGAGAAAAGTGCTTCTGTAGAGACCCAGCTGGCCGCTCATGGGGTTGTTTGCTTGTGAAGTGCCAGATCTCTTTTTAGAGCGCCTGGTGATCCTGGCGGTGGCTGTGCGCCTGGATGCCCAGGTCAAAAGGACGTAGACCAAAGCACCCAGCAGCAGGCCCACAAGCACAGATAAACAGAAGGCTAGAATCATATCGCCTGAAAAGGAAAAAAATCAATGCGGGGTGTCAGAAAAGGGGAAGTACTGAGGGACCAAATAATGGTTGGAAATGTTTAGTGGCATGCGAGGCAGAATGCACTGTGTTGTTCTAAAAATGGGATTAGATGATTTCCCAGGACTCAGCTGCATTTCAAGTTAGAAATAAAATGTTCTTAGCACAGAGAAGGAGCAGTTGCATCAGTAAGAGTACATCTCATATGTGGCAGGTTTGTTTCAGGGAGTTTAGTTCTGTCTATTGATTTTTTATTGCTGGGCGCTGCTATACTGGGAGTGTTATATAAAATCTTACATCATACCTGCGTGTGGGTTCACTGTCTATGTATCACTGTGTCGAAGCACAAATTGGCCATATTGTTGGTTTGAGGCATGAAAAAAAGAACTTTTTATCATTTGATTGTCACGTTGTTCCTGAAATGATGTTGTACCGTGCTGTAAATGGGTACTGACTAAAAGGGTTTCCTGAATTTTGAACAAAATGTTGCTCAAGGCAAGTTTATATGCACCTTTTCACCACAAGGCAATTCAAAGTGGTTTATATAAATAGAAAGATATAAAAGAAAAACAAGGAATTCATAAGAATAAATCAAATAGAAGATAAAAAAATAAGCTACTTAGCATAAAACAGATGACAGAGAAGGAGAAAAAGTTACAGTGCAATGACAGATATAAATAAATAACTACAAATGTAACTTAACTGAAGACAAACAGGAAGGTTTTAGGCTGTCATTTAAAAGAACTGATAGTTGTTTTCTGGAAATTTGTTCCAAATATGTGACTCATACTAACTGTTTTGACAGGATGGTGTATTTTGTAATTTCTACTTAATATATTTTGGACCCAAACTTATTCATTCAGAACCCTTTTGTCGATTTCCTGAATGTAGAGACATCACTCTGTAAGTAATGTTCGGGGGATAAAACTATTTTTAAAGAGAAAATAGAATTTGTTGAGTCAATTGAGGAACTATCACATCTGCATTTTACAATACAACATGCTACTCTGACATGGCAGCTTTGGGAAATGCTTCCTCAGTCCTCACAAGAAACAAATACAGATACACTCACCAAGATTAAATGATTTCAGTATCTCCAAAAAGGGATGTGTTTCATTATGGGCCATAATTCCACCATAAACTGATGTGAGACTCCACACTGACTGCGAGCAGACAGACGAACACTAAGCTTTTTCCAAGACAGGCTTTTTGCCTTTTTTCCTCTACAGTGTTTGGCGGAAACTTTGCTGCCATGCTTCCTTCCCTCTCTGGCTTTAAAATTAGCAAATGCATTGCTTATCTGTGAGGGACATAACACTGGGAAACAGGGTTGTTTCCTTTTGCATCATTTCCTTAGGATCAATACTTTTCAACAAAGGCTTTATTGGCTTGAGTAAAGGCATGTTTCTTGTGTTGCTATACACAGGTTCTTGATACTGTACGGTTAAATAAAAAGAATCATAACCATTAAAAAAAATACTTCTGACTTAAAAGGTATTGGCAATGTTTCCAAGGGTGTTAACAAGGTTCTGGATAAGCTCAAGTATGAAAATATAACCATCCACTAGAGAGCCTGCAAGCTATCAAGCTCGCAGTCTCTGCAGGGATTTCCTTCAATTGTTGCGCTGTTCCCCATTCACTTCTGCCCTTAGAGTCTCCGGCCTGACGTTACCTCAAGACAGCCCACTGCAACCCAACAGCTGATACAATATACATACAACTATTCCCTTTCCATGAATTAATCAAATATTTACACATCTTCATAAACATAAGCTCTTTTCTAGGATTGACCTTTCTACAAATTCAGAAGAAAGAGGTCATCCAGAGGGGTTTATATCCTCCTGACTACCAGTAGTTCAAATTTGTCCTCTCTGGAGGACATGTGTAAACCTGAATATCTTCCACCCACTGCATACTACTGAATTAACTCCTTTTGCCATCTACCGAGGACATTTAGGGCTTTTCAATGATGCCAACTGTGAAGGGGTGGGGCTTTGGTACCTTTCTCTTTCTCATTAAGGAAAATGGCGTCGATTAGTGCAAGTACACTTTATGGGAAGAGGAAAAGTAAGTGCATAATACTTTTTATTGAGCAAATTTTGCCTTGAAATGTTGTTGGCATATTTTATATAAGGCTCTTAACAACACATTAAAACATTGTCTGAATTATTTTAACTGTAGCGTAATATTTAAGTGTTTAAAAAAAACAAAGTTAAAAAAAAAGTTTTCAGTATTCTAATTACCTTGGAAGAGACCTGAAGAGATTGGGGAATTTTGTGATTGGACAATATTTTGAGGATATGAGGAAAACTGGAGACATTTAGTTAAGATGTTCATGTGGCAAAGCAGTCCAGCAGGTGGCGCTACAGCACTGGCGATGAAGATTCATTTGGGGAACTGCAGCCGTGAACACAGTCAATGTGATCTGCATTGAGCGCAACACAGCAGCGTGGAGTTCGTATGCTGTGTTGATCCAGCTGCAGGTTTAACTGGGCTGCATCTGAGTTGGGTTAATGAAGTTTTTTAATTCACAACTGATGTGTGGGGTATCAGTTTTAAAACTTAAAGTTAATCTCAGGAGTTTTAAACTGCAAGTTTGTTTTGAACTAACAAGGAAGTCAAAGTAGTTTTCAGTAAAACTTCTTGGTTTTCCATCATAATCTGAGACTTATTCAGTGCTGTGTGCTTTCATGAGCTGACCCATAAAGGTCTCTACCAGTGGCTTTTAGCAAATACTACAAATTTCATGATGCTAAAATGGAATTTGTTCTTTATCTGCAGGAAAATACAAGAGCATCAGAGCCATGTAATGATTGAGATTTAAAAGCAAACAAATAAAGAAATAAACAATTTTCGACAACTGACTTTTTCAGAATCATAATCAGAATTTTGAAATTATGAAAACTTTTTTTTTTTTTTTTGGTATTTATACCATTTATCATTACAGTCCACTGCCTGTCTTTTGCATGTCAGAAAATAAGAAACGCCTGACCTTTTATTAAAAACCTACTCATATTCATAACTGCAGACTGACCTGTTTTTTAAAACGGGAGAAGCGCGTGACCCCCAATGACTTCATGGTTAATGATTAACAAATGGATTGCAGACTAATTAAATTAAATTAAGCCTAGCTGAATGCTGGAAGAAGATTTCCCACATCCTGCATCTCCAAAACCTGATCAATAAAATATTAGTAAATAATCGATTAACCATCAAACAAGCCATTATTCACAGCTCATTTCATTCTAGGACATTTTTATGACACACTATTGTCTGTAAATGTCATCATAAACTCATAGTCAAGCGCCTCACAGAAAACCTCGGGAGGTGTGTGGAGGGATACCCGGAATTCCTCTCTGCTCAGCCGAAGAATGAGCCCCTTTGTCCCCTAAAA
This sequence comes from Chaetodon trifasciatus, assembly GCA_037975065.1. Taxonomy (NCBI): domain Eukaryota; kingdom Metazoa; phylum Chordata; class Actinopteri; order Chaetodontiformes; family Chaetodontidae; genus Chaetodon; species Chaetodon trifasciatus. The sequence continues at coordinate 1,797,693 of JBBMOE010000058.1, forward strand.
CCGAGCAGGACAGGACCAGGACCACACATTCTTCGACCCCCTCCTCCTCCACTTGGCGCAGCTTGTTGCCAGCCATCAGCGTGCCGCCGCTCTTCTTCTTCTTCTGCTTCTTTTTCTTCTTCTTCTTTTGTGGCTGCAAACTTCACGCTTTACGCCACCATGTTTCATTTCCACCGTTACCATTGGCAACAAGGAAACACACAGACACTTCCTCCGTGAAGTTATCATGCTCTGCTGTCCTGAAGGTGGTAAAATGAAGTCTCACAGATAGCGTTGTGTTTGCCTGTCGGTTGTTAGGCTCCGGTGTTGACTTTTATTTGTGTATTTTTGCGAGCGTTGACGCTTTCAAGCTAGCTCCTCTCTGAGTTTGTGCTGTTTTAGTAACTTCCTCTCGGGTCGAACTGGCGCTAATACCAGCTACGCTCCTGCTCCCACACCATTCAAATACAGGTATCCGACTTTGTTTGATAAATTCTAGTTAAGTGCTAACTTCATGAGAATTTAAACGCGTTAATCTATTGAAACGGCTGTACGCTGCTAGCTAACGTTGACATTTATTTTGGCTAATTCAGACATTTTCACTCTCACCAGTTTAACTTCCCTTTTGACTGTCCTTAAAGTTGTGATGTATGCAGGAAGAAGAAATACATTTTCATTCGCATTTCTACATAGATATTCACTTTTTTACTTATATATTATATGGCTGGTGTCCAGCCATTTGCCTCTTTATAACAACCTGTATTATGTTTATTCATCTGTCACCTTCGTGCCTATATCTGTGTCCATATCTGTGCCTTCCTGTTAATTTCTTCAAGTCAAACGCCTTGTCTCTGTCACCATATTTGGTCAATAAAGTTGATTCTGAATCTGCAAAAAATGTCATCAGACCTTTTCAAAACATTTTGTCACAGGAGGAAAAGAGTAGGTGTTACTAATAACGTTAACACGTGAGCCAGCGTGTACAGAACAATGAGCCTGGACCCGAGGCAGCTGAACTGAATTCAGACATCATTCATTTTGTTACTTTCATTTGTGCTTTTCATATTGCAACGTGTCAAAATGTGGCATTCAACATGAGCATGTTTGGATTAACAAGAAGAGAAGTTAGTTGGTCCCAAAAGGAGGCCTGCAAACCAGCGTAGTAAAGTCATTGCTTGACAATACTTGTGGCCTCATTTGAAACCATCTTAAGGTGCTTCTCTTTCGCAGGCAATGAATGGAAGAAGTGCTTCTATTGGACAGTAAACCTGCTTGTCCCTGCATGAAACCTGAGATTCAATTGGACCTGGTCCTGCAGTGAAATTAGAAAGAGAGAGACAGAGGAGCAGAGAGAGGGAGGGGCAGAGGGGATGTCCCACTCAGGACAGTTCTGAAGGATCTTCTGCTCGCAGCATCAGTGACCCACCTTGTCGTTAAAGCTGCGGCGAGACGACATGGCCTCTCCAAGGCACTTGGGGCGAGCGTCTGTGGACATCGCTAATGTGATGCAAAAGCTGCAGGGTAAGTGTCATTCTTTTGCTCAGCTGGCTTACGGACAAAACATTCTCTCCTCCTGCGCTGCTGCACAGTAATATTGTGCTGATTCAATGCCTGGGCTGCATGCCCATCTGAAGTTTGCCAGCTTTTGCAAGGCAGGATGCTCATATACACATGCTTACACACACACACCCACACACACACTTACTCATAGGCATACAGTTGGAAAACATCATTAAAATGAAACAATTCCCCTTATTGTTTACAAGGATTATGACAGCCTATAACATTTTTGCACCTCATTTTTTGCATTCTGTGTTGCTGGAAAGGACTGGAAGAGTGATAATATGCACAAAAATGCAATAACATTGTATTTTTAAGACTTAAATGAAATGTTCTTGAGCATGCAGCCTTTGTGAACATAATACAATTACAATGACATCATTTTGGTATTTGAGTGAATGTACACATGGTCTCTTTTGTTACCAGGTTTATTTTTGCCAAGCTAGTGCATAATCTTATTTGGAATAATAAGAAACTTTATGTTAATTCTTGCGATATCTTGTGACCACACCACAAAAAGGCATACTACTTTGTATGGCAGCCTAGATGAGGTAATTAAGAAGTTATTTAGAAGACGATTTTTTTCAGTGAATACTGTGAAACTACTAATCTCAACACAGCTCTCCTTAGATCTGTCTTCACGTCTTAAAATCTGATTTTCTGTCGAGATTAGTAACACGAGTTTGTTGCAAAATCGCTTGTATTTTCATATCACTGCATTATTCAAGTAGCATCCTGCATACAGGAAAAAGAAGTCAGTGCCTCTTGAACACAGTTCATTTTTTCCAAGAATAGGCATCATTGCCCTTTGATCACTTCTGAGAAAATTAGTTTTCATCCAAGTCTCGGGTTAAATGTTAGCTTCTTAATTTCATTCTTTCTTTTTAAGGCAGGCCAGGGATCATCAGGAACATTTAATCTGGTCTGCGTCCTGACATGGGATACTAAGTCACAACAACTGTGGCTTCATGAATCCACAGACAATGCACTGAACGAGACTAAAACCTGACACCTTTTCTGCCCTTGGAAAGAGAATCGATCGATAGCGGGAGTCTCTTTTTGTTGGTGTCCCCCTTTTGTTACAAGGGCATTAGGCCACTACCATCACTACACGAGTCTGTTCGATTCTGGCATCCGCCTCGGTTCAGTTTAGGTGTGTTTCTGCGTCTACAGTTTACCAAGAAATTAGAATATGTCCTCATTGACATACCAGGAAATTTTACGCGTTATGGCTTGTTACCATAGCAGCTGTTATGAAACATTATGTGTGTGTGTGGTTTTGCCAGCGCTGCCCAGTTCCTGCTCTAGAGATGCTTGATTTCCTGTGCAGTGCAAAGCTATTTTCATTCGGTTGTTATTAATATGTTTCCTAAGCACAATGAGAGTGAAATGTGTCATGACAGAGGACACCTGCAAGTTGGGTGTTATGCCCTGACAGAAAGAAATATATAAGCTTGATCAGAGTGAATTAAAGCATGCTGTATGTAAGTCTTTTTAAGTAGCTATTTCCCCTTGATAATGGTGCATCGTGTGAGTGACAAACAGAAACTAAGCCTCATCTAATCAGACTTCAGTATTTTTGAAACACAAAGAAATGTAATTCGATATACCTGCCATACAAAATCAGGAAAATTAGGTACCTTTAATTTGTTGTGGAGGAAATTCCCCTGAACAGTGCACAAATGGCATAATCTGCTATGCAAAGTGCCAGCCGCGGTGGCGTGTTTCATGTCAGGAAGTGGAATTTAGTGTCAGGTCACATCTGGTAGACGTTATTGTGCCAGTGGTTTTAGGTGCTCTGCAGATGACGAGCAGCAAGGTAGCCCGGGCTTTTTTCGCCGTTAATCACATGCAGCTTCCTGTCATTAAAGGCATCCTGCAGGGAGGTTCACTTCAGACACACTTTGGCTTGAGCAGCGGTCCATCTGGTTGGATGAATTATTGACACCAGCAGATATGCGGCCATTTGAATACACGCTCTCTTGTGAAGTGTTGAGTGTAGTAGCCCACATTGAGTATTAAAAGAAATGTGTCAAGAAATCTCCTGAACGTATGAACTACCAATCAACCAATCAACCAACCAAATACTTGTTTCAACATGTTGCTGTTGTCATGCTATAGCAGCGTATGTCTGCTTGATTTCAGTGATAAGAGCATAGTTTAGCAACACCTTGCAGCCTTAAATGCCCTCTGGGTACAGCTGATAACTGTTAGTTTCCTGGTGGGGTGTGCATGACAAGCAGGTTACTCTCCTTATGTCCGGCCACTTGTGGGTTTCTTGTGGGTTTCACTCTTGTTGAGACCGTGTGTCAAACAGGATATGAAGAAACACAGCTGGTGGAGGCTTTGTGGTGACGTCTCATGAAGTGATGAATAAAATGTGAGATGTTAGGTAGTTCGTCGCCTCAGCAGTGAATGTTTGATTGACTGAAACCTCTAGTATTTGTTTCAGCCCTTAAAGTCATTCTTTTTGGTAAAACGCCTTCCTCCAGTGAACATGCAGCCAGTAACTCAAGCTTTGTTGTAAAAGGTCACAAGCTTAAACATTGGGCTCCGCTGTGGTGGAGCACACCCATTGTGTCACCAAGGGGGTGGAGTAGTTACATCAGAGTTGGAGTAAAAGCAAGTACAAGAAAGACAAGCGTGCATGTTGTCAGCTGTAAGAGATGCTCCTACTCTACTGTGTCAGTAACAGCTGCCAGGGACGCACAGCCATCACGCTGATATGATCTCATGAACAGAGAGCCTAGATCCTAATCCACACTAAGTCAAGCTGCCTTAGACCATACTGAATACTTATTACTGCAAAACATATCTTATTTTTTGGGGGATACTGCTTTCATTTGTGATCTCTGTTTTCAAACATTAGATTACAGTACGCTCATATTGTTTTGATGACTAGGAAACCTTTCAGTAAGTAATATATACTCAGTGTCAAGCATCTCTGATTGAACAGCTACAGAATAATTTCTTGTCCTGCCTGATAATTGTTGGCCTGGAGAAGCTAAAGTAGGGCTGCTGTCGACTAAATGGAACAACAACGCAGTGAGTGGGCTTTTACAGTGGTCCCAGGTGACCAACACAGAATGATGAAGCCAAGCACCTACAGTACAGTACTGCCAAAGGGATCATCTGCCCTAAGATCACCTTAAGTACTCCATTACTCATGTGAATTGCAGATGCTTTAGTGGCTTGATGCGCTGTGTGGTGTTTGTTGCTGGGCTGTTCGCTTTTAATTGCCACTTAGCTGCTAGTACTACATCGGGCTTAATTAAATCAGTTGACTAAGAAGTAATGACTCAATGATGGGGAGCTATTTTACATAAGGTTTCATGCTTGTCAGAGTTAGTATAGCTTAGACCTGACCTGCAGATGTACATCTTACTACAGAAAAGTGTACCATGCAGCTGAGTTCAGAACTCTGGACAGTTCCTTAATAGCTGGTTGGATTTGAGACTGAGCAGCTGGGATATCAGGAAATCTTCAAGATATCATTTACAACTTTGCTTTTTTTAATTTCACCAACTCTTTTTGTTCTTTTTTATATCCTGAGAGATGTTTTTATGACTTGGTACTGAACCTCAATACTTTTGTGTCTGCAGCACAGAGTGTCAGAGTATCAATGGCATTTATTGTGCTATATAAACACGACTTTACTTACTTTACTTATTTGTCCTGGGTTGGACCTATCTGGCAAAGTCAAAGTTGATTTCTACACAGAGAAGCAAAATCAACATTTTTATGATAACCTTTTTACCAGCTACTGCTCTGCTTGTGGGACAGCAGCACTATTTTTAGGATTTGCAGTGCTTTGCAAAGTTATATGAGAGCATGTAACACACCATGTGAGTCAGTTTGTGTCTTTTCAGTCACTTTGGTCATTTAAAAATGCCAGAAAAATGTAGTTGGTACAATATTCTGCGTGGCATACTGCTGTCTGTGAGGGTCGATGTTGGTGGGTTAAACAAATGCTCTAAAAATATTTCAATGATTTGATTACAGTTGATTTCAAGGTTAATGTTTATATTTTTAATTTGTCCTCATTGACATACCAGTTAGAGTACCTAACCTGTTTTCAGCTTGGCACTTTTGTAGTAATAAATAGATGTGAGCGATTTAAATGTAGTATGTCTAAAAACTCAGCAAGCAGCTGTCGACATATTTTAACGCTGCTGCTTCTAACCTTTTGCTGTTTTGACATACAAGAGAAAAAAAAATCCATTTTCACCCAAATAGCTTTTCTGGGCCAGTTCCACCAGCAGTCTATAGAGCAGTAATAATAGAATCACAAGCTGAGGACTATTTTTAGTATGTCAGAAAAGCTTTTAGTATGCTGGTGGTCTTGAAAGAAGAAAGGGACTTTTCTGCAGGAGATGATAAACTAACAATACCCTAATTATTCAGTATTGTGTGCTGTATTCAGAAGAGTGGAGTAGCAGTCCAACAGAAAAGCCAGACTGGTCAAAGCTGAAGAGGTGCTAGGTCTTACAGGATAAAAATGGATGAGCTTTTACATGGTACTGTGTGTGCAGTGGGAATCCCGGGGTGGGTGGGTGGGTGTGTCTGCTTTGTCATCACAATAGCATTGACAGTGAGAGAGAGCAGGTGGTGGATGTCATTCACCAGCCTCAGCATTAATTATTAAGATTTGTTGCACCATGGTGAGCTTTGTGTAGCAGTCTTTTAATTTTTCTCTGGCCTGTTTAATCAATGAGCCCACAGGGACTTCATTTGATTTAACAGCCAAGATTTTAACAAAACAAAGCAAACCAAAAAAAAAAAAAAAGAAGGGGATTTGTTTCATGATTGCCTTGGACGCTTCGCTGTAATGCTTTTTAACTGTGTCAGCCTCATAGAAGATTAGACAAGTCTGAGAGGCAAATACAGGCCCATACACACACATACACACACATAAATCTGGATAATGCAGCCAAGGCTGTGACATCACCGCCTCCCGCATGCTGATTGGTGGAGCCATGCTTCTAGCTGATTTCTCTCCAGCCTCAGACGGTACGATGGTACAGCGAGGCAGTGCAGCGGGGGCTGTGCACGTCCACGCAGCCATGGCTCCTCTGGATGGGAAAAACACAGGAAGGTGGAAGGACGGGATTGTAAATGACCCTTTCTGTTAGAGTTTTCTCCTCTGCCGTCCGTGTGCGTGTGCGTGTGTGTGCGCGCGTGTGTCGGTGTGTATGTGTGTGAGAGTGTCAGGGAGGAGGGGACGTTTTTCATCACAGCCTCCAGCAGCTATTGCTTTCACCGGGGAAACTAGGCAGCCAGATCTGTTTTGCTTCCTGCTGGAAAGAGAAGGAAAAGGACAGCTGTGTGTTTTTCCACTGTGGATCTTCTTCTCACACATACATGTATGTGCGGTGGAACTCATGACAGGCAAAGGGAGAGACCCAGAGAGTGGGTTGTAGAATGGCTCACTATAAGGATGTATCTGTCAGGAAGACTTCTTTAAATCTGGTGACTGGATTTTTTCAGTATCTGCGTGGTAAGTAGGGCAGTAGCACCCTTCATCTCTCATCTGTGTACACATATGTAGCTAATCTGGGATAGACTCGGAACAATAACACATGCTAACGGTTTGTAGGTGAATGCCTGCCACTAGTAAGAGTATAATGCTCCACAAACAGCTGTATGTGTGCAGTGTGTGTGTTTATGTGTGCATCTGCATGTGTGTGCTATGCTTCAGTGGGCATCCCCTGTGCATCAGTGATGAAGCATTTGCCTGTGGGTCAACATCACGTCTTTGCTCCCTGTATAGTGTTCGCATTGCTTCCTTAAACACGTGACCGCTGTCTATACATCTCTAAGGGTGGATGTTTAAAAATGGCCACTCTGTGCAGCACTAACCTACCGGCATGCGTGACAGGGTGATAGAAATCAGTCCTCGACGAAACAGCAGCAGCACTATGGCAAAGAAATCATTTGTTTTGTATTACATGCTGCATAATGCATGAGGCGTTGTGGCTGAATATATTAATAGGGCACAAAAGAGGCTGGGGGTGGCCCAGACAATCACGCATGTTATTACTGGCAGAAAATTTCTGTCTACTCATTCTCTAATCTCCTCATATGACCTCTTTTTGAGAGCACTTCGCAGCAGCATCTATTATACTATGTTACTCATGCTGCACATATCTAAGCATCATAGAAGTCATACTTCCCAACATGTTTGGTGCAGAGCTGCTGTAATACTACTCGATATCCCCGAAGCAGTGTGAAATTATCTAGAATGAGATTGGATAAAGTAGGAGTCTGACATGAGGAGTACTTCAAAGGCTATGACTAATGAAAAGTCATAGTTGGGCATTAATATTTTATGAGTTTTATGTTTCTGTGGTAGCTATAAAGCCAACCATATCCATGTGTAGAATCAATTAACAGCCACTTCTTTGCAAGAACAAATCTGAAATTTCTGATCATGAAGTCTGACTGCATGCATTCTCCCCTCTCCCCTCTCTCTTCTCAGTTGTGTGTCCTCTACGAATATCACCAGCTCCTGTAGTCTGGAGCATGGGGCTTAGGCTCAGAGTCAACCCTCAGAGAATGTGGTGTCTGTCATGAACTGACATGCCATTTGCTTCTTTAATTTTCAGATGAGCAAGAGGCAGTACAGAAGAGAACCTTCACAAAATGGATCAATTCTCATTTAGCAAAGGTAAGTGTGAATTCCTGACCATGTTCTCCGCTGCATCGTAAATCACTTGACAGGGTTTGGAGATTTTACAGGCTCATTAGACTCAAAGAAAACAAATTACGCGAGCAGTTATATCACAAGTAAGTTGAATGCTGTGCTGTGTTGACCTTTTCATCAGAGAGACTCGTGATGTTTTATGCCTCATTGTAATAATGCAGATTCTCTTTGGTCAATGGTGTCTCAGGCTACTGACCCATCACACTCATGGAGGCAGCTGACTGCAAGACGAGCTTTGCCATGCAACAGTAATGGCCCCTAATAACTCTGAATAAGATAATTGAATTTATCCAGTTAACTTTAAATAATGACGTCATTCGCCTTGTTTTCGAAAGCATTTTAAAACGAATGATGTTTCATGGAACGGGGTTTGTTTACAATGACAGTTTGCTGGTTCTAGTAGTGGACAGGAACACACTCTCTGCATAGTAAACCTTTGATTCTTCTGTTTTCCTGAGAGGAAAACTTGTTAAGAGGTTATGCTGCTTGTTGCTAGAAAGATGACAGACATGACAGAGCTCAGAGGCATCTTCTGTTTTAAAGACTCTTAAAGACCCCTCACTAGGGGCATTTATCCTCTTTTGAGCTCCTGTCCCACTTGTAAAGTGTGTTTATGCGGACATATGGGAGGTATAATGGATTATTCAGAAACTGGTGTGCGTGTTTGTTATGCATTAGGTGTCTGTGGTGTCCACTGTGCGTGAGTGTGTAGGTACGGTGTGTGCGTGGGTGTTTGTTATTCATGTGAGTGAGTCTATTTATGGATAGGATAGGCAGGGACAGTGATGAGGTGTGCAGATGGAGAGCAAGAGGGTGAGGACAGTTCCCTGCAGGCAGTTGTCTGCTTCTGAGGCTCATGCATGTAGATTATAAGTATCACACTGTGACCCTAAAGTAACAAACAATATTAAATCACTCACCTTGGGACTATAAAATATGAGAATTTACTATTCCTGAAGAATTGTTCAGAGTTCAGAATAAGGACTGAGTGGTCTCTGTAACTGTAATCACTGATGACGCAGCAGAATGAACGAGTCAGACGCAGCCACGGGGTTTAAGTCTGGACCCTGGCAACGAGATTTAGTTTAGAGGGGTCTTTTGTTGAGCCTGATCTGCCCACATTAGTTCAAAGCGTGGCTTCTAAAACTTTAGAAGAATCTCAGTTATGTGGTGGGCCAACGCAGAGACCCTCTGTTGGTCTATTCTTCATTATTCATGCACTGCGCTCAAGCTCACTCATTGTGCATACCAATAGGACTAATGTAGCATCAGCCACATGGCGGCGGAGCTCTCGGTCGTACTGACACTCTCGTCAGCTGCCGTATGAGCAAGATTGGCTTATTTAACAGAAAGGTTCATGATGACTTGTCAGTGCACAAACAGTTTCTTGCAATAGTTTTGTGTGTGTGATTTAAAGGTGAGCATTGGCCTGAATGGAATCTCGTTTTTCTGGGTGAAAGTGTGTGTTATCTAAGTTTTAACTTCCCCCAGCTGTCACACTTTCCCCTCTGCCTTTGTGTCCGTTTCCTCTGATAGTGTATTACTAAAACACCTTTCCAGTGATATTCACAGTTTTCCCAGTGTTAGGTCTCATGTGGCTCTCTTGCCGAGTGAATTCAGTTTCCAGGGTGGGAAGGAGACCCAAATTACAGAAGCTATTTTTACATGATTGCACATAGTAGCAGTGTAATTGGAAAATGATTTTTTGTTTTAACATGACTAGCATGAAGAGAACAGTTATAGATTCTTGTAGTCAAATGGTATATTTACTTGACAACTGTGAACACATAACTGTATGCGCAGCCATACTAATACTAAAGGAGCTTTATCTGAAGTGTTAATTGAACCATTTTTGTTCATAGAAATGTCTAACAACTAAACAATAGTATTTATATATTGGATGACAGGAAGGAGAGAAGTGTGCATGTGCAGAATAACAGGACAGACGCTTGCCTCTTCACACTGCTTTGCCCCAGATAGGCAGCCAACTGCATCCTGTCATGGAATATGTTGAGTTGTGAAATGACCTGTATATGGTGCCAAATAAAGAATTCCCATGTTGAGCTTTCCTTTTAATTAACGCTTCTCTCTGCTGACTCAATACACATCTGTTTCATTTAGTTATACAGCAAGTAAATGCAGTAAGTTGTAATGCTGTCATTCATCTCGGAGATTGTACAGCTCTGTAAATGTGTGGATATGATATCAGGAGATGGTACCCAATTAGGGTTAAATGAGTAGCATCGCCTCAGGGGCTGGGCACCAAGCCACTGCTGAGGAAAAGGCACCATCTTTTCAGCTGCAGGGAGGCTCTGTGGTTGTTGCTAACAAGCCTGTTTCTCACAAACAGCATTTGGTTTCTCCTCACCCCTGCGAATGGCTTAGAATACAAATATCCCTCCACTGTATAGAATTAAAAAAGCAGCATCACTGGTGCTGTGAATATATTGGTTCTCAAGACGGATTCATTTCTAATTTCGAGGTTGCATTTGTTGAAATGATCAGTTTCTGTGTTGTTAAAGCTGTGTTTTCTCTCCTCCAGTACAAACCGCCACTAGAGGTTAACGACCTTTTTGAGGACATCAAAGATGGGGTGAAACTCTTGGCTTTGCTGGAGGTGCTGTCTGGCCAAAGACTAGTAAGTAGCACTTCTGGATCGTTTTTTTGCACAGGGTTTAAACATGAAGTGCACAGACATGTTGGGTCTGACTCATACCTTTGGTGAAGTGTGGCTTTACTAAAGGGGAAGAGTCACTCTGTGTGATATCCACTTGAAATAATGAATATGTAAATCAAGGCACCTTCACATCACAAGTCAGCTTGTACTTGTGTGTGTGCTTTCCCTGCGTTATGTAACGCCTCGTGGTCCCATTTGTTTCATGGTGTAAAAGGAGAAATCTGCTACTCTCCGCTCCACTTTATCACTTACATTAACAGCTGAGTCACAACGTTTTACGGCCAAGTTTAACAATATACACAATTCTGGGCTGTGCTGTTGATTGGTGTTTAAAGGGATGAAATACTTTTCAAAACCATTTCTCCTCATCAGCAGAAATTGAATAAAATATTTAGAAGTAAGTTTTCTCTAGTATATAATCACTTGACAATAAGAATTGTTGTGTTTTGTTACCTTAGAATGAGCTCTTTATACGTACAGAGGGAGTCGGTCGTCTTCCATGGACGATGCCATGTTATACTGACGTGTTTCTACAGTAGCCCAGAATGGACAAACCAAAGTGTCTTTAGGGTGAGGTGAGGGTTGGCTGTAGCTCAGGAGGTAGAGCGGTCTTCTGCCAATCAGGAAGTCGGTGGTTCGATCCCTGGCCTCGACAGTCCACATGCTGAAGTATCCTTGGGCAAGATACTGATCCCCAAAACTGCCCCTGATGCTGCGCCATCGGTGTGTGGATTCATATGTACGTCGCTTTGGATAAAAGCGTCTGCCAAGTGACTGTAATTGTAATTGGGTGTTTATTTGGTTGCAATCTGCAACCTCACCACTAGATGTCACACACTTTAAATGTTTTTTTAAATGTATATTCAGTCTGAAATAGTAAACATGTGCTTATAATTACTGTAAACTCATAGAAATCCACAAATGCACAAACAGTTTCTTCAAATTATTTTAATACTTACTGAACCTTCGCAGCGACAACAATAAAGCGAGGATGCAACCAAAGCCTGAACAAAGAATGTGAATCTATTCTATCTTAAGAAATGCCAAAGTTGGATAAAATTGTTCTTGCTCACGTTAATTGTTGGATCACTGCACACAAACTGTGTGACCCTAATTTAGATCTGAGCCTCCCCACTGTGAGAAGCTGTTGGCTTACTGGTGCCTCTTACTGTCTCTCCCTGTTTTACACACACACAGACACACACAATTTACATTACGGGGGCTTGCATTTTGTCCCCACAAGGAAGACGAGCCCCCATAATATGACTGTGTAAACATATTTGGCCCAGACTCTGATTTAGTAATCAGACCTGTCTTGAAACAAACTGTCATGTCATCTGTAAAGCTGCTACTTGGCAAGTGAGTCAGCTGCATGTCATGGTGAGCAGCGCCTCATGCTGTCACTTAATGCTTTCAGGAGTCCGCCCCTGCTGGTTCATATCAGCCCAAACATTTTAACATGGACAGATCTCATTGAAGCTGATTAGAACTCTTGTTTTGGAGCACAGGATTATTCTTTTTTTGTACAGCTCTCACTAGTTCATTTATGTAAGAAAAGTCCTGCTAAAGCCCTACTCCCACGCCACTTTCACTGTCTTCCTGTGCAACTATCGCAATGGGTTTTCAGCCGAAGTGAGTGGTTGGTACAGCAGACATTTCTGTCTTTTCTTCTGTCGTTCATTTCTCAACATGTTTCAAGTCCACGGACGGTTGAATGAAGATGTCCTCAGCTGTGTATGGTATGGCTTTCCTGGCAAGCTTGATTTTCACTTTCTGCCCTCTCTGTCTGAAGCCACGCGAGCAAGGCCGGCAGCTGAAGAGGATCCACTGGGTTTCCAACATCGGCACTGCGCTCAAATTCCTTGAAGGCAGAAAGGTAAGCATTCAGCACTAACAGCTGTTTCCCCTTTTAAATGCCATTTTTGTCCACAACTAAATAGCAGACTAGAAATAAAGAGTGGCATGTCTTAGTCTCATGATTAAGAACAAAAGCTGTTGTTTAGAAATGTGTTAGTGCACGTGAGGTGTCTCGCTGTACTACTGCTCTATGTTCAGAGGCACAGCAGATAGAAACAGGACTTCTTGATTACATAACCCATCTCTAAATCCCTTGGCTCTACGAAGCCTGCGTCCCACTTTCATCTGGGTTCCCTGAGGACTGAGACTTACATTGTTGTGATCTCTCTCCCATCATGTGTGCCTTCAGTCTGTGTATCGAGGATCTCCGGTCAGTCGCCATTAAACGCCCTGTGTGATCCTATACTGTATGCATTCTTTTCATTTGATGCACGATGTGTACAAAGCAATGCTTGGATACAGCCATTCTGCGTCTAGAAATGTAGTCATTACGCTTTTCTTCTGACATGCATTTTGATGCATTTTGACTCAAACACTGATGACTGGTGTGTCTGGCTCCCTACAATTCTGAGCTGCTCAATTATAGAGATGTAAACATGGCAGATTGTGGCAGTTCTCCAGTGCAACGTCTGCAATGCTGTGGTAACTCTGCTTTTCCTTTAGTACCCAGTTGAACACAGTTGTCTTTTCTTTTGTTTCTTCTGGTTCACTTTTCACTGTGGCTGTTTCTGGCTTTCTCGTTTGGCTGTATTAAAGTACTGACCTGCATCAAAGACCTGACTTTGATGACTTTGAGCAAAAAAAAAAGCTTGCAATATTGTTTTGGAGAGAATGAAACCCGAGGGGCGTCTGTGGTCAATGATGCAAAAAAAATCTGACTGCAGCACTGGCTGACTTATTTCCCTGAATAATCCTTTGCTTTGCTTTTGTTTCAGATCAAACTCGTTAACATTCATGCGACTGATATCGCAGATGGACGACCGTCAATTGTCCTTGGGTTGATATGGACCATTATCCTCTACTTCCAGGTAATTCTTCATCTGATCTGTCAGAGTTTAATAAGCAGAGTTGATGCCCTATGAATAAAACCAGCACGTCAAAACTCCTGTGCCAAATGTTTTTTCATCATTTTGATTTTATGTTAATTGTTGTCTTGATTAAACTTTACATAGCGTAATGCACAGATTCCCAACCTGGGGGGTCCCAGGGCTTAACTGGGAGTCGTGAGGCCTTCTTGATTTTAAGGGGTTTGAACTGTGTTTAAAGATATACAGTCGGCCTAAATCTCAGCATTTGTTTCATTTCTGGGAAGAAAACAAAATGAAATTGTTATTTTCAATGCTTAGATTATTAAGCTGCGTCCACAGAGCCTCCACTCTCTGCTAAACAGCCTCCACCTGCATCATGAAGGTACACAGTTAAAACAACCAAAGCACTGCTAGAACAATGGTCAAGCACCAGGGAGAAGAAAACACTTAATTTGTCAAAAAAAAGGAGCCTATGATACATAATACAGATAGATAATTGTTTCGAAAGTAACTAAAATATCAGGAAAACTCATCTCTGATGCAAGATTCACTGGAAATGATCTGCTCAAAATTTATCTGAACTGCTCGTTTTACACAAACATCCTGCAGTCATTGCGTTCACTATCTTGGTTAATTGAACCGTTTATCAGTTGTTGTGTACTGTTATTGTCATGCATTGAATATAATATGAAATATTCATAAAATACGTCACTTATTCAGGGGCCCTCAGTTTAATTGATAATAGAAAAGGGGCCCCTTAAGACAAAAGGTGTAGAACGATGGTGTAATGTATGCATACAGCTGACATCTTTGGATAAACAGTACCTCAGGCTGCTGTGGATTCATGGATGCCCAGAAGAACTGCCATTTACCTTTCATGTTGCTATGGTTATATGGTTCCTCTTGTTCTTGTTCCTCATTTAGATTGAGGAGTTAACCAGCAACCTGCCAGCCCTCCAGGCTCTGTCTAACAGCAACTCCTCTGTGGAGAGCATACCCAGCTCTGAAACAGGAAGCCCTCCCATGAAGAGAAAGGTGGTTAACAAATTCCAGGGCAATGCCAAGAAGGCCCTGCTCAGATGGGTGCAGTGCACAGCAGCCAAGTATGTCACTTTCAAATGACCTTTATGGCCAGATGTTACAATATGTTGTAGATGCGGGTGTAAATACATTTTCTATGTACTGTAGAAGATACAGTAAGTAGTTATGTTGGTGTTTCTCAGGTATCATGGAATTGAGGTGAAGGACTTTGGTCCCAGTTGGCGTGATGGTGTTGCGTTCCAGTCGGTGGTGCATGCCATCAGGCCAGACCTGGTGGACATGGAGGTGGTGCGGAGGAGGGGCAACAGGGAGAATTTGGAGGAAGCCTTTGCACTTGCGGAAAACGAGCTGGGTATTCCCCGTCTGCTGGATCCAGAAGGTGCCCGTGCCCTTTCCTGCTGCTTGCGCTAAAGATTCCAGTGTAGTAGAAATTTAGATAAGGTAGCATTGAATGTGATTGTTACATAGAAAAGTCTTTTGAAGTTTGCAAGTATTTTAGACATACATCAGCAAATATACCACATTTATTACATTAATGGAAGTGTGTTACCCCGACAATCCACTCTGCATGAGTGTTTTTGATAGTCTGCGAAGAAAAGATCAGCAAAACCCACTATAAGATTAAAATTCTGTCTTTACATGCGGCTCTTGATTTTAGACTCTGTGGAAGTGAAGCAGTCTGCAGTGGCTCTGCAGTCCTGTCTTCACTGGCAGAGTCACGATGCTTTATTACACTAAGAGCCGCACTGAAATGTCTCTGCTCTTATGAGAGCTTGACCCTAATTTCTAGAAACATCAGGCCAAGGATGGAGATGAAAGTAGACATGCATAATTAGCTGTCAGCCTGAGGAGATTTATCCTCTTGAGGATGTGAAATGTGTTTTTGACTTCATACCAAATGAAATGCCTGTGTCATATTAGTCCTTTATTTCCATAGAAATGACATCACACTTTAAGTTAATACTGACATGATTTTCAGAGGCCTGCTGCCTGTGTTTGCATCAGCTAATATTCAGTGTACAGTTTCATCAGATGTGCATCAGATAATATTTGTGTCGCTCTGCAGATGTGGATGTAGACAAGCCAGATGAGAAATCCATCATGACGTATGTGGCTCAGTTCCTCAAGCACTACCCGAACCCCCACCACTCTGAGACTGATGGACAGCAAGATGAGGTACTTTGTTTAAAACTTATGATATGATATTTTAAGTGCATGTAAGGCAGTGATGCGTAAGGCTGGAGAAAAAAATATTGTATTAGAATCAATATTTATTTGTGTCAGTTTTTATCTATTTTTAAAGTTGTGTATATTGTTGCCATCCACAAAAGTCGCCTTGTGTATCATCATTCACAGTGAATGTCCACATGCAGAGATCACAGCAGCAATATATGTTTGATAAATAGATGCTTTAACTGCTGCTGAGCTTGTTGTCAGCCTGTGCCTTTAATTTTTCACATTTGTCATTTTATCACATTAAGCTCACACGAATCAAAGTAATCGTAACATGATCACAGCAGTAACACAACCCTGATTCCAAGCAAGTTGGGACGGTGTATAAACAAAAACAGAATTCATGAAGTGCTCCTGAGTCCAAGTAGTGTTATCCTTCATCCAATCATGTGTTCACAAAGTGGTGAACCTCGCTCCGTCCTCGCTTGTGAACAGCTGAGCCTTTCCAGGATGCCCCTTTCTTACCCAATCATGTTACTATCACCTGTTACCAATCAACCTGTTTACCTGTGGAATGATCCAAACAGGTGTTTTTGGAGCGTTCCACATCTTTCCCAGTCTTTGAAACGTGTTGCTGCATCAAATTCAGAATAAGCAGATATTTACAAAAATCAATGACGTTCATGAGGTCAAACATTAAATATATTGTCTTTGTGCTGTTTTCAATGAGTATATGTCAGAAAAGGATTAGCAAGTTATCATATTGTACTTTATTTATGTCTTACACAGCTTTCATCTGTTTTTGGAATCAGGCTTTCACACTGTAGTCATCAAAATTCTGTTTTCCATCATCATCATTTCCATTATTATTTTGTTTTTGTGCACATTAAGCTGCTTCTTGGCTCAATTCCAACTTTTGCACTGTCAGTGCCAGTGCTCCAGGTGAGAGTTCAGTCATAGCGCTGCATGTTTTCTGTTTGGAGTGCATTCCCACCTCGCTCTCATCCCATTTCCCATCCTCTTAGCTTCTTTTTAATAATGCATCTAATGCATTTTGTGGTGTGTTTGCATCTCTTTGTGTGCCTTGCTGCTTTCCTGGATAGTTTGGTCCCCAAGATATAGAGCAAATGCTTGAGGTATGTTTCACTACATTAACAGACTAAATCAGAGGTTTGAAGACTATGCTAGTGTCCACACCCCTTTCCTTTGACCATGACTTCTAAAACTAATCTGTGCTAAACTGTAGAGGTTGGTTTGTGTGAAGCCGTAGCAGGTTAAGTCTTTTTTGAACTCCTTAACTGTCTGTTTTTTCTCTTTAATCTGAATTAATGAGGTGTTTCTGGAATGTGAGTTTGGTGTGAGTTGCTCAACATCTTGGCATGCTGATCTGAAAAAAGCAAACAATTGAAATCAGTCTGTTCCTGTGAGTCTGAGCTGAATATTCCTGATTGTGGCAGAGAGAGGAGCGGAAGATGCTGAGAGAGCTGAAGGTGTTTCTAGATCAGCTGGAGAGAGATGTGCTCCGGGCTCAGGGAGCAGAGGGAAACCTCACTGACAAATATCAGGTGAGTCAGGCCTGGAAAGATAAAGTGCATTGTTACATAACAGGCATTTATCAACCCCCACCACCTCTTTCTCATTTCATCCTTTTGTTGTGCAGGCATTCAAGAGCTTCCGTGTACAGTATGAAATGAAGAAAAAGCAGACAGACCCGCTGCTTCAGCCAGTGCACAGAGACGGCAAGCTGTCCGTGGACCAAGCTCTGGTCAAACAGGCCTGGGACCGTGTGTCTGCCAGGGTAATTGTACTGCGTACTTTTGTACAACATGAATAATTAAAACCAAGCCACAGAGAAAACAGGATTAATTATGATAATGAATCATACCTAAGTTAAACAAAACCTGATAATAAATAATAGATTGTCCGTTTGCTGTTTGTCATCATGCTTTTCTTTGCTTGAACATTGCAGCGCCACAGTGAAAGTTATCATAATGAGAGAAAGACAACCCAGGGCTCAGGCCTCTCTTCACTGGCTGCCTGTGAAAGTTCAGTGGGGTGCAAGCATTTGAATTAAGAGTTTGTTCAGAGGGGAGGAGATGGGAACAGAGGAGCTTTTGTTCACTGGGCAGTCTGCTTCTCTGGTCATCCTCAGCTTGTCTAGAGTGGCATAAAACTCTTTTGTCGTCTGAATGCTTGTGAACATGTGGAAATGTTGCGATCAGCATAGCCTCCTTGATGGTGGGATCTTGCTTTGGTAGAGTGGGGTTTTTTTTAATGGATGTCAATTGCAGCTGCTGGACTGGCATATCCATCTGGACAAGTCCCTGCCTGGTCCTCTGGGAGTGATTGGAGCCTGGCTTCACAGGGCAGAGATGGCTCTGAGAGAGGACATTCCCATCCAACATGCTCATGAAGAGACAGCCAATGTTCTTCACAGAAAACTAGAGCAGCATAAGGTAACACAGCAGACCTCGATATTTAAGTGCCATATTGTTTCATACACGTGCAGTACTCAGGAAAGCCATTGTGGATTGTTTGTGGTTACATTTTGCAGGAGGTATTAAAAAACTTGGAATCGCACAGGCAAACCTTCCAGCAGATCCACAGGGACAGATCAGTGAATGGGGTACCTGTCCCACCTGAGCAGCTCCAAGATATGGCTGAACGGTAAGACCTGTCTCATTAGTTATTTTTATGTAGTTTCTTCTAAAAGTTATATTCAACTGAACATCAACTTGAAAGTCGCGGCTTCTGTGCTCGCTCTTCTATGCCTCTTGTAAAGTCAAAGCAAAATTTCAACAATTATTGGACATCTGTTTCATTTGCAGGTTCAATTTTGTGTCTACATCATCACACGCTCACTTGATTAAACTGGAATTCTGGGAAATGAAGTATCGACTGATGGCATTTCTCATGTTGGCTGAGTCAAAGCTCAAGTCCTGGATCATTAAATATGGCAGACGGGACTCTGTTGAACTCCTGCTGCAAACCTATCTTGTAAGCTGAAAGTATTGGCGTTGTAGCTGCAGTACTTGAGTGACAGGTGTCTATCAAATTATCAAATATGCATTTTCATGTTTGTCTTTCTATTCCAGACTTTTGTCGAAGGCCATAGGTTCTTTGAGCAGTATGAGATAATCTTCACAGCCCTCAAGCAATCTGCAGAAGTTTATGTAAAGTCTGACAGTTCAAGTAAGACTCTTTTCTGTTTTATCATCAATCTGTTTGTTGTTTATATATATAATATATATATATATATATATATAAATGTGTCTGGGCTCATGGTAAACAGTCTTACTATTGATTTCATGTTACAGGGTCTAAGACCTGTAACAAAGGTAAGTCCAAAAACAGTCTGACAATCTTTAAAACCTTAATTTTGCCTGTCTCCTGAGCTCTTTGTTTCTGTAAATGTGGGGCTGCACTTTTCTTTCCTGACATACTTTTAATCAGCCGACTTGAAAAATCATGATATTGCATTATGCATGAAAAAGTAATAATAGTTGCATTAGCTGGAATGCTATTTTAGCACGATCGTTCTGACCTAACATACTGCAGCATCAACCAATCAACCAATCAAATGCTTTTTTTTATACCTGTGCAATTGATACTCAGGTTGGCTTTAACCAAACTGAACTAATTCCATAATTTACTTCCAGTTGATGAAGCAGAGGGGATAAGTAAATTCCTCAGTGATGCCACAGCTCAGTGGAAGAACCTGGCTTTGGAGGTGCGGAGCGTTCGCAGCATGCTGGAGGAGGTGATCTCTAACTGGGAGAAGTACAGTAGCACAGTGGCAGCTCTGCAGGCCTGGTTAGAGGACGCTGAGCAGATGCTCAATCAGTCAGAGAATGCCAAACGTGTAAGTGCACTTACAGATACGAGTAAGGATTAACAGTATTATTATATCTTATATTTCTGCACCTAAATTGTGTAAGAAATGTTTTTAAAATGGTCACAAAGCATTTGAGATTGTGATGGCGGGAGGGTGTGCATCCACTGGAATGTACATTTACGGTTTTTGTTTCCCTTTCTTTTAGGATTTCTTCAGAAACCTCTCTCACTGGATGCAGCAGCACATGGACATGAACGATGCTGGGAACTTCCTTATTGAGACCTGCGACGATACGGTCTCACGAGATCTGAAGCAGCAGCTTCTCCTTCTCAACGGGAGATGGAGGGAGCTGTTTGTCAAAGTCAAACATGTAAATAAAATGCAATGAAAAAATAATATAATTATATCTTCTGGCTCATCAGTCAAAGTCAAACATAATGCATTTACTGTCTTCTTCTCTTTCATTGGCAGTATGCAAGAGCAGACGAGGTAGATAAATTGAGGCAAGACTACCAAGATGGAATTAATACCTTGAAAATGTTCATGGATGCAACCAATGAGAAGATGACTGCTCCTGTCCAAGTATCTTTCCTGAATGTCAGAGCCTTTGTTCAAGACGTTGAGGTAAACAGCAGATCTGCTCATCTTTTTCTTCACTGTAGACTGATTTTTCAACATCTCTTCTTTTCAAAAAAGTCACTGCCGTGTATATCCCCACTCACTGTAGGAAATCAAGCACAAAGTGCCAGCTATGGAAGCCGCCTGTAAGGCAGCGAGCCGTACTGCCCAGCTGTTGACCAAAGACACTCCACAGGAGGAAGTTTCACAGATGATGGCTGTGATGGCCTCAATCAAAGAGCAGCTGAGCAAGGTGTGCGCATGTCATTGCATAGTACATCATCCACTTCTCTCCTCCTTCTCTTTTTATGAGTGTCTGTCTGTATGGAAGAGGCACATCTTCTGATAATGTTTCTGACCAATGAGACAGCAGCTTGCTTGTGCATGGCTTTTGTTTACAACTTTTGGACCGCTCTTAAATCTCAAACGAATCGAGGGCCAAATGCAACAACTTTATCAAATTAGAATGGGAACAAAGCAAACGAACAGCAGGTCTGAAAATGCCCACAGTAACCCTATCTGAGGCAGAAGTGAACCAAAGTTTTTAATAAGTATTGCAGGTGAGTTTTGGAACTTGACAAAAATTTTAATTTGCTGTATAACAAATAATATGGCTGCCACTTTTCATTTCATGATGCAGCATTTTACAAAATGTAAATGCTGGGATGGTGTAAAAAAATGTTTGCTATTTGACCTCTTTGATTTAAGTCACTTGTGATTCACTTTCATCAGCATCCTCTTCTCCAATTAGGTAAGGGAGAGATGTTTGCCTTTGCTGAGGGAGTCCCAGTCTCTGTTGCCTCCACTGGAAGAAATGGAGAAGAACATCACAGGCTTCTACCAGGCTCTGGAGAAGGCCAGCCACATCACCAGCACTACCGACTCCGAGGGACCAGTAGACTTTAAACAGAAATGCCAGGTACCTAATACAGTTTCAGTATGGTACCGTAGCAGGTTAATTAAATGGCTTTTATATATGTAGATAAAGAAATCACTTCAAGTACCCAATGCCAAGCTTTTTTGACTTTTTTGGAGAAGCATGTTTTATACAGAAAAGCATAACCTCAAGATATGAATAAATGGCTAACAACGTCCTTGTCATTGAATACTGCAGGAGCTGGCGACCTTCACACATAGTTGTAAGAAGTGTTTGACAGTGATAGAGAGAAACCACCAGACCATCCAGAAAATAATGAACGGCAGCAAAACCCTCCAGCACATGGACATGAGCCTTCTGCAGAAAAGAGTAGCAGACCTGCAGGCGTCCTCGCAGGTACAGTGAACCTTTAAGGACTATTTCAGTTCTTTTCAGCTTTTATGCTTTAAATGTTTTAGCTTTTTCAAAATACATGTTTTGTGTTTAGGCCATGATTAAGGAATCTACAGAATGGCGGAAGCATGTGGAGGCAAACAGCAGCCTCATGAAGAGGTTTGATGAGTCACGTGTAGAGCTGGAGAAAGTTCTTAAAATGGCACAGAACTGTCTGACAGAAAGAGGCAACCCAGAGGAGCTGCTCAAGAAGCACACGGTAAGAAAACAGGCCTGTACACGACTCAGGACAGTTTAACCATCATGGTTACTTCACAGTTTTTGTTTTGTGTGAGTATGTAGCCACCCAAAACATCCTTGTTTCTCCATTCACAATTCCAGATGTAGCTGTAAATATAGTTTAACTTATGTCTGTTTAAATATCTCGGTCAGTCCTGGCATGCATGGAACATTGCAACAGAAGAAGCAGGGGATGAAAGATGTAACTGGAACAGAGAATAAGAAGGATGCATGTAAGTAAGACCTGTCGTATACAGAGTGTGAGACATGATGAGGTCTCGTTTTTTTTGTAGGATTTCTTTGGTCAGCTGGACCAACGGGTCCTGAATACATTCCTCAAGGCTTGTGATGAGCTCACAGACATTCTGCCAGAGCAGGAGCAGCAGTCACTACAGGAAACAGTCAGGAAGCTGCACAAACACTGGAAGGTTAGTGCCTGTCATTTTTCATGTGTCAAGGACACAGCTGCAAGTAGATTACAAAGAAATTCTGATTTATTTCTTAATATATTTTAAATAAATGATACATCTAAATATCCCAGAAGCATGGTTTCATATCAATTATACTGGGCTGGACAATTCAGTATTGTACCTTATATTAGACTTTGACCAATCACAGGCCATTGCAGATACTTAAGTGTTGAGTCTCATTCCCAGGTCATCAAATACCCACACTCTGGGTCAAAGCTCAACAGTCAATTCTCTTTCTCACGAGTTGCTTACTGCACCTTTAAGGTGTAAACAAATAGCAATATTGTTTGTAACTTCTAAAAATGTATAATGCCTGTCTCCATATTTTCCTTACATTATGACATTGCTTGAAAGAAACTACACGAATTGCTCTGAATCTGTTAGTACAACATGCATTATTTCTCATTACTCAGGATATTCAGACGGACGCCCCCTTTCACCTCCTGCATCTTAAAGTGGAGGTGGAGAGGAGCAAGATGATGGTGTTGCTGCAGGAGTGCCAGGCGGAGGTGACCAGGGAGAACCGACACCTGGCGAGCATGGGGAGCGAGAGACTCATCAAGGAGCACAGGGTGAGCACGAAGTGGCCGGCCAGCTGGCTGAGTTTCATGTATCGATTAACACAGTGTAATAATTCAGTGCAGACTCACTGCTGTGTAGTGGTGTGGGAAGATTTTGATTAACTTGATCTAAAAGAACTGAAGCTCTTCCAGTGTCGAGCAAATACAGTTGTTATTCACATACATGTACTGCATGTTCAATTTCTTTTTCTTTAGGCTTTCTTTAGAGAAAAGGGTCCGCAGTCCATCTGTGACAAAAGGCTGCAGCTGATGGAGGAACTTTGTCAAAAGCTCCCTGAAGGTGACCCCGTCCACCAGACCCTGGAAGCAGCAAGAAAGGATTTCTCTGAGGTCCAAGAGGAAATTGTGAACACCCATCAGAAGCTAATGCAGCACCCAGATAAATGGAATGAGTACAATGCAAGGTGCAGTCACTACTGTCCTCCTTTAATGGTTGCAGTTGTTACATTGTACATACGTGCAGCATAAGGACTGAGTTGTAGTCCAGCATAGGCTTTAACCTTTTGGCTGTTGTAGCACTGCTGCAACAATAGAAGTCATTGTGTTGTTCGTGACCCAGGCAGTGTCCTGCATTCATTACATGCCCAAAGTAATCCTGTTGAAATTCTTTCATTCCTTTGAGATAAGGAGAGAGAGTTAGCGTGACAACAAGGATTGCAATGCACATAGTTCTGATTCTTTATTCTCCTCCATATTGTCTCCATTATCATCACACACGGCACATGAAGTAAACACAGTCAGCACAAAAGAGTCTGAACCAGACCGTTGACACTATTTATGGTCGCCACATATTGTAATTAAAGCTTCATGAGGGGAACATAAGCAACAGCAGACCCTTGTAGCTCCTTAATGTTTCAATCTCGGTGCCACAGACATCAACAGAAAAAAATAATCTCTTATTTTTAAACACTGATATAATTTTGTAATTATTTTGTTATGTGTATGTGTAGGAAAGTGAAATCACGTGAAGGAAAAGTTGGAAATTCCCCACATTCTCAACAATTGTTTATTTGAGATACGACATCTCCTTCATGGATCGTAGAATACAATGAATGCATTTTGAAATATATTAGTCTTTTTTTTCCACTTTAAGGATGTTTTCAGCAATTATTGATGTGTCTCAGATGTTTGAGACTTGGCTTCCCCTTTTTGATCAGTTGCTCCAGCCTGGGGCTTTAGGTCAAAGATGAGCTGGTTCACATTGTGAATTTGATGCCTGATGAAGGTCCATGACTGAAACAGCGTGCCTCTAATAAAAACAGCACTGACAGTGTGGAGAAATGCAAAGTTTTCTTTCACAAGCAATTCTTCTTGAATTTGAAGTGAATTTTCCCCTTCACGGTGTGAAACAGGTATGCTGAGCTCTCCTGCTGGCTTATATCTAAAGAAAGCCAACTGAGGCTGCTGAGAAACAGAGCCAGTGACCCCAGAAAATATGGCCAGGTGAAGTCTACCATCACGGTGAGTAAGTCCATATACTCCACAGCCCGGCTGTCCACTCTCCTCCTCACCTCTACTGTGATGTGTCACTTGTGATGTGCTACTGACTTGTCAATGTCACTGCTGAGCAGACAATAGTGTAAAAATACTTAACGTCAGGTGACTCTTATGACCACATGGGCTGTATCTCTTTCGTTGCGTGCAGGAGCTGAGGAATGATGCAGAGCTACAGGAGGGGAATCTTGGCTGGCTGAAGGCCCGCATGGCCGTACTTATTGATATCGCCGCTGACAGCGATGCCCAGAGGCAAGGAAGTGCACTGAGCAAGCTCTCCACTGATTTTAAGGGTCTTCTTGCTTCTCTCGTAGAGGTAGGTAAAGCTTTTACTTGTGTTATTGCCAGACTAAACTAACTACTATGCTGCTAAAGCATTTTAACCTTATTCGAGGCACATCCAGATGAAAATTATTAATCTAGAATCAAATGGAGCAGATCATTGCACATTTTAGGGCGTTATCGTAAGATTAACATCATTTTGTCATGTTTTGTTCTCATGCTGTATTTTCTCTGTTATATCATCCAGGCTGAGAAGATGGTGCTGGCTATTGGGGATTGTGTGCAGTTCAGGGAGGAGGTGCAAACTACTTTGGATGATCTCATACAGGGGCAGAAAGAGGCTCAGGCTGAGGTCACCAAGATACTGGACTGTCCAACTGTTAGAGAAGCCCAGCAGCTTCTCCTCATTCACCAGGTGCTGTCAGACATTCACAACAAATTACCTTTTTATTTTGATTGTTTTGAAGGCAGAGTTGACTCACATGGTTAACTTTACATTCATTTCAGTAGATTAACACTTTGAATGTGTCCTGTTTCTCATAGCAACTGTCAAAACGCCTGAAGCTGAAGAGGAAGGATGTCCAGCAGCTGATCACCAGAGGCCAGCAGCTCCAGGCGGAGGAGGGTTTGGGAGAGACTCTGCAGCAGGACCTGCAGAATTTAGAGAACACACTCAGCAAAATGGAGCAGAATATGGATTCACAGGAGCAAAGCCTTGAGGTGAGCAATGTTAGTGATTATGTTAGTGAGTGACATGTCACAGTGGATTAAAACAACACTGTTGCTCTGATTAATAACCAGCAACAACAAATTCAGAATGAAGGATGGCTTTGCTATAGTCTGTCCTCATTTATGCTGCATCCTTCTTATGTGTGTTTCTTTCAATGTATAACATCAGCCTGCCCAGGGACTGTAAATGAAAATTAGCCTTCTGACTAACTCAGACACATTTACACCCTACTGATCCCCTTGCAATTAAATAATAATGTCAAGTAAGCAAAGGGCAGACTGAAGAGAGCTCGGCCTTGAGAAGGAGGAGAGGGATTCCTGTTAGCGCAGTAAGCTTTGGAGATGCAGCATTCATGGAAAATTGTCCTGAATGGAGAGTAGACAGGTCTGATTGATGTTTCTGCTGGAAGAACTTGCCCTCTTTGGCTTTACAGTTCCCTTAGAAGATAGCGATGCAGTGAGTCAGTCATCACACCCTTGATGGTGCTTTTATAGAACGTAGACAGGGTGGAGGTGGGAGCTGTTAAATGGAAACTTTGTTGGGCTGTGCTGTGTTAGGGAGGATGCACTATGGATCCAAGTAAAGGATTCTCGGTAAGGTGCGCACAAATAAACGTGATGTTTCTGGCTCTGCGGCAGAACCTCTGCTGCAGCACCACTGGGGCGAGGTGCTTGCAGGATGTAAGCTGTACTACCTCTGTCAGTGTGCTGACTCATCACCCCTGCTGATGAAGCCAAACACACTGCATACTTAATGAGGTGGTTTGAGCTGGATCTGCACAACATGTATCATATGTCAGTGTATTCATTTGGAAGTGATCTTGATCTGGGATTACTGCCATTAGAAAATGATTATCTTCCTGCTGTAACCTCTGTTCTACATTGAAGTGATAGTGATAGTCAGAGGGTCCAGTGTCAGCAATATCCAGGTTTTCTGCTAAACAGCATTGCATTTGAGAAACAGATTATTATTAGTCTCTTCTATCCCTTTTGGATGCGCTGTGTTGTGTCTTATAGGTAAAGTGCTGTATGAATAATCTTGATTTGATATCAATGATCACCCGCAGGTCACACTGGCGGCCTGGCAGGAGTTTGACAGCCAGCAGGAGGCAGTGCACGAGTTTGTTAACAAGGCACGCTCAACGATGGAGAGAGACCTGAACTTCAGCAGCCCAGAGAGCCTGGCTGTTGAACTTGACCAGGCCAGAGTAAGTTGTTAACTTATATCTCTGCGACTGGAAGTATATCAGCTAAATGGAAAACCTTACCAATATTCTGTTTTGTAAACAGGTGCTGTTGAAGCAGTGTGAAGCAGAGGCCTCACATATGAACACTTTGCTGAAGAGAGCAACAGAAATCCAGCTTGGGCCAAAGAACAAGACTCTGCTTGTGCAACAAGCTCGTACCCTCAGTGAGCAGGTGGACAAAGTCGAGGCTGGGCTCAAAAAAGAGTAAGATGGTCCATTTCAGCCTTACTGCTTTTAATGTTTTAATGGTCTTCAAATAGTGTTTTCAAATGTGCTGTTTTCAGTCTGATATGATCCCATGCCGGATGAGCAGAGTTTGCCACAAAGAGCAATACAACATAAAAATTTACAGAGTAACATGTAACATGTAATTGAAAGTCAGTTATGTCATTGATTATTTACAGCTATATTCAGTTAGTATATTTGTGTGCTATTTGTGTGTATTTCATATCTATATCCATGATTGTCATGGTTTATTTACAACTACTGCTTAGACAATGTATGATTTATACTCTTGTTTTCCAGTGTCAAGACTCTGGAAGATATGAAAACTCAGTGGGATCAGTTTGGAGCTGGGTTTGAAACCTTTTCACTGTGGATATCTGACAAGGAAAAGCAGCTGGATGCACTGAAATCTTCTACTTTGCCTCTAGAGCAACAGATCAATGCAGTAAAGGTACAGTATTGTGTATTAGAAAACTATAAAAGGTCACTGTGACCTCACAAAACACAATTTTGACCAAAACTCAAGAATTCAAAATTTCACATCTCATAGGATAAAGAGATGACATTTTATATCCAAAAGGTCAAAGGTCAGTTTCACTGACATCATAATGTTCTGCAAAAACACTTTTCTGGACATTTTTCAATACCAGCACTCAGGAACAGAAGCAGAGATTGTGACCATATTTCACATTTGGTCTGATACTGAATTGGTGACACTAATCTTGGGTGCCCACCTCAGTGCTGTAGTGATTGTATAGATCTTGTGTGCTGCCGGATTGAAGATGTATGGGAAGCGTCCATGTTTTAGAATGGATCCTTGTCTAAGTGAAGACAGCGTGTTTCTCACTGGAAATTATTCACTGGGATCATACACATCAATATTGTGATAATAAAAAAACACACTGGACATTGCATGTTCTGCTGTGAAGACTTTGAAGGAATTTAATATAAGGTGTTAAACCTTATATTAAATTCCTTCAAAGTCTTCACTACATATGTTATATTAGTCTGGACAGACATGGACGCAAACTGCAACTTGACTGGTTGT
Source organism: Chaetodon trifasciatus (assembly GCA_037975065.1). Classification (NCBI taxonomy): domain Eukaryota; kingdom Metazoa; phylum Chordata; class Actinopteri; order Chaetodontiformes; family Chaetodontidae; genus Chaetodon; species Chaetodon trifasciatus. The sequence continues at coordinate 1,825,789 of JBBMOE010000058.1, forward strand.
CAGAGGCATTTAACCACAAGACAGTAATTCTAGTTTTCATTCTTTTGCATCCAGGTTGTTGTTGCAGAGCTTCGGGAACGAGCTGAGGTTCCTCCTCAGCTGGAAGCAGATTCCCAGGCACTAGCCCAGTTTGTATCGTCAGGGGAGGCAGCTCGCATCAAGGCCCGTCTGACTCAAATTGGCAGGTACTGGGAGGAGCTGAAGGAGAGCGTACAGCAGCTTGATGGACAGCTGGAGGAAAGCTCCTCTCACCAACAGAAGTTCAAAACTAGCCTCGAAGAGGTAAATAGACTTATTGATACTTCTGAAGTATCATGGCAGCGTACAGAGAAGCATATAGGGAAGATATGTGCAAACAAGTAGTTGTTATCTTTATTCTCTCCAAGGTGCAAGCATCTCTCAGTGAGCTACACACAAAACTGGAGCATCCCATCAAATCCTGCACCTCCTCATCAGAGACTTACAAAGCTCTTCAAAACCACATGGTACTTTTATCTATTGATCAAAAATACTATATAATACTAAAGTACTGTTCTTTTCTGTGCTAGTCTTCCAGCTCATGGGTAATGCTGTGTGGGTGCCTGTCTTGTGTTCTTGTTCCTCAGGATGTCTATCAGCATCTGGAAAAGCTGAAGGGGACCTTGCTGTCCCTGGCAGCTGGTGCCCGAAGACTCAGTGACAAAGAGCAAGCAGAGAGGACTGTGACCGAGCTAAACATCAGCTATGACCAAAACATACAGGAGGCAAAAGACAAACAGAGCTCACTGGAAAACCTGCTTTCTCTTTGGCAAAAGTAAGAGCTATAATTTTATAATAATGAAAAACAACGTTAATAGTTAAACTGGACCACTGGTTTATCCTGGACAGATAGATACAATAAAAAACGTTAATGTAAAGGTAAACACATTTCTCCACCTGCAGTTAAAGCACAGCCAATAGTTTAAACTGAATAATTAATCCAGTTTTTAACCACTGTTAATATTGATGTGTTTCAGGTATGAGAAACAGCGTTCAAACTTCGTGTCGTGCTTGGAGAGGAGTGAATCTGCGTCCAAGCCAGAGAGTCAGTGTCTGTCAGCTGATAAAGCCAAGCTCTGCACTGAGCTGCAAGATTTGCAGGTATAGTTCTCCAAAACACATCTAAATATACATATACACATTCACACAACAATAACTTTAAAGGAGAATATATTTTGAGTTTGAATAAAAAGTCTGTTCCTCCCTGCAGGTCTTACACTCCGAGGTCCAGTCCCTTCAGCCTGCTCATGTTGAATTGGCATCTTTGGGGACGTCCTTGTGTCCAACCGCACCAGATGAGAGAGTGAGGCAGCTGAAAGATGAGCTGGAGACCCTGCAGAGGAGATTGCATGTTCAAAATGAAGTCATTCCTCAAAGGTAACACGTGCGATGCGTGTGATGAAGCAAGTTCAGCATAGTCAGGCAAACTTTGAAAGCACCTGCTTCACAAACTTAAATTCTGGTGGCTTTCTTGCAGCTGGTTATCAAACATGATTTTATTCCTATGAAGGCATTTATTAGGGAATGTTTTCAAATGTTTTGATGCCTGGTTAGATGGGGAGTTCCACATCACTGCAATCTAGGGGAAAATCAGCCTGAATACTGATAAAAAATTTCAGTAATTACAAATGCAGAACCCTTAAAACTTAATATCAGTATGAGCTATTTTTTGTCTATGTTTTGGATTTTCATAGGCACCCTATTCAATATAGAACATGATCATTGCAGATTTTCAGTATGTACGATACACCACAGATTAATGATAGACAAGTGTGGGAATAGCAGGGCGTGAAATACGTAATTATTATTTTTGTGTGTGTGGCAAACTCCAGCCTGCATGTAATGAACTACTGAAAAGTACTCAGTAGAAATGCTAGTTAAAGCTGGTCTTGTTTTTACTGATTTGACTGACTGTGCTACCATTTTGTCCCCCAGAATCAAAGAGCTTCAGAGCCACCTTTCTCTGGTGGAGCAGTTTGACCAGGCCCTGCTCAGATTCTCCCAGTGGAGTGAGACCGTGCTCTCAAATCTGCACTCAGCTTCTGAAATCAACATCAGCAACCTGCAGTCTGCCACCACACAAGTCAAGGTAAGAACCACGCAGAATCACTGCTCATCTGCATGCAGGATGCTGCTCCTTCGACAATCACTTAGTCAGTTTGCAGATGAATAGCGTCGTGCTTCCGAGCAGCAACTGATCCTCCATCAACTGCTTTTGACAGGAGACCCAGGTGGCCTTACAGAAGCAATCCGGTGTGAGACAGAGCTTGGAGCAGCAGACTGAGAAGCTCTGTCAGTTCTGTGAGCCCAGTGATGCACAGCTCCTCCGCAGCAGAGCCGACAGCTGTCTGCAGCCCTATGTGGAGGCCCAGCATATTGCTGAGCTTCAGTTAGAGTGCCTTGAAAGGCTAGAGTCTTTTCTACAAACCCACAGTGTGGCTGCAGGAGTCTTGCGGGGCCTGAGGCAGACTGTGGAGAGTGCTGGGAGTTGGGACCGTGGAAAAGTAGAGGAGCTGCAGCAGGAGCTGGCCACTATTGTCCCAGACATCAGCCAGCTCGAGACTCTAGCCGTCAATTTGGACAGCAGTCTCTGTAAAAGCCATCTCCACATAGGTGCTGACGAGGGTCCCCGTAAGTCATGCCGCATGCTGGCCGATTCACTCAGTGCTGAGCTGGATGCAGTGAGGAACTTGCTTGGTACTAAGCAGAGTGAAGCAGAGGCCCTGGGAGCTCTCTGGACCTCATTTAGACAGCGGAAAGAACAGCTGCTCAAAGCTGTGGAGGACATTGAAGAAAAAGCTGACCACCAGAGCTTCAAAGAGCCCAGCCTACATGCGCTACAGCAGAGGTAAAGCATTACAAGAGTGTAATCAGATCAAGATCAATATTAGGTCAATGTTATAATTCAGAAGAACATTTGGTGCTGGTACCGTGCATAAATATGAGAACATGTGCAACAGCAATGTATTATCCCTCTGCTTTTCAGGCTACGGTTCTTTAATCAGATGGAAGATGAGCTACAGTCACACCAGCATGAGGAGCAGTGGCTGAGGGACAAGGGCAACCAGCTGGCCCAGAGAGATGCTGAGTTAGCTGGGGAGGTACTGAGGGAAATCAGTCTGCTGGAGACCACATGGGAGGACACCAAGAGGCTCATCACAGAGAGGTACTGAAGAAACGGATGCTTCTGAGTCAGGAAATATAGCATTGTCAAAGGGTGCACAGTAAATGTCAGACAATACTGAAAACATAAGCTGCTAATCAATACTGAGATGCAACACTCTAAAAACCTTGGAGAAAAGGTGCAGGTGCTTTCTTTTTTCTTTTCATTTTCTGCCATTGTTGCATATGTAAATGAGTCAAGAACCTGCTTTTAAAGATTTGAACTCTCTGTTGTAGTACTTTGTTCTCACGTACACATACAGTTTTTTTTTGGCAGGAAAACATAGTTACACTGACCTCTATGGGTTGCTTGTTTCAAGTTTATTGCAGTTACCACATCTTAAAATTATGTCATTCTGAAATATCACAGCATTTGTGTAACACTCTTATTGTTATTGGGTGTATTGTGTATTTATGGCATGTTCTGTTTACAGTTCATTTACATATAATGTTTGGGCTGTGGGTAATACATTTCTCTCTGTCTCTGACAGACAGGAGCAGTGCAATGTCCTCGTTGAGCTTATGAGAGAATACCAAATCCTGAAAACCTCCCTTAGCAGCATCATTGAGAGCACTGAACCTCTGGTTGAGATCAGTTCTGTTCTGAAGGACCACGAGGAAACCAGGAGGACACTAACTAAGGTCATTACACATATCCATAGAAATGAAAAAGGTGTCTTAATCCTGCATTTATACATTTATGATTGTTCACCAGAATGCTTAAAAGGTTTGCTGTCTTTTCTCCATTTGTAGCATGAGGCAGTGAAGGTAGAGATGGCTAGCAAGCAGCATGAACTGGACCAGTTTTCTAGTAAAGGAAAACAACTGGTGATTGAGCTGAAGAAGATCCCGGACTGTGATGCTCAAATGATGAAAAAGGATATGGAAACACTTGTTGATCAGTGGCTGGATGTAAGTCTGACTTCAGGAGTCGCTGCTGTCAGTGTTGATGTTTCAGTGATGTGCTTTTAATAGTTTTTTGAACAGCAATAGAGGCACAGAGGAATAAGCTATATTAGCCTTTGTCTTTATAGGCAGTAGCTGTTCACAGGGACAGTTCATTGCTGTTTTTACTTTTTTAATGGGATTTATTGACAAGAGGAAACCTGATCCTGATCCTTTAACAACTATCAGTTAAACTTTTTACACACATGATTTCAGCTACATTTCTTCACATCAAATTTGATTCATTTCAGTGCCAGACACACACAAAAAGTAAACATTTGTGTCTGATTTAATCCACTTCTCAGGTGTCTGAGAGGATAGATGATAACATTGATCGGCTGAACCAGAGTTTGGCACTGTGGGAAGATGTGCGTAAAATCAACGAGGACGTTGAGAGCTGGACGAGCAGCTGTGTGATTGAACTAAATGAGAGCCTGAACAACCTCAATGACAGTCAGAAGGTGTCGGGAAGGCTCTCTGTGTTACAGGTAAGATTTCTGATGTCATGGGGAAACTGAGAAATGATTGGTTTACCTTCTTTGGTGCCTGATGAATATAGTTTTCCACACAGGACAATGCAAATGTTAAATGAACAAAAAAATCCTAAGTACCATGACCCTTTCTTGTCAGAGACACCAAAGACACAGCTAATACAATCATGCTTAAAGACACACACACAAACACACACACTCTGCAGCCACAACCACAGTGTATAGTATCTCAAAACAAAACAAAGCAACTGAGAAAGGAGGTGCTACATGCTTTTCTCATTTTGTGCATCCACAGACAGAAATGGGTGAGAAGGAGCAGAAACTTGAGACCCTGCAGAGCAAAGTATCAGAGCTGAAGAAGTGCAGTCAAAGTCAAGAGACTCCTGCTAAGTTACAGGTAAAAAAGATGATTACAACCTTGTGTGTTTTTGTTTTTTCTGAATGCTTATACTGTATTTCAGAATTTATGCTACTTCCACCAGGTGCTGGAGAATGACCTCCGTAAAAAGATCAACACAGTTCAGAAGCTACATGAGCAGGCCAGGGGAAACCTCATGGACTTCACCTTCCAAAGGAAGCAGCTGGAAGACTACATCTCACAGATGTCTGCATGGCTAAAAAGTATGGAGGATTCCCTTGTTTCGTCTCCCACTGGATCAGATCCTGAGGACATCTGCAGAGTGAAGGTGCAGCCTAATTAACAATGACATAGTAATGTGCAACTCTCGCAAAAGTGGGATGAGGAAGCTTGATTCAAAATGTATACAGTGTGCCTCTGGAAACTTGTCTTTGGGATATAAAGTGCACTTGCCACTGTCACTGCTTTGTGAGTTGTTGGTGTTGATGACAGTTTAACAAAGTTAATCTCATGCAAATTGTCAAATATGTTTTGAAGGACCTCCAGAAAGAGCTGCAGAATCAGCAGGGGAGCATTGACTCCACCAGGGAGAGCCTCAACACCCTGTGTAGGAAATACCCCTCTGAGGAGCTGGCTGGTTTGGGTTCAGCTCTCACTGACCTCATCAAGACTTATGAGTCTGTGAACCAGCTTTCTGCCAGGACGCTGGCGTCACTGCAGAACTGTCTCCAGCAGCAGTTCAATGGTGAGAGATCTGAAAAAGAAATTTTAATAAAATGTGTAGTACAATTGAGAGGTCACTTGTTGCAGTAGCTTACATGTCACACTGTTGTAGTACTTGAGTTCTAATATGTTGAATTCATAAATTCTACAATACATAAAACTATTGTACCAGATATACTTTCTACAAATATTAATTTCTTGTTTTTTCTAGCCATATCTAGTGATCACTGACAGTGATTGTTTTACAAAGAAACAACTTAATTGTTTGAATCTTCAACAGATATTAACTCTCTTTTCCACCTGCTTCCTCAGATCTAGTTCAGGAGTTCCATCGTTGGCTTTCGGAACAGAGGGAGATAGTGAAAGAATGCTCTGACCGATCTGGAGACACTCAAATTGTGGAACGCAAACTACAGAAACTAAAGGTAAGACTGATACTGAACTGAAGAGCTGGATTCACTTAATCAGTCTTGTGCTCTTATCTGAAACCACATGAATGGAGTTACAAACGCTGAGCTAAAAGTGATGTGGGTTGCCTGTCAGGGTGCCATGGATCGCGTGGAGGAGGGTGAGGTACGTCTTACTCAGGTCTGTGAGGAAGGAGAGAAGCTACTACTCCATCTTCCCAAAGCCAGCGCTGGGCAAGTCCAGCAGCACCTGTCCTCCATCCAGCAGGACTGGGACAGCTTTGTGGAGCAGTGCAGACAGAACCAACAGATCCTGGAAGACAGCGCATCTCTCATGAAGGGGTAAGAGACTCACACAAACCAGTTCTGGAAAGCGCTTTGTTGCCAGCCATTTAGTAACTTTAGTAAATTCCTTGTAGGTTTGAGGGTCGCCTTAAGAAGCTCAGGTGGTGGTTGGAGCACATGGAAAAGAGGATGACCACAGATCTGCTCGAAGCCAAGCAGCGTGGTCCTGAAAAGGCTGTACTCGAGCAAGTGGAGGAATATCAGCAGGAGGTTCTCAAAGAAAGGTGCTGAATCTGCTTCAAGTCTGTGTATTTACAAAGAAAAATAGACGTTTAAGTGTCCCCAAAAGAATCCATTGGCTTCATTTGGCTTCCTTCCATGCAGGGATTCCTTTGAGCGCCTATGTCAGGAGGGCCAGGCACTGAATGAAGGTGGGCGAGGCGATGGTAGTGAGACAAGAGTATCAGCTCAGCTGCAGTCACAGCACCAGGCCCTGCTGAGGCGTGTGAGAGAGAGGCTGCGCTGCTGCCAGCTGACTTTACAGGAGCAACAGGCGTTTGAAGAGACACTGCAGACTACTTGGGGCTGGCTTAACGGAGTCCAGGACCGCCTCGCCTCACTCAACAGCACGGTTGGCAATAAGGAGACTCTGGAGAAAAGACTAGGTCTTGTACAGGTCAGTGAATAATGCCCTGATCCAAAAATACCGCTCTTTGGATCTTTTGGTAGTTTTCTGGACACATGTTGAAACACAAGAATGATCTTAGAGTTTACCCATAGTTCTTTCTTGCTCTTTCTTTTTCTTTGTGCAGGATATCCTGCTAATGAAGGGTGAAGGTGAGGTGAAGCTCAACATGACTGTAGGAAAAGGAGAACAGGTCCTGAAGCACAACAGAATGGAAGGGCAGGAGGTCATTTGTTCCCAGCTACAGAGCCTGAAGGATGCCTGGGCCAATATGTTGATGACTTCCATGAGTTGCCACAGGTAAGAAATGTGTCCTCTTCTGTACACAGGGAAAACAGTCAGGCAGAGCTGGTATCACCATAGCTCATAATCAAGGCTAAATGCACTTCTTTGTTTCTGATAACTGTCCACAGTCGTCTGGAGTGGACAGTGGCTCAGTGGACCAGCTTTCTGGAAAGTAAAAGCCAATTGCAGCAGTGGATGGAGTCAGTGGAGCAGGAGTTGGGGATGAGTCTGCCTCAGCAGCCAGGCCTCAAAGAGAAGTCCGCTTTGCTTGAGCGCCTCAGGGCCATCCAGGCCGATGTGGACGCTCATGCATCAGCACTGTCACGCCTAACAGACAAAGCAGTGGAGATGCATGAAAAAACTGGCGACCAGACGTTTGGACCGGAGTCGAGAGCGGAGCTCAATGCACACTTTGCGGATATCTCGGCTGTTGTCAAGGTGATCTAAATACTGGCATAGGTTTAATAGTACTTGCAAATAATTGCTGAATCCTAGATGATTCATTCAGGGAAACAGGGCCAGCCAAAAAGAAGCTGCATTGGGGAGGGATCGAAGTACATTCCCACAGGGCAGACACTTTGTGTAAAGGGACACTTTTGTTGCAAGGTCGCCACATTGTTGCCAAAATTGAGACACCGGTTACATTAAATAAATTGAGACAGAATGTTGGTATAATAAATTGACTTTAACTGTGATTGAACTTCACTCCCTCCCACATCACTTACCCTGACACGAAATTAGCCTAAATCAAACAAACAATATTTGCAAATACTATTTGACACAGTCATATTTAGACTGTGCCTCATTCATATCTGGTAGTTGGTGTTCACATTGTCTTTTTCTTCCACGAAGGGTAAAGTGCAGTCCATGCAAAACATTGTGTCTGAGCATGAGCAGTATCTGGATGCTCTGAGAGACTTCAATGACTGGCTGATTTCAGCAAAAGAGGAACTCCAGCGCTGGTCGGACCTGTCAGGAGATTCAGTCTCCATTAAAAGAAAGCTCTCCAAAGTGCAGGTGAGGAACTGAAACTGTCTGTTGCTCCAGGGTCGTCTTCATGCTGATTGTTGCCTGAATACCTTGACAAGGACGCTTTTGGGAGGCATTTTTATGAGGCAGTTAAATCAGTTCACCATGTAAAGAAGACTGAGCAAAAAACCATCCAGTCATTTCTGCCACTTGTGGCAATAGTTTCATTCTGTTGGTAATAGTCAAGAACTCGTGACCATAATTCATTTATCATTATGGGGCGGCTGTTACTCAGGAGGTTGAGTGGTTGTATGCTAATCAGAAGGTCGGTGGTTTAATCTCTGGGCCCTCCAATCTACATGTTGAAGTGTCCTTGGGCAAGATGCTGAACTCCAAATTGCTCCCAATAGCTGTGCCATTGGTGTGTTAGTGTGTGTGTGTGTGAATGGCACACACACTTGGTATCCTCTGCCACCAGTGTAGTGTGAATGGCTGAATGATGACTTGTCACTTTTGAGCTTCACAGGCATTTCTGCTTGGGGATTACATAACAAGTTATTTAGTTAATTTGAGAAAGGTAAGAATTGTGATTCCTTTTGCCCTTTTCAGGAGTTGCTTGACTCTAAGCAGCGAGGCAGAGAGAGGCTGAACCGAGTTCAGAGATGTGGTGCAGTGGCAAGAGACCACACTGGCTCAGGGGGCTATGAGGCTATGGAGCGAGAGGAAGCAGCCCTCTTGTCATCATGGGAACAGTGGGAACGTGGAGCACTGCAGACACGGGCTAGTCTGGAGACCACCCTCTCCCAGATAGCCAGCTCTGAACAGGAGTTCAACAGTCGATCAGCACAGCTGGAGCAGGACCTGCGGGACTTCAGCCGTCAGCTGCAGGACTGGCGTCTGCGGTTGTCTCAAGCAGAGGGAAAAAACGATGGAGAGGAGGCTGTTAAAGGCTGGCAGATAGCAAAGGTAAGTGTCAGCTTAGTTTAGGTCCAATAATAAGCCATTAATTGGAAACACGCAATCATTATTATCTTTTTTGTGGCTGTTGATCAGTGGCTACTTATTTGTTTTCCACACAGGACACTTTGGAGGAACTTGTCAAAGCTGAGCCCATGTCTGATAGTCTGAAAACTCAACTCAATGATCTGTGCCGATTCTCCAGAGACATGGGCGTGCAGTCTGAGAAAGTGTCGTCTCTCATTAAAGCATACAACAGGTGAGGAACTGCAAATATAATGCACAATAGTCTTGGTTCTCTAAGGGAAAGGATCTGTTGTAGAATTATACGGCACTATATGAAGCTTAAATGCCACAAAAATCAATGGTCAAACCAACAAGACTGAGACAGAAGAACTTACTAAAATGTATGAATTTATAAATTGATCATCAATGATACACGTTGTATGTAGAACAATGATTTTTTTTTATTTCTTCCTGACTTGTTTCTAGTCTGAGTCTCCAAGCGTCCAGGGAGTGCCTGAGCAAAGAGAAGCTGCTAGAACAAGGGTTTCGCTCAGCCTTCAGAGAGTTCCAGCAGTGGTTGGTCAATGCAAAGATCAACACGGCCAAGTGTTTCGATGTCCCTCAAAATGTCAGTGAGGCCTCATCCAGCTTGCAGAAGATTCAGGTATAGCACACAACGTCAGATGCTATGGAACACTATGCTGCCAGAATTACAGGTTTGGTTACCGCTGAGGGTACCAACACAGTTTCACAACATATTTGGTTATTTTCTCATCTTTTCTTCCCCTCTCAGGAGTTTCTTAGTGACAGAGAGCAAGGTCAGTTGAAGCTGAATGCTGTGGTTGTGAACGGTGAGCTCGTCTCTAGTATCGCAGCTAAAGACAAGGTTGATGCAGTTCGGACTAAGATGAACACTGCCAGAGAGGACTGGAAAAATATGATGTCCAACCTGCACAACAGAGAGACGAGTCTGCAAGTAAGCACAGAAACATCCCTCCTCATTGATCGGGACCGTTATAAAAAAAGTGTATGACAGTCACTTTATGTCATCTGTGTGTTTCAGAACCTTTTGTCTCAGATGAAAGATTTTGAGGCCAGCGCAGAGCCTCTTCAGGAGTGCCTGAATGCCACAGAGCTGGCTGTGCAGGAGAGCAGCACAAGGCTTCATGATCTCACAGCCAAGAAGCAGGAGCTTCACAAGCTACAGGTACTAATGTCCACTGAGCTTGGAACACCCGCCACGTTCAAGACCACTCATGCTCAAGTACAACCACCGCTCAATGCTTGAGTGCCAACCTGACTGCTCCTGTCATCTGCAGAAACTCACCATTCTACCTGTGTTGCAGTGTTTTAGCATTGCTGTTATTCTTTTAGTAAACACTGCCAACAGCTTATGTTAACAGCCAGTTGCTGACTTTTTGGATTACTGCCATCTTTCTGCACCTTGCTGTTACTGTCATGTCTTCTTAACAGTGTCTATCATATAGATTAATACTTGCCTCATTTATTAAAAAAATGCTTGTAGAATCTATTAATTGTTAAAAACTGTCTACCAGCTAGTTCCAGAGGCCTTGATTGCACGTCATGACCACCAAGAGCTTTATCAACAGTAACAGTGGACGAATAGCTCATTCGCTTTTCTTTTTGCCATGTTGCCATCTCTAACCCCTCAGTCTGTGTCTGAATTTAACTGTCGTATATCTGTGTGTCAGCTTGCATGCCTCTTTGATAACCTGCTTGTGCTCTTCCAGTCTGTGCTTGAGGAGTTAGCCTCTCACGAGATTCAGCTGAACAGGCTGAAAGAGAAGGCCCAGCTGCTGTGGGATGAACACGCGGCCGGCAAGGGTTTTGTGCACCGTGTCTCGCAGCTCTCTGCTCAGTACCTAGCTTTAACCAACCTGACCAAGGTACAGTAATGCCTACCAATCTGCCTGTGCACTGGGGCTTTTCTGGGGGTAGAGCTGGAGAGGAGACAGAGGCACTAGACTGGATCGAGCTCTGACTTAACATTAGTTTACAGGTGATGAAGTGAAGGTACTAACTAAACATGATTAAATACTAATTTCTTTCTTTTGTATTGTTAGTCTTATACATTGGATGTACAAGCTTATTTCCTTTATGTCTTTTGCATGTGCAGTTATCAAGTTGAGCCTACTGTGGATTCAGTTTCTAAAACCTATAGTGGTAATGTTCTGGTTGTGTCCTGTTTGGTGGTTCTGCAGGAGAAGGCATCACGGATTGATCGAATAGTCACTGAGCACCAGCTTTTCTCCCAGGGGCTGAAGGAGCTGCAAAACTGGGTGGTTGACACCAGCCACATGCTGCAGACTTACTGTGCCCCCACTGCTGACAAAAACGTTCTTGATAGCAGGATGATCAAGCTGGAGGTATAAAAAGTACCAAAATTAGTTACCAATTTGAATAGCCATCACAGGAGTGTAATAAATGCACATTTATGATTGTTGCACCAGGCCTTGCTGACTGCTCGTCAGGAGAAGGAGATCCAGCTCAAGATGCTGATCACAAGAGGAGAGTCAGTTCAGAGAAACACCTCAGCTGAGGGAGTGCCCGCAGTCCAAAAGCAAATACAGGACCTAAAAGATTCCTGGGATGCCCTGCTCTCTGCCTCAATCCAGTGCAAAAGGTGAGTTCTCGACCACTTTCGCAGAAGTTTTTCCCAGCTGTAAAAAGTGGGCACTGCACACAGTGTCTAACCTCTGCTGCTGCTACTTCTGCCTTGTATTGCTGCTGTTGCTACAGCTACTGCACTGTTGTCTGACTTTGTTGTGCTCTTTAAAATCAACAGTCAGCTGGAGGGTTCCCTGTCTCAGTGGACCAGTTACCAGGAAGATGTGCGCCAGTTTGTGGCATGGGTGGAGCGTGTAGAGGAGAGTCTTGACCCCACTGACAAGCAGTGCTCAGAGATGAGAGATAAAACTGCTAATCTGAGCAAAGCCAAGGTACTACAATTTTCTTAATCATGCTGTATACCATCCAAGAATATAAATGATTTAGTTAAGTTCATATAGACTTACAAAGACAGGATATTTTGAAATTTTAAACCTCAGATTTTAGAAGTTGTGGGTCAAGTGTTGAAAGTCACATGAGCCATTTACCTACAACAGGTATAAACTTTAAAAATGCACAGTTGAGTGATAGTATGACTCCCCCTCTCTGTTGTTTCAGTTGCTGTATGAGGAAGTGCTCAGCCACAGCACCCTGCTGGACACCATCACTGCAAAGAGTGCCAGCATCGCTGAGAACTTTGTCACTCAACTGGAGCTCCAAGATCTGCAAGAGCGCTATAACACTATCAAAGACAATGCTATGGTAGTAAAAGCAGAACGTACACAGAGCTCCAGAGCTCCAGTTTTAGATACAGTTCATTCTTGTGTGGTGGTTGTAAAAGAGTTACAAAAGTGAAGTTCAACAGAAATTTACAACAAAAAATAATGTCTAATAATATTTTTCCAAAAACTATTTTTAATGACTTCTTATGATAGTGTTCCCTTGTCATTTTAATAATTTGAATTGCTATTTTTAAACCTGTAAAAACGTGTAAAAAATGTAAATATTTGAAAGCAATGCCAGCATAATCAACATTATGAATCTGAACCTTTATCTTTGTAATGTCCTCAGAGGGCAGTAGGCAAAGCGGAGGAGCTGGTGAAAGCCCACCAGGAGTATCAGGGGGGCCTCCATGCATTTGAGGACTGGCTGGAACAAGAACAAGAGAAACTTGGCTGCTACACCCAACTGGAGGGTGATGTTGATATGCTGGAGGAAACTCTGCAAAAGCTACAGGTCTGAAAATTCTCACTGGGGAAATGTTGTGATTACACAGAATATGAAATGCCTCTACTACTGTTACTACTACTACTACATAGCCAGAAGTTGTATTCCGTTAATATACTAGCTCAAAGTTTAGAGAGTTGAAAGTGCTCAACCACATCTGTGTAACTACAGGAACTGCAGCTGCACTGCACAGAGGGCCAGGCTTTGCTTAACACACTGCTGGTCAGTCGAGAATTGGTCATTCCCTGGGGCCTGCCCCAGATCGAAGACCGAGCACTGGAGACCCTGCAGCAGGAGTGGAGGTTGTACCAGGCCCGGCTGGCCGACACCCGGGCTCAGCTCAACAGTGCTCTGGCCAAACTCCGGCAGATGGAGCAGAAGTTTCAGCGTCTTGACAGCTGGCTTAAGGGCATGGAGACCAAAGCACAACTGCGTAGCCACCGGCGGTCTGACCGCGCCACCAAAGATGCTCAACTCCAGCTAATTAAGGTCAGTGTTTCATGCAGAGAAGCTATGCACACAAAAATGTTTTACACTGTTGTACATATTTGCATAATTCTGTGTAGTATTATAGTGCTGTTTCAGTTGCTGTGACAGTACTGCATTTTAAATGAGCATGGGTCACTGCAGTCCCATCAGAATCAAAATATGTTAATTTGGCACTGGAAGCATTATAATTTGACACATTTAGAATTGCACTCTAACGAATATGTCGGAATATAATTAAGTATTGATCAAACATCTCTAATGGTCCTTGTTTGATTAGAGCTGGCAGGAGGAAGTGCTGGTTTATCAAGAGGAGATGGAGGGCCTCAGTCTCTTGGCTCAGCAGGTTCTGGATGAGACTCATATTAGCAGCCGGATCAGTACCAGAGCCACCAAGATTACAGCCCGCTACCATGTCCTGCTTCTTCATTTACTGGTATCATCTTTTTGACGCATTGTCTCACACTAAGACATAGATGTGAATGTTGTATATCCCTGTATAGAATATACATGCATATATAATTCAATACATGTTAATAGATATGCCTTTTTTATTGAGACCTAGAATTTCTGATTAAAATCTTGGCTGTAAATTTGTATTTGACAGATTATTTGAAAGATGTTATCAGTTCGGCTACTTTTAGCATTCTTCTCCCATAACTTTGTTTCTAACTCTGCTCTTATGTTGCAGGAAACAATCAAACAGCTCCAGGAGGAGGTGTCTTGCATTGAGGAGGCACAGTGCAACTTCAGCACCTTCTCAGACTGGCTGAGCACAGCTCAGAATAACTTCACCACTGTAGCTATCAGTGTTGATGCAGTGGACCGCTTTGCTATGGAGAGAAAGATGAAAAAACTAGAGGTACACTCTCTAACATGGAGCACGTTCTTTCTGTATGTTACTGTCTGATCTGTAAAGACCATTTATAGCATAGACCTCTATTGCTGACATTCTGATGTGCACTGATAAAAGTAGCATCGTGTACCTTCCAGGCTCTTCAGGCAGACATGGAGCAGGGTCACACTTACCTGAAGACAATGAGGGAGAAGACAGAGCGAGCCATGGTGTTCTTGGAGGAGCCTGAAGCAGAGCAACTACAGGAGGAGGTGGACAGCCGCCTCCTCCAATTAAAGGAGTTGATGGAAGCTCTGCGCACAGAGCATAGCTCCCTCGAAAAATGTATCTCACTCTCTAAAGATTTTATGGATAAATACAAGGCTCAGGCCCAGTGGGTGCTGGAGACCAAGAACCTTTTAGCATCCAGTGTAGAACCTAAAGCTGAGCTCTACCAGAAGAAGGCTCAGCTAGCAAAGTACAAGGTAATTTAGCATTGGTTAATCTTTTTTCTCTTTTAAACACAGTGAAAATAGAGCAAGAAAACCAAGCGATTTTATCTGCAATGCTTTACTCTCTTTTCATTTATGCAGACCATCCAGCAGACGGTGCAGTCCCATGAGTCAGCGGTGAAATCTGTCTTTGAGAAGGGAGAGGCCCTGCTCGACACAGTCCATGACACCACGATAAGTGACAACATGAAAAAGCTGCAGGCTGACTACCAAGATCTCTGCTTAGCAGCTAAGGTATGTGCACCACTGTGTTTCGGCTGAGGTGTGATTTAGGGAAGGTTACATGAAAAATCAGAATTATTTCCAAAACTATAGTTTTTATTCAGTGTATATTTTTATGTACTGTATTGTATTAGTAAATAATCAACAGGAAACAAACTGATAGATACTAACAGATGATTTCTATTAATGAATAATTACAGTCATACAGCTACATGCATCTCTAAGATTAGCTGTGTGTTGTGTTTCAGACACAGGTCCAGAACCTCGTGGAGTGGGTGAAGGAGCACGAGGATTACAACAGTGAACTGCAGGAGGTTGAGAAGTGGCTCTTACAGATGTCCAGTAGACTGGTCACCTTAGACTCCATGCAGACCAGCGGCATGGAGATGGCCACTCAGCAACTTGCCCGACACAAGGTGACCATGACCATGCTGTCCTACAAACGTTCACAATGCAGTTTACATCATTATATTACTTCTAAATACTTTTGGTTTTCACTCACATGTATCACTTTTCCTAATCTGTATTTTTAAACACTTCTGTTTCAGGCAGTAATGGAGGAGATAGCCAGTTTTGAGGAGCGTCTCAGCAGCTTGAAGCAGAAAGGAGAAGATCTCGTAGCCAGCTGTACAGACCAAGTTCAAGCTAAGATCAGTCAACAAGTCCAGGCTCACCGACAGGGAACTAGAGATAGCTACTCTGCCATTTGCAGCACTGCTCAACGTGTGAGTGATGCAGATTCTTCATAGATCTGTAGGAAACCTCTACATTTGGCCTGCGTCTTTGTCTTATGATGTAAAGTTAATCAAGGTCTGACCTCACCTTGTTCAACAGGTATACCAAAGCTTGGATCGTGAACTACAGAAACACGTTAACCATCAGGACACTCTCCAGCAGTGCCAAACCTGGCTGACCACAGTGCAGGAGGAGCTTCAGCTCAACGATCAGGGACCATCTGGCCTGCAGGAAGCTCTGAAGCAGGTGACTGACTCTCTTGGAACGCAGTGGCGGTGGTAAGTTATTGTTCTGTAATTTATTTTGATTCATTACTTTTGTACACACAGGTGAAGCACTACAGGGCCCTTCAGGAGCAGGCCAGCACTTACCTGGACCTGGTGTGTTCTGTGTGTGACCTGTCTGATGATGCTGTGAGAGTGGCTGCTGCTCAGGTCCAGCAGGTCAAACTCACGGTCAGTAACTGTTACCTCCTTGTCCGCTGTACAGCATTGTGTGTGATTGCAGCTGTTGTGTTTATATGAATATATGTATATATCAGAATAATATGAAAATATATCATGAGCGATACAGAATGTAGGCTATTTCATAATGTACAATTCTGCAAATATTCACTGTAGGAAGGGGTACATGTGTTTTTTGCAGATAGAGGAAAGGATGTCCAGTGCTCAGGAGCTTTCAGAGGGCTGGAGGGAGATCAAGGAACAGAAGCAAGACCTGACCAGCCTGTTCCAGGATATGGAGCAGCAGCTCCTCAGCTTTTCCAGAAGGCCTGCAGAGTTGGAGACAAAGATAGCTCAAAACATGCTGTCACAGGCCAAGGTAGGGAACAGTATCATAACCATTACCCTTGACAAAGGACACAAAGGGGAACTCTTTCTTTCTTTTGTATGATTATTAAAATTAATACGCATTGTGTGTTTAGTCTTAACTATACTGTACAGTCCAGTGAGTCCAAACATGGTATTATTATCTAATTCAACATTTTCGCTTGGGTTATGAAGGGATTAAATAGGGATCTGCTTACTGTATGGATGTAGGGTCACCATCCAGTTTATTGGTTGTCACACAGGAATGCAGCCAGCAACTGCAGTCTAAACAGAGTATCCTGACCAAGATAACAGAGACTGTGAGCAGATTGACGGGTGGCCAGGACTCTCCAGAACATGCAGAGCTTGACCGTCTGAGCCATTCCTGGCTTGAGCTCTGTCACCAGGCCAACAAGCTGCAGAGCCAGAGAGAGGAGGACCTGCAGAGGTCTAAAGAATACCATGACTGCATCACTGCAGTGGAAGTGCTGTTCGAACAGGTGTCCAAAGAGTGGGACAATCTGGCCAGGTGTGTTTGTATGTCACGTATAAGTTCAAATTAGTGATGATATGATGCTGTGCTCTGATTCTAATAATCTCCTGACACAATCAAAGCCAATAAAGTTTTGTTTTAGGATGAAAGAAAATGCCAGTTGCACTGTCCATTGTCAGTGTTTTTGCCATAGCTACAATGTTTTCTACTAACTAAGGGAACATAAATATCAGCTATCTGTCTCAAAACTTAATCCTTACATTGTCATATCCTCCAATCAACACTTGTGTAATTCCTTGTTTTTCTTGTGTCACAGAACGGATGCTGAAAGTTCATCTCAGCATTTGGAGGCATTACGGAAGCTTGCAGTCACTCTGGAAGAACAAAAAGGCACTCTTGAGGACCTTAAGGAACAGAAACAAAAAGTCATCCAGAATTTAAACTTGGATGACAAGGAGCTGGTAAAAGAGCAGATCAGCCATTTTGAGCAGCGATGGACTCAGATGCAGAACCTAATTGAGAGGAAAATCCAGGACTCAGTGGTGACCCTGGAAGACATGGGCCAAGTGGAGGCCCGTTTGAGAGAGGCTCGTGACTGGGCAGAGGAGCAGCAGCCTGCCCTGTCTGAGGCCATGAAAATGAGTCCCCCTCCAGAGCTGGCTCAGAGCTTCCTGTTTGACCACCTGAGCATCTGCAGCGAGTTGGAAGCCAAGCAGCTCCTGCTGGCACAGGCCATGGCTGACGCTGACAGAGTGCTGGCCCGGCTGGGCCTCAGTGAACGGCAACGTCTGCAACAGCTGATTACAGACACTCAATCTGAGGTGGAATCTCTGAGTGTGAAGGTTGTGCAGCGCAGAAAACACCTCAGCAAGGCTTTCACAGAGAGAACACAGTTCCTTATGGCTGTCAACCAGTCCATTTCCTGGGTCCAGCAGAATGAGAAGAAGGCCCAGGCAGAGGAGTACATTGCTTTGTTGCCTGATGACCTTGCCAAGCAGGTCAGAACATGTAGGAACATCCAAAGCAGTTTGAAAGCCTATCAGAGCGAGCTGACCTCCCTGTGGTCTCAGGGGAGAGACCTGATGAGGGATGCCAGTGAGGAGGAGAGGAATGAGATTCTCACAAAGTTGCAGGAGTTACAAAACATCTTTGACAGAACATTACATAGATGTGGGCAGAAACTTCAGGAGCTTGAAAAAGTATTTGTTTCCAGAAAGTATTTCAAGACAGATTTGGAGAAGATATGCCTTTGGATAAAACAAGCTGATATAGTCACCTTCCCTGAAATCAATCTGATGGTTGGAGATGCTGAGTTGGAAGCACAGCTGCTAAAGTATCAACACATTGTCGAGCAGGCAATTGAATATGAGAATCTTCTCCTAATTGTACAAAGAACTGGTCAAGAAATATTGCCCAGTCTGAATGAAGTAGACCACTGCTACTTAGATGAAAAACTCAACACCCTCCCCCAGCAGTATAATAGCATATTAGCGCTAGCTAAAGAAAAGCAGGAGAAAATCCAGCAGGCCATCCTCACAAGGAATGAGTACACCTCTTTCATAGACATCACTCATAAGGCACTGAAAGAGCTTGAAGAACAGTTCAATAATCTGGGCACACAGCCTGTTGGGCTGGAAACAGAAGAGGTTGTCAGTTTGCAGAGCGATTACAAAGCGATCCAGGCAGACCTGAGCAACCTGGGTCTAGCTGTGAGTGAACTGAACCAGAAGAAAGAGGGGTTTCGTAGCACTGGTCAACCATGGCGCCCAGAGGAAATGACCCAGCTTGTGAGCCTGTACAACGGCCTAAAGAGGTTGATTGAACAGAAAGTAGAGCATCTGGATGAAACCTTGGAGTCATTTGAGGACCGCAAGGCTATGGCTCTGCAGGTTGACTCAGAGTTAAAGGCCACAAAAGAGCAGCTGGTAAAAGTTAATGCAGAGACGCAGTCAGCTGAGGAGAGGCTGAAGAACTACCACGCTCTGGCAGGGAGTCTCCAGAGTGCCAACTCTCACTTGTCAAGGCTCATGGAGCAGATGGACACTCTGGCACCCCGTGTGGAACAAGCAGCCCATCATGCCTCCAAGGAACAGGTAGTTCTGTGGCAAGAGGAGCTGCGATCTTTGCAGGCTGCAGTCGGGGACCTGATTGAAGAGTGTGAGAACAGGTTTGTCCAAAGTAAAGACTTTGAGACAGAGATGAAAAGGACGCTGGACTGGCTGCAGCAGGTCAGAGATGAACTGGGCTATGCTGTGATCGTTGACGTGAGGGTGGAGAAGGTGCAGGAGGAGATCAGAAAGCAGCAAATCATGCAGGAGGAAGTACAATCGCGACTGAGAATAGTGGCTGCTCTTAGCAGCAGGGAGAAACAGAAGTATATCAGCGCAAATGAGCTTGTCCCACTGCACGTAGATACAAGCCTGGAAGAAATGGCAAAGCTGCAGGCAGACGTTCAGAAAGCACTGAGCTCCAAACAGGTGGGAAAATACCAAACTTTGGAATGACACATTAATTTTATTGAAATGCTTTATCAGTTTTGTTTTGTTAATGTTACCTTAATGCCTAAATACAGTATTTAGTCATTTGGTGTGAAGCATCACAGCAATTCCATTTAGCGTCTGTCTGTCTGATTTTTTTCTTTGTTGCTTTTGTGTAAAGATTACTCTGGAGGACGCCCTGGTGTTGTGTCAGAAGTACCACTTCAGGATGCAGTCAGCCTGTGAGTGGCTGGAGGATGCTGTGTCCTTCCTGCAGCAAGCGAGCCTGGGTGTGGACGTGGAGAACTACGAGGAGTGTCTCCGGCAGCAGGTGGACATCATGGCCACAGAGCAGGAGTTCCTCATCCATTTGGAGGAGCTGCAGGCCCTGCTGCCTCAGCTGGAGAACCTGGTCAACCCCACAGCTAGAGAGCAGCTCCGTGTGAGCGTGGAGTCAGCAAAGCAGAGAGGCGTGGAGGTCCGAGATCAGCTCCAGTGTCACCAGGATGTCCTGCACAGGTAGTCAAAATGAGTAATGGTGCATGTGTAATGTACAATGCAGAAATGTGGTTAATGATGGCATTTTATCCTCTAATATATTTTGTTTTTCTTAGCTGTGTGGCTCAGTGGAAGTCATACCAGGAGGCAAGGCAGACTGTCATTGAGATCATGAACGAGGCTGAAAAGAAGCTGACTGAATTTTCCACTGCAAAGGCAGCCACAGGCCAGGAGGCCGAAGATAAGCTATGCAGCCATCGGGTATGAGAGACCAAAACAAAGTCATTTCCATATAAAAAATGAGTTTTGCTTTTATGAATATTATGCACTTATTTTATTATCGTCTTTTTCAGTCCCTTGTATCGCTGGTGAATGGCTTCCAAGAGAAGCTGAGCGGTTTAGAGGAGCAAGCGGCCCAGCTGGAGCTGGTGGGGAGCGACGCCAGCAAGGCCACCATCAGTCGCTCGATGACCACTGTGTGGCAGCGCTGGACACGACTACGAAGCGTGGCGCGGGGACAGGAGAGAGTACTCGAGGACACAGCACAGGAATGGAGGACTTTTAGAGAGAAGGTACACGGACAGACAATGGAGGAAAGCATGTATTTTATAATGAAAATATATATTTTTTTTACCATCAGCTGAACTTTCCTAATCATCTGTACAGATGGTGAAGGTGAGAGCAGTCTCTGATGAGTTCCAAAGTCGCTTCCCCGACAGTGCCGTGGAGAAGGCTTCCAAAGCCACCCTGCAATCTCTATTGGACCAGCATGACGTGCTGAGCCAAGACTTGGAGAGAGAGCTTTCCTCCCTCATGCTGCTGCGCCAGTATGCTCTCAGCCTGCTACACGACGTGGAAGTGCCTTCACCAACAAATGAGCAGGATGAGCTGCCCAGCCTGAAGGAGATCAGAGCTGTACAAGACCAAATGGAAAGGTAGTGGGAGGATAAACCTGCAAGGCTGTTGCATTTTAAATAACATCCAGTCAGTGGCATTGTGTTAATGGATATACTAGTAAATTAGTCAATAAGAATCAGAATTTCAATAGAGCCATTTTTCACTTTGCCCCCAGCCTCCTGACACAGTCCAGGACCAAGCGGGCTCAAGCTGCTCAGGAACTGAGGGACAGAGAGGAAGTGGAGAAGGAACTCAGTGTTGTAAAAGCCTGGATTCAGGAGACCAGGGAGCTTCTTCTCAATCCCACTCCAGACATTGATTCTCTGCTGCAGGAGCTTGAGGTATATCTCACTCTCACACTTTGTGATTTTGCAGTCATCCCCCAGACGTTTCCATTTGAACGTTACCATTTCTGAGACAGGTTGCATGCACCTTGCATTTGTTGCTTATAGGTTGTACATGGAGAAGTGATCACGTATCGTCAGAATGTGGATAAGTTAGCAGAACAGCAACAGAGCAAGTACCTGGACCTCTACACCATACTTCCCTCTGAAATCTCCATGCAGCTGGCTGAGGTCTCACTCGCATTGGGTGCCATTGAGGATCAGGTATTGTGCCACTTAAAAAGCTTTCAGTGTAAATGAGACCTTCAAGGGCCTCTTTAAATTTGATATTATCTTAATTATTTTAATATTATCTTAAAAAATAATATCTTAAGGATTTATTCATGCACGATTTGTTGACATTTTTCATATTTCCTAGGTTCTTTCAAAAGAGAGAGAAATTCAGAAAACCAGAGAAATTAAAGAGGACTTCAGCTCCAGGATCCATGGCATATCTGAGAAACTCAAAGCAATCTCTGCTAAATTCAAGGAAAAATCTCCCGATGTTGATCATGCCAAAGAAGAGGTCAAGGTGGGTCAGCTTGTTTTTGCTCCGTCTTACTTTGAATGCATGGTTTTACTATCATTCAAGCCTATGAGATGTTGTCAGGATATAAAATGATTCCTCTTTTTCTCAGAGCCTGGCTGACGACTTGGACTGTTGTGGTCGCACCCTCTCAGAACTGGATGCTGCTGTGCAAGAGTTTGGCCGCAGAAACCCCCTGCTGGCTAAACAGCTTGGTGACGCCATCAGCAAGCTATCAGAGATGCATCACCACACAACACGGCTGGCAGACTGTAGGAACAACTGGCTCAAAAAGGTTAGCTTTTTCAGGTCTCCAGCACAAAGCACATGCAAATGTTATTTTCTGCTACAACATTCATAAATTGTAACACAGTTATGTAGGTAAGCATACTTTGCTTGTTTTGTGCTTTAACCGTTTGGCCCCCCTCTTATCTTGGCTCCTCAGGCTGTCTGCTATTTAGATGAGTATAATGAGATGCTGGACTTCATTGTGAGATGGTCGGAGAAAGCCAAAAGCCTATTGAGGGCAAACATCATCTGGAACTCCTCTGTTCATCTGCAGGAGCAGATACGAATGTACCAGGTGAGTTTGGGTCCGGACTCCAGACATTTTAGCTTTTCAAGAAATAGCCTCCATATTATTTAGAGAAGGAAAGTGTGGGTGGGCATGGTTTGAGCTGGATTCATGCTTATCCACTCACAGGATTTTTAGCCATACACACATTTCAGGAAAGGCACATGTTGCAGGGACTCAATTGTCTCTTTCAATCAGGCGACCATAACACAATGCCGTTCATTCACTGCCTCGTTGCCCTGTACTTAGGCTGTCCTTCGTGAGTCTCGGGAGCTCCATGGAGACCTGGAATCAATGGCAGAGAAAGTGGAGCTTCTGTCTGAGGTGCTGCAGGTCGAGTCTATGAGCCAGCAGGTTTGTGAACTCAGTCGACACACCGAGGAGCTTCAGCAAAGTATCAAGATACGGCTGCAAAGCCTGGAGGATGCAAATAAGGTACAGAGAAAAAAGATTTCTCTTCTATTTGACTTCTTTGAAACATTTATGAATGATCTTATTTTCCTGATTTATTATGTTTGACCAGTTGAATTTCCCACGAGGGATACTAGTACAACTTGTAGTTCATACCTTGTGCTAAATGTACTGTATAATTGACTCACGCTCGATATTTCCTCAGAGTATGGAAGCCCTGGAGTATGAAGTTAAGTCCCTACATGTTGCGCTGGAGCAGGTCCAAGCCACGCTGACCTCACCGGAGTTGGCACGCCAGAGCCTCAAAGAACAGCTGGCTCAGAGACAGGTTACCACACCACATTAAAATAATCCATGATATGAGCTGTAATTTGTCATAAAAGCACCATGCATGCTTACTGTGCACATTGTAGCTTGTTTACAGTTTCACACCATATAAACTTTCCCTGTTTTTGCAGCGTCTGTTGGCAGATATGGAGAGCTTCAAGCAGCAGGTGCAGGCAGTGCAGCTGTGTCAGAGTGCTCTGCAGGTCCCAGAGGAGGTGATGCCCAACCTTGCCATCTGTCGCACAGCACTGCGTCTGCAGCAAGAAGCCAGTCAGTTGCAGCACGTGGCCATTCAGCAATGCAACATCCTACAGGTACAGTAGGGGGCACTATTGTTACAGCACTGTAACATCATGCTGCTATCAATCCTGCATTCTGACAGGGTATGCAATGCAGGGTTTCTGTACAAAAAGGCATGGCTAGCAGCTTGAGTGAATACGCAAATTGTTTCATGTGACACAAATTTCTTATACCAATATTTTGAGAAAAATACTCTTTTTGAATTCTGAAAAAAACACTTTGGAGCTTTCATCTGTTCATCTAACAGTAACCAAACTATTTTCATGTGTTTTTAACCAGGAGGCAGTGGTGCAGTACGAGCAATATGAACAGGAAGTGAGAGACCTCCAGGGACTGATAGAAGAAGCGCACCGTGTCATTCAGGACCGGCCGATCCCCACAAACAACATCCAGGAGCTGCAGGCCCAGATCCTTCACCATGAAGTACATTACATTAACTCACTCACTTAACCTACTTTCCTACACAGGAAAGAAAAACTGGACAGATCATCAGCGTAATACAGGCGTAAATAATAAAGTGTGACATGCTTGCATGTGTTTACAAATTTGAATAAAACCCACATATAAAAGAGCTTAACATGTGAATTGAACACAGAAAGGGTGAGGCATCAAATCGAGGTCCCTTTTGCCAACTTCTGTATTTATTCAACCAATTCAATGCAGTCCTCGTTTCTGCTTATTAGCACTGCAGTGTCATAGGTGAAATTTCCTCATCACTGCATAATATGTGGCAAATTTTGTATTTTTTAATAGGAACTGGCCCAGAAGATCAAAGGCTACCAAGAGCAGATCGCCTCCCTAAACTCAAAATGCAAGATGCTGGCAGTGAAAGCCAAGCATGCCACCATGCTGCTGACAGTGAGCGATGTGGAGGGGCTGCCGGAGGGGCTGCACGACCTGGATGAGGAGAAGACCAAGAAATCGACAGCACAAGCTGTCATGGTAAGACAACATAATATACCACATAACATAGTGTTGCTGATGGTGAGGTGTTGGCATTGACGGTGATGGCACCGCCTAATTGATAAAGCTGTCGACTCATTCTGCTGTTTGGCTTTAGCTTAAAGAGTTTTATGCCTTTCATTTTACTAATTAAATCTTTTAGCCTGCTTTCATTCAAAGATATGTGTTTGTAAAGTGCATTCTGCCACTTTTATCTAAAAACACATAGACTATGATTAATCTTTCCCAATCCACCTTGCATGTCTGCTCTTCTGTTAATGTTTCTTGCATGGCGTGTCAGATGACGGCTGGCCGCTGTCACACCCTCCTGTCTCCTGTAACTGAGGAGTCTGGGGAGGAGGGCACTAACAGTGAGGTCTCTTCTCCTCCTGTATGTCGCTCTCCTTCTCCCATCAGTCACACTGAAGTCACTGTAACCAAGGTATCTACCTTCTCTCTTCCTCTTGATGACTTTTTGTCCCACTAATGTTTCAGCAAAACTGCACATACTTCTTTTTGGTCCATGAACTTTCTTTTTCCATAATCTTTCTCTAATTTTTCTGTTATCTTTCTTTTGTTAACTGCCTAGTTATAAAAACACTCCCAGTACAATTAATAAATGAAGAAGGCAAAAGCAAAGGGAAACATTAATCCATATCTACTCTCCGCCTGCACCCGCAAGCTCATCCTGCCTAACAATGAGTTATGGGCTTTATAGAAGTATTTCTATCTGTTTTACCATCTGTTTCATAACTAATTTGTCTTAACTTTTGATGCCGCTGTTTGAATCTTTTCTTAGCTGGGAAGAGGAACACTCACAAGAGCTCCAATCCAAGAGTTATATGACCCCACATTTGAGTCTGTGGCCAACTTAGATGACTTGCAACGCTCATGGGAGACATTAAAGAATGTGGTATGTGATTAATGCAAGACGTAAACTTGGTGGTTTATTGACTATCAGTGTCTTCAGGCTAATCACTTTTGAATTGTCCAACTGGTCTTCCAACAGATCAGTGAGAAGCAGAGGTCTCTGTATGAAGCCTTGGAAAAGCAACAGCATTACCAGGGTTCGCTCCAGTCAATCTCTTCTAAAATGGAGGCTCTGGAGGCCAAACTCAGTGAGCCTGTGGAAGCAGATAAAAGCCCAGATAGCCACATTAAGGCACACGAGGTGAGTCATCACAGTGCAATAAAATTCTTATATAGTTTGATCTAGATAGAGCTTTTGCATTGACAGGGTAGGGAGTATGTATGTGTATGTGTAGTATGCAAAACCTGTAACACTGTTTTCCACTTCAGGGTCTGATTGAAGAGATTCAGAGTGTGCAGGAAGATATAAACAGGCTTCAGACGAGCTTCACAGAGGATCTGGCCTCGAATGCTGTGGACTCAGACATGGCTGACCAGCTGGCCATGCAGTCCTCCCTCGCTGTGTTAGCTGAGAGGATGGCCACCATCCACATGAAGGCCACAGGGAAACAGCAGCTATTGGAGGTAGTTTTTCTGAAGATTGTGAAAGTGCGTTACTATTTGTAATCGGTAATAGTTGAGCTTTATTGAGAAATTATTTCACTACTGTGTTACTAAATTGGCATGTAAAACGTGCTGCGCTCTGCTCCAGGAGCGTGTTAGTGACCGTCTGGAGGGTCAGCGTCAGGAACAGGCCATACAGCTCTATCACGCCCGGGCAGATGACCTGGACCAGTGGTTGGTCAGAATGCGCAGTGCTGTAACCTCCATCCTTGAACCCAAACCTCCAGAGGAGACAGATATGGAGGATCAGCTTGCTGAATGTCAGGTAAGAGCTCCCCCTGCTGTCCATTCAGAGCAATGCATGCAAACATATTAACTTTGAATTATAACTTCATTATATATTATAATATAAATTAATTTAGAAATATGAGATTGCTTAATAACATGTCATAGCAGGAATGACAGTACTGTGTACTGCAGTACTGTTTTCTAGGTGCTGGGCCATTGTCTCAGGTCAGCACCCTAATGCAAATTGCCAGTGGATTACTTATATCCGTCTTATACTTATATTATATTTAGTTTCCCTTATCACATGTGGATCATCCCAGGGGCGCAGAAACCTTCCAGTTGGTAAACAAGAGCATTAGCGGAGTTAGAGGGGCATTCAGATGGCTGGGCTCCTAAGCGACTGTAGCACTAGTCTTAAGCAGATTATGCAGATGGCTCTGTGTGACAGGGGCCTGTTAGCAGCGTAGGGCGGAGTAGTCAGGGGTTGTGGCTTTCAGACGCTTAATAGATCCCTGTGCTGGGATTGGCGTTGGTGACAAATCTGCTAGGATATCCAAGTAGGGGAATCCTAGAGAACAGTGAGGGTAAGGCGGAAGGGAGGGAGAGTTACTCTCTGCCTTAAAATAACCTGCTGAAGCTATCGATTGTAGAGTTGCGGCAATGCCATTGGAAAATAAATGTTTATTCAAACACTGGATCTGCATTCACTGATGGGCATGGTTAACTGGTCTGGACCTAGGATGGTGTTCTGCACAGGAGAATTACTTTTGAATTGGAGTGTGAGCATGTATGCTGCAGAGCATGGAGCATGAAGGATTAGCAGTAATATGTTGCGCAGGAGGCGAGGCGGGAGAGGTGGGCCAAGGATGACAGCAGAGGGAGAGCTCTCCCTGTCTTGTGCCTTGGGAAAGCTGCTGGTGTAGGGGGTTCAGCCAGACCCTGGCCCCCTGTTTGTCTGGAGGGTCTGTTGCTCTCAGCGGTGAGACACCATGTTTGAGCTGGCTTCTCTCCTCCTGCTACTGCAGAACATGCTGCTGGAGATTGAAGAGAAGGTGCTGGCCCTGTCAGAGCTGTCCATGCACAGTGAGAACCTGCTGCTGGAAGGCCGGACAGAGACGAGAGAGGAAGCCGAGCAGCTGGCCAGGAAGTTGCGCACATTGAAGGGTGGCCTTTTGGAGCTGCAGAGGATGCTACAAGACAAGCAGATTAACATCCAGGTACTTGCTTTAAATGTTGACATATACTAATGTGTGTACATGTGATGCAGAACTTTTCACAATACCAAATGATACTGGGGTCAGCTTCTACTGTGGGACCTCACAATGTAGATAAAATAATTTTCCAGCATCACATGTGAGGTTTTCTTTCTAACTGCATCATGAAGATCAGGACTTGCATGATAATACATTAGGCTGATGTTGAATGTTTTGTAATACATTGTGTGGTCCTGCAGGGCTCTCTGCAGGAGCAGGAGGACAGTGAGTCAGAGTCCAGCCTGTCTCAAAGTCCCAGTGTGCAGGACTGGCTGGCCCAGGCCCGGACCACACGTTCCCAACAACACCAGGACAGCCTGCAGAGCCAGAGGGTACGTTTTCACATGCTTTTTCATAAAATAAAATAAAATGCCGTTCTTACCTTTGACATCTGTGTTAAAAGATTAATTATATCATACAAAGTCTAATCCAACTGTTTTGCTTGTTTGCTTTTCAGGAGCTAGAGGAGCAGCTGGCAGAACAGAAGAAGTTGCTCCAGTCAGTTGCTAGCAGGGGGGAGGAGATCCTCATCCAGCAGGCCTCGCCCAGCAGTGCCAGGTATTTCACATGCTATTATATAATACATATATTCAGATATATATAAACGGAACATTAATTGATTCATGTTTCTGTCTCCGTGCAGCACAACAGAGCCGTTTTCACCAGCAGCTTTGGTCGAGAGGGAATCTCAGGCTGCTCGAGAGCAGATGAGGCAGAGATGGGAGAGCCTGAGACTAGAGCTCAAAACTAAACTGCAGCTCCTTCAGAAAACCCTGGAGCAGGACCACAAACAGCCAGTATGAACCTTCTTGTATTATTAGTGTGCTGGCACTGTTCTTGTGGTTAAGTTTAAAGGCAGAGACTGTTGCTGATTGTTGTTTTTTCACAGGTATATTCCAGAGCTTCTCGTGTGAGCACAGCTGGATCACTGTTTAAAGGAGAAACGCAGGCTGACAAATCCTCCCTGAAGACTCTGTATGACAACTTCAGACAAACAATAGAGGACATGACCACTCAGGTACCTATTTCTATAACATTATTGTACATTTTAAGCCATTACATTGCAGCATTAAAATATATAGTCTAACATGAAATTTGCGACACTCTTGCGTGCACATAGCCCGGTGGTGGTGAGACACAGATGCCGCAGATGGAACAGCAGCTCTACGCAGCTGTGTCATCCACCTCCTCCTGGCTGGATGGCGTAGAGAACAACGTCTTCTCTGGCTCAGTGCTGCTGGCTGAAAACGCAGAGACGCAGCTGCAAAAGCAAGAGGTACAGTCAGCTTATTCAGTTATAGCAAAAGTTTTAAACCAGCAAATCAGATCAGCCTGGTATTACTCATGCCCATCAGTTTAAAATATTAGGTCTGCACAGGTTGATTGTTACTGATTCACAATATGTGGTCAGTATTAAAAGATTAATATATGTTTCTCTTTGTGATCTAAAATTAATGATCAAAGTTGCAGTTAATCTGCACTCTGGATGTAATTTTGTCATTCTGCAGCTGACTATTCTTTTAAATCTCTCCAACTGTCCTGTACTCTTCCTCCAGACCTTAGAGAACGATGTGAGGCATGTCACAGAGGACGTGAAGCTCAGCCTGGCTCTGCTCGCTGGGTCTTCAGGGTTAAGACAAGAGGACCGAGCGCTGCTAGAGGACAACCTTGACTGCCTGAGAGAGAGATTAGGAGCTCTGGGTTGTGCTCTGGGGCAACGCTGTGACCACATGAGGACCAGAGCCCATGAGCTCACAGCCTACCAGGTTTGCTTGATTTTTCAAAGGTGTTTCATATTTTATTTTTCATGATGAATGACCACTACAAAGCTAAGACGTTGACTGATACAATCCCATTTGCAGATGTAATAACAGCTCTGGAACTGTTTCTTCTTGTTGTATGAAGTCACGTTTGTATCATACACCTCCTATGAACTGTCTTTCATTTGATACAGACTGAGTTGCAACTCCTCCAAACTGCTTTCATTGAGACCAAGTGCCAGATCCTACAGGCCTTAGCCGGTGCCATGGATAGACCAGCCTCCAAACAACTGGAGGTAATGCAGGCTTTGGCACGGACATGTGTGCACACACAGCCATCAAAGCTTGCACAGAACAAAAAGTGATTGTGGATGTCGTCCTTTCTCTCAGGTTATCGCCAGTGCAGAAGAGAGCCTGAAAGACTTTGAACAGAGGATTACTGAGCTCAAAGCCAGAGGAGCAGCACTGCAGGCGGATCAGATATCAACAAACAAAATACTCAAGCTCCAGGTAACATCACTGACTGCTCTCCATAAAAGATGCTCAGCCTGAAACCCACGTAGTAAAAGCTGCTCAGTGTAGGTTTTACTTAATATAATGTAAGTAAAAGTAGATAAAGGTCATAAACCTCTTATGAATCAATAAATTTAGATGACTTATTTTAAAAATTGTTTTGGTTTGTACAAGTAGAATTTGGAAAAACTCAGTCTAGCAGAACAAACAAAGGTTTGTGTGGTTACATTATTATTTTATCATTACATGACATTATTAAAGTCAATGAGGACTTTGTATAGACTGTATTTTTCGGTTTATTTATTGTGTTTACAAATTATATTGTAATAGGTACAGGAGCTTGAAAATATGCTTGTAATTCTTTGAAATGAAAACAAAATGTTCTTCATGTGTGTTTTCAGGATTCCTACGAGGAGCTGGTGATGACGGTGGGTTCCCGGCGCAGTGGGCTGAACCAGAACATGGCTCTGAAGGAGCAGTATGAGCGAGCTCTGCAGGACCTCACTGACCTGGTGGACACAGCTAAAGACAAGATGGCTGCCGATCAGAGGATCATCGCCAGCTCTGTGGAGGAGGTCCAGAACCACCTGGACAAACATAAGGTTTGGTCATTTTAGAGCTCTAGTAAGCCAGAAGGACTTAAGGAATATTTATAATCAGCAGCTTGAAACATTAAACACAAAGCTAGCGATGCTGGAGACAAATAACTGCTCTGTGGTGTGTTTGTGTGTCTGGTTGTGTCTTCTAGGAGTTCTTCCAGGGTCTGGAGTCCCATATGATTCTAACAGAAACGTACTTCAGAAAAATCAGCAGTCTGATGCTTCCCAAAGAGAGTCAGGCCCTGGAGGAGACACTGGCTGAGGCTCAGAGTGTCCTCAAAGAGGCGCACAGTAAAGGAGTTGAGCTGGAGTGTATCCTGGAGGTGAGAGAGGAAGTGCTGTTTGTGCTAGCCTTATTTTTCTTTTGAAAGCATACTGATACAGTCATAGGAAATATGGCAATGCCATCATTTGAATCGTTTATTTTTCCAGCCCAGACAACAAGTTGGTCCAAATAGATTTTTAGGGATTCAACTGCACTGTTAATACATGTTTTTAACAAAAAATGGTTAAAGAAAATAGTTGTATTTGTCATGAAATTATTAGAGAATTGTTATATATTGCCGTCTTCATCTAAGGTTTACGGTACTTATCAGCTGTTTCAGTCCCAAATGTTCTATGTGTTCTTTTTATCAGACTTGGTGCCGCTTGGTGCAGGACTACCAGAGCCTGAACCGCCAGTTGGAGGCAGTTGAAGGAAGTATCCCCACCGTTGGCCTGGTGGAAGAGACTGAAGAAAGGCTCATGGACAGAATCTCACTGTATCAGGTAAAAAGCAACATCATTGCAGAATTTAGGATTTGGCATAAAAATCCCAAATAGCCTTCTTGTTTTCACTGCTTTCATTCTCTGTAAAGGGTCTGAAGGGGAGGCTGACGGAGCACCAGCACAAGCTGTACCAGGTACTGGATGAGGGCAAACATCTCTTGCTGTCAGTGTGCTGTCCTGCACTGGAGAATCAACTCGCGCTGCTCGGGGAACACTGGCTCAACAACACCAGCAAGGTCAACAAGGAACTGCAGCGGCTGGAGGCCATCCTGAAACACTGGACCAGGTCTGAAACACATCAGAATCAGAACTGTTTAAGCAATACATCGCTTAGGGACACTGATGGGCACGTGATTTCTGAACTCACTGCATGACATTGCTCTTTGATTGAATTGTGGTTTTCCTCCAGGTATCAGAGAGAGTGTGCAGACCTCAGCCAATGGCTGCAGTCTGCCCTGGAGCGTCTGGAGTTTTGGAATACGCAGGCGGTGTTAGTGCCACAGGAGCTGGAGACCGTCAGAGACCATCTCTCTGCTTTCCTTGTGAGGCCACAGATTTAGCTTTCTTTTGCATTTTTTACCTGCATTGATCCATAGAGATTCATGCTTTTCGCCAGCTACAGCACTACAACTAGTAGACATTTATACAGACAACACGCTCCACTGCTGAGGTGGTGATAACCCATCCAATTTAGTTATACTAATCATTCTCTGTTGGTACTTTATTCTTCTGCATTTGTTAGATAATGTATAATTATTAGTACAAATTATATTTCTTAGTAGCAGTTTGGATGTAGTAGCAGTAAAAGCTGTCATCTCTAAACAGCTCCGTATACAGTATGATCATAAAGTACACCTTTGATTGCACACCAGCTCATGATTCCTGTCGCTGTCCATCTCAGGAGTTTTCAAAGGAAGTCGAAGGCAAGTCCAGCCTGAAGAACTCAGTGGCAACCGAGGGCAACCAGCTGCTGCGTCTGAAGAAAGTGGACACGGTGGTGCTGCGGTCTGACCTGGCACGCATCGACTCTCAGTGGACTGAGCTGCTCACACGCATCCCAGTGGTCCAGGAGAAGCTGCATCAGGTATCGTCACATGCAGCCCGACTGAACAGGCTTAGCTGCTGCAGGTCAAATAGGATTACTCCTTTCTGCTGCTTCACTCATCGAGTGAAGTCTGAGTTTTCACACAGGGCTGCCCTCAAACTGGCAGCACGTGCGTTCTTTCTTCCCCGGTGTTTAATATACTAGACTAATGGCTGTCATTTTTTCTCAGATCCAAATGGAGAAGTTGGCCTCCCGTCATGCTATTTCTGAGCTGTTTAACTGGATATCATTGATGGAGAATGTCATAGAGGAGGATGAAGAAAACCTGAAGAGTGCAGTGGGATCAAACGTGATCCAGGACTACTTGCAAAAATACAAGGTGGTGTACTTCTCACAGATTTTTTTAATTAATGGCATATTTGACTTTGTTTACAGGTGAATTGTTGATAGAAAGACAATATGTGACAACATTAACATTTTAGCATGTATTTCAAGGATGTGAAAGGTTTGTTTTTATTTTTAAGGTCTGCAAACATATGAGTATTTCTCTATGTACAGATCGGCCAGTCAAGAGCATATGTGGATGTCCAGATTTTAGGTGTTTAAAGCAACAATCTCAAAGATCTCTGTTACGTGTCTTCATTACTTTAAACATGTTTTTTCTTATATGGACACCTGATGATTATTTTGATGTAATCTGTGTAATGATGACTGATGGTCTGTGACTGGTGTTTTAATTGTGAATCTTCTGCTGCTTCCTCCAACTCAGGGCTTCAGAGTAGATTTAAGCTGTAAGCAGCTGACTGTGGACTTCGTCAATCAGTCAGTGCTGCAGATCAGTGGCCAGGATGTGGAGAGCAAGCGCAGTGATAAAACAGACTTTGCTGAGCGACTGGGAGCCATGAACCGACGCTGGCAGATCCTACAGGGCCGCATCAATGAGAGGGTGAGGCCATGGGCACTGATAACCATGAATGAAACCATAACAGCCACTGGTTATTAGGATGTTACAGTTTAATCTGTATAAATTGCTTGCAGATCCAGTTCCTGGAGAACCTTCTGGAGATGTGGTTGGAGTATGAGAGCAGCGTTCAGGCCCTGAAGTCCTGGATGGCAACTCAAGAAGAAAGGTTAAAGAGAAAACACAGAATAGAGGACTTGACATCTGTGCAGAATGCTCTCAAAGACTGTAAGGTAGGCTTCTCTTACTGTGCCAACACTGACTTGTAAAAACATGTCGTGCCTCTGCATGCTGTTATTATCACACTTTTT
Source organism: Chaetodon trifasciatus (assembly GCA_037975065.1). Classification (NCBI taxonomy): domain Eukaryota; kingdom Metazoa; phylum Chordata; class Actinopteri; order Chaetodontiformes; family Chaetodontidae; genus Chaetodon; species Chaetodon trifasciatus. Next base: position 1,859,273 of record JBBMOE010000058.1, read on the forward strand.
TTAGTCCGTGCCTTAGTATCATGTGAAAACCATTAATACTAGGAAATGGAAGAGCTGGTGAAGGAAAAAGAGAAAGAACTAGAGAGGGTGGAAGAGCAGGGCTGTGCCCTTGTCCAGAACAAGACCGATGAGGCCTGTGCTATCGTCATGGAGACGCTCCAGGGTGTCAATCACACCTGGGCTAACCTGGACCACTTGGTAAGCTCCCCTTTTTTCCCTCTTTTACATCTATATTTTTGATGTGGTACTTCAGTTACACGCGTCTATCTTTACTCACAGAGCTTCCTGAATGTCGCTGTGTGTTTTTTATTCCACCTTCTAAAGATAGGGCAACTGAACATCAGCCTGAAGTCAGTGCTGGATCAGTGGAGTCTATACAAGCGGGCTTCAGAAGAGATCAATAGCTACCTGATGGAGGGAAGGTACTCTGTATCTCGTTTCCGCCTCCTCACTGGCTCCCTAGAGGCTGTGCAGTTGCAGGTGCAAAGTCTGCAGGTATGTTTGGATGAAGAGTTTACTATACCGGTCAGCTGGCCTGCAGTCATCCAGACAAATTTGTTTCCATATGTGTTGCTGAAATCTTGCTGTGATGAAGTTGACATTTATATTTTTCATCAGGGGATTTTTTCTTAATTTGATCTTAATCAATGTTCATCCTTATTGGTGAATTAAGCCCTGTATTTCTCTGCCACCTGTCAAGGATTTGCAAGAGGAACTGGAGAAACAGGAGAGCAGTCTGAGAAAGTTTGGTGCTGTGACCCACCAACTGCTGAAGGAGTGTCACCCTTCAGTGTCTGATTCTCTCAACAACGCCCTGAAGGACGTCAATGCAAGGTAATCTTTTAATATTTTACCATTTATTATTATTATTTTGCTTGTTCAAAAGATATCTCATGATAACTTCCATTTTGACAAAATTACACCTTTTATTATGTTCCTTCAAAGTCTTCGCTGTGCAAATTATATGAATGTGGACAAATATGTAAACTACAACTTGACTGGTTGGCAGAGGCATAGGAGGTAATACTAGTTTTTTATTCTTTTCCTTATCCTTTACATTGACCCATGTCATATTTGCACACAGATGGACGGGCTTGCTGGAGGAGATTGCGGAGCGTCTGAGAAGCAGCAAAGCCCTGCTTCAGCTCTGGCAGCGCTACAAGGAGCTTTATGAGCAGAGCTGCAGCAGCATCCAGCTGCAGGAGGAGAAAGCAGACCAACTCCTCAAGCTCGCCTGCAGCAAGGACATCGCTGACGAGGAAGTGTCCGACTGGATCCAAGAATGCAGCGTGAGTGAAGCCACAGCTGTGCCGCTGTTGACTTATTTTACATGTAAAGGTCCCCATCTGTTTGCCGCCCAACTGATGCATATGGATTTTTCCATGTAGGATTTTTTTTCTAGTGTTAAACAAAAATTACACTCTACTCTAAATTTTATGGGTGCTTTATCTCAGGAGGTGCTCCGGTCCCAAGCTCCAGTGCAGGCCTCCCTGCAGGTTCTCCATGAACTTGGAGATCAGCTGAAACAGCAGGTGGACACATCAGCAGCATCTGCCATTCAGTCAGATCACCTCTCCCTTACCCAAAGGCTGACAGCTGTGGAACAGGCGCTTACCAGACAGCTCACCACTCTGCAGGTACAGAAAAAGGTTTATGACAAATACGCTTGACTTGTCCAATGATGTAATCAGTCAGCCGGTCAGAATCATCAATTTTGCACTCGCTGACATTTCTCTTCCACACCAGACTGGAGTTCAAGACTATGAGATCTTTAATGATCAGCTGGATTCTTTGGGGTGCTGGATAGTTGAAGCTGAGGAGGCTCTGAAGGTGCAAGATCCCAACAGCTCCACCGACCTCACAGTCATCCAAGACCGCATGGAGGAGCTCAAGGTCTTTTTTTTCTGTTTGTTTTTTGTTTTTTGTTTTTGTTTTTGTGAGTTGAAATAATCAATTTAACTGATTGTTCTGTATTGAAAAAAACGTAACATTTCTCTCTTGTCCGTCTGCAGAGGCTCATGCTGAAATTCAGCAGTATGGCTCCTGAACTGGAGCGTCTGAATGAGCTTGGTTATCGGCTCCCTCTCAACGATTCAGAGATCAAGCGCATGCAGAACCTCAACAGGAGCTGGTCAACAGCCTCAGCACAGACCACAGAGAGATTCAGGTGTGACACATGAGAGTTATGATGAAAGTGTGCAAGTCCATTTATGAAAATAAATAATGAGATTCAATTAATTGAATAAATGAAGAGCTGACAAATATTGTCAAAAACACCTCAGATGTACAGTAAAGGAATTTATGAGCATCCAAATGACTTTTATTTGCTCAATTGTTGTTTGCTTCCTTACAGCAAACTGCAGTCCTTCCTGCTGCAGCAGCAGACCTTCCTGGAAAAGTGTGAAACATGGATGGAGTTCCTGGTCCAAACAGAAGAGAATCTGGCAGTGGAAATTTCTGGGAACTATCAGAGTCTGATGGAACAGCAAAAAGCTCACGAGGTTTGAGTCCCTTTAAAGTAAAAAACCTGAAACAGCTTCTTTTTTTTTTTTAAATGAATTAATCATTAACATGTCATCAATTTGTTATCTTCCAGTTATTCCAAGCTGAGATGTTCAGTCGGCAGCAGATCCTGCACTCTATCATCAGTGATGGACAGAGGATGTTAGAGCAGGGTCAGGTAGATGACAGGTAAACAGTGTTTCTCAAGTGTTAGTCATTGCATCATTTAATATCTTATACCGTATACCTGAGCAGCAGATTGCTAGACAGTAAATCCACTCCTCTTTATTTACAACAAATCTGCTACAAGTCCTCCTTTGACAATTATGCGGTGTCTCCTTCCTGCAGAGATGAGTTCAACCTGAAGTTGGCTCTCCTGAGTAACCAGTGGCAGGGCGTAGTGCGGCGTGCTCAACAAAGGCGTGGCATCATCGACGGTCTGATCCGCCAGTGGCAGCGCTACAGAGAAATGGTGGAGAAGCTGCGCAGATGGCTGGTGGAGGTCTCCCACCCTGCAGAAGCCCTTCAGGCAGGGACTACAGTGCCTCTGCAACAAGCCCGCTCCATGCTGGATGCTGTCCAGGTACATAATGTAAAAGCTTACAGAGTACACATCTCAGATTTAGATGGTGCTGCACAGATACTCTCCAAAGTGATTAATGTTTTAGATCTTGTCAGGGTGACTAAGACGTATTATGCAGTGGATCCTGGCAAAAAGATCACAATCTTGATCAATAAAGAGGGGATAAACCTACTTGGAAAGCACTGAGCAGACAAATCTGTAGCCTGATCAGTAAGAATGATATTATCTGTTTGTTTGTTCTGGTTCAGCTTAAGGAAAAGGTGCTGCAGCGCCAGCAGGGCAGCTACATCCTGACAGTGGAGGCGGCCAGACAACTGCTCCTGTCAGCTGATAGCCGGGCAGAGGTGGCCCTGCAGGCAGAGCTTACTGAGATCCAGGAGCGATGGAAGCATGCCAGCATCTGCCTGGACGAACAGAAGAAAGAGCTGGCCACCTTGTTAAAGGTAAACCAGACAAATTGGCAGCTGCCTGTCGAGTGCAGGGAACCTCAGGGGACAATGAAAGGAGAATCAATATTTTTGCATTGCAGGTGCAAGCTTGAATGCTTTTGTTTTTTCAAACTTCCACCAAGAAGCGCAACCAGCTTTTACCTTTGGTTTAAATGTGGAATGAAAGTTTTGCAGTACTGATGCAGTTGCAACCACTGTTTGTGTCGTGCACAGGACTGGGAGAGGTGCGAGAGAGGCATTGGTGGATCACTGGAAAAGCTTCGGGCCTTCAAACGGCAGCTCTCGCAGCCTCTTCCTGATCACCACGAGGATCTGCAAGCTGAGCAGATGCGCTGCAAGGTAACAGCCATTTTCCAGTGATGTTTTAAGAAGTGTATTGACATTGTTGTTCAGAAGTGTAAAAATTCTGGCTGCAAAATGTAAAAATGAGTGTTAAAGTGATATTACTTTTGTTCCGACAACAGGACCTTGAGAACACATTTGACGGCTGGACCGGGGATATGGCCCATCTGACTGTGCTGCGGGAGTCCCTGTCTTGCTACATCAGTGCTGAGGACCTGTCTGTCCTGCAGGAGCGAATTGAGCTGCTGCATAGACAGTGGGATGAAATCTGCCACCAGGTACAGTGCACTGCTGTCTGAATGTACTGTGTACTGCTTATCTGATCAGCTACTGGGGGCATCTTTCCAGTAAAACTATGGGCAGTTACTTCATATGCATGCCCCTTATCACACAGTATTAACCATGCTACATTTGTAACTCTCATAGGTGTCACTATCTGATACGCTGGTCTTGTCCCTGCAGTTTCTTGAGTTACCAAATGGTGGTGCTAGTGTCAAGCAAAATCAAATGACTGTTATACTTTGTTCTGGATGATGTCAGTTAGCCATCATCAAATGCCATCATGTGGCTAAAAATTGAATATTTATATGACTAATGAGTGTTGGAGATGCAACTGAATGTTATGGAGGGAGAATGTTAATAGCAAGACTTTTAGTTCACAGTGCAAGAAGATAAAACAAAAGTATTTCCTCTTTTTTTCACATTGACTTGCACAAAAAAAGGTGTAAACCATGAGTACAGTATATGTTTTTATGTTCCTCAGATTACTTAAATGTAACTCAAAATGGCATTTCACTTCAGATTTTAAAGAGGAAACTTTATTGTCTTCAGTTGCTTTGGCGTGCAAACTGAAACCTCAAGGTCGTAATTTTTTTCAGCGTTGCATCCTGTGCAGGGCAGATAAAATGTGCACACAGGAAACACAGAAGCACACACTCGCTGCTTGATGCAAATGTGTCAGTCATGGTGCAGTGATCTCTGTGATCTCTGCTTCCTTTCGAGACTTTTTGACATGAATGTACTTTTGTTTAACACGTACTTTGCACGGTGATGCATTTAACTGAACATATATCGCCGTGCCTCGACAGCTGGCGCTACGCCGACAGCAGGTGAGCGAGAAGCTGAATGAGTGGACCGTATTCAGCGAGAAGTACAAGGAGCTCTGCGAGTGGCTCACCAACATGGAGAGCAAGGTCTCCCAAAACGGAGACATCAGCATCGAGGAGATGATCGAGAAGCTTCGCAAGGTAAACAGAAAGATGAGTGGACGCCGATATCTCAGACGTATCTAACGTTTACTGTTTGTGCAGAAAGAAATGCAGCTAGAGCCAAGCTTATTTTGTTTAAGGCCTTTAAACCCTGGGGTGCACTACACCCAGTGATGCACCTGTCATTCATTCTCTTTATGTCTGTTGTGTCTCAGGACTACCAGGAGGAGATCACCGTGGCTGAGGAGAACAAGCTGCAGCTGCACCAGCTGGGAGAGCGCCTGGCCAGAGCCAGTCACAAGAGCAAAGCAGCTGAAATCGAACAAAAACTCAACAAAGTCAGCGACCGCTGGCAGCACCTCCTGGATCTCATCGGAGCCAGGTGAAAAGACACCTGAGTAGCTAAAAAAAGGCCTGTAATTTATTCCAGCATGCCGAGTGCTCGAGTTTCTTGCATTAGATTATACTGACACAGTTGAATGAATGATGTTAATAGAGTGAAGAAGCTGAGAGAAACTCTGGTGGCCGTGCAGCAGCTGGATAAGAATATGAGCAGCCTTCGCTCCTGGCTGGCCCACATCGAGACCGAGCTGTCCAAACCCATCGCCTACGACTCCTGCGACTTCCAAGAGATTCAGAGGAAGCTCGATCTGCAGCAGGTAACATTATATGCACGACAGTGCTTTTACTTTAGCAATTCACTGTCAACCTGCAACCTCAAAGTAACAAAGAGCGTATTTTTCTTTAGTGTTTTTTTCATTGTATAATATCACAAATGACAAATTTGCCTCAGGGACCTTCATTCATTTTCCGAATTGAAGATCAGATAAGATAAAATGAGGTAAGATAGGACTTTATTGTTAAATTGTTATAGCCAGCAAGTATTAAAGCAAAAACAGTGGCACAAACGGGTTAAGATAAAAAAAAAGTGTACTTTAATTTAGGAATATCACACAAGATAATCACACCAGAGCTGATATTCAGCACAACAGCACGACCTCGAGTGTGATATTGCTTTTATACAAAAGTTCTACAAGCGCATTTTATTAGTTAACAGTAATAAGTGACAAGAGATTATGATTTGTTTGTTTATTTAATCATTTATTTGGCTCCGCCAAAACACAAATAGTTCCGCAACTGGAAGGGAGACAAGGCTGTTGCCAGGCAACGCATAAACATTTCCTACACACAAGCTTGCTACTCTGTGTCTGCATATTACCGCTGCTTTGTATCATTTACATTTATCTTAATGTTTCCATTTATGGTGCAACCACTGAAATACGAGTCTGCTGACAGACGCTTATTTCATGATGTGTGTTTCTGATGAGCTAACAGCTCGATCAGACGGCACGTTGCTCCATTGTTTCCGGCTCTTCATAGATGGTCTCCAGTAACTTTTTAGCGAGCTTTCAGACCTGTGAAACAAGTTTTTGTTTAGATATGTATTTCATGTTCTACGACACATTATCTATGAATCAAAATTGACATAGTAGTTTGTGTCTGTTTGGATAAAGCATCTCACCAATGCCCACTCACTGCCATGATCTCTCTGACCTCGAGTCCCGCATCAGACAGTTTCTGTATGGCCATGGCTTTCAGGCTGTGGTCGGTGTAAGACGTGTGTGTCCCTGCCTCCTTGTACATCCTGGTAACATCTGTGACAGCTAGTTTACTCCCAGGGGAAAAGCGGTATGCCAGAAGCTGTCTGTCGCCACTGTTACCCTCCTCGGCTGCAGATACAGGGCCTTCGCATCAGGCGGAATTTTCAAGCATCGCTACCAGGCAGAGTGCATTTCCTCCCTCCTCATACAAAATGCCCCTCCGGTTTTCTCTGTCTCTCTCCAGTGGGTCTTTATGATTTTTTGTTTCTTCATTGAACGTCGTGGTGAAACATTTTGCTCCATTGTTGTCACATTGAAGGATGAATGAGTCAGGTTTGAGATCTCGATTAGCTAACAAATGATGTAACGTGAATTAACGGTTATTAGAACGCCTGTACAGCGGAGTGATAATGTCAGTAAAAAGTCCCAGTGCTGTTGTACTCTATATCAGCACTCATGGAATGTCTCTTGTCCAATCAAATTACTTGGGCGGAACTAACTGTTGTATAATTAACTGTAACTACATACTACATTGTTTCTAGTTATGATTTCCCTCTTTGTCTCTCTCCCACCCTGTGTATAACTGACTTATTATTCCAGACACTCACACATACTCACTCTCTGTTTGTCTTCTGTCACCACTCAGGAGCTTCAGCGTGACATTGAGAAGCACAGTACAGGAGTGGCGTCTGTACTGAACCTGTGTGAGGTGCTTCTGCACGACTGTGACGCCTGCGCCACCGATGCAGAGTGCGACTCCATCCAGCAGGCAACCCGTAGCCTTGATCGCCGCTGGAGGAGCATCTGTGCCTTGTCTATGGAGAGGAGACTCAAGTAAGATGCCAGATGTGTGAGGAAAACAAAAAGAGAGAGTAGTATGGAGGGAAAACAGGTCACTGTTGTATTCCTTACCACATTTTCACCAACACTTCCCTGTGTTAGGATTGAGGAGACGTGGCGTTTATGGCAGAAATTCCTAGATGACTTTGCACGATTTGAGGAGTGGCTGGCCACTTCAGAAAAGACTGCTGCTCTGCCCAACTCCTCCGGCGTCCTGTACACTGTAGCCAAAGAGGAACTGAAGAAATTTGAGGTATTGCAAAAGTATTGTGTGTAAACTTTTAAAAACCTGACACAGAACACAGTGCACGTTGATTTCTTTCTAGACCCAGAAGGATGGTGCTGTTCATTGTGCCCCTGCATTTCTGTAGGCCTTCCAGAGGCAAGTCCACGAGAGCCTAACCCAGCTGGAGCTAATCAACAAGCAATACCGCCGCCTGGCCAGAGAAAACCGCACTGACTCTTCCTGTCGTCTGAGGGAAATGGCTCACGATGCTAATCAGCGATGGGACAACCTGCAGAAGAGGGTGGCATCAATCCTCCGCAGGCTTAAGGTGCATCATTACACTTTAATGTAGACCTGTGTGTTCTGCCTGCCAGAAGCTCTCTTGAGCTACTACGTGCATCATAGTTGCATAATGTACAAGCATATGTTGTTCTAACAGCAGCATCTCTGTTTCAAACACGCAGCACTTTATCAGTCAGAGAGAGGAGTTCGAGACAGCCAGAGACGGCATCTTGGTGTGGCTGACAGAGATGGACCTGCAGCTGACCAACATCGAGCACTTCTCTGAGTGTGACATTCAGGCCAAGATCAAACAACTCAGGGTAGGTTTGTCAAGAAATTTTAGACCCACACATCTCCTCACTGATGTATTTACTTTGTATGGACAATCAAATATTTATCCAGATGTTTTGGCACTTATGGTTGTTTTGCACACTTAAGAATTTATTTTTTATTTCTACAGCAGATACAGTAAGTGAGCACAAAAAGTATTCTAGTATGGTGTAAGAAGCCTTAATATGTATTGATAAAGAATTTAACATTTTTAGCTCTTGATTTGTTTGGATCACTGTGGAAAGGATTTTTCTACATGCTTACATACAGGGTTTTAGTTCCCTGTAATCTCATATGTTCTGATCTTTGCCACTGTGAAGAGAAGCCTGACTGTCTTTGCATGGTTGGTATTGAAAGATGACACTCGCACGAGTCATACTGAACATTAACATAAGTATATCAAATCAGGAAATTGATGTGAAAAAGGTCATGCATTTTGAAATTGAGACTGTGAAAGAACATCGTGTTTATCATCGAAAACAGAATTAATGAGGACTTGTTCATCTACACTCTTCCTCCTCTGGTCCCGTAGTCGTTCCAACAGGAGATCTCCCTCACTACAGCCAAGATCGAGCATATCTTCCACCAGGGAGAGGCGTTGATCGAGAAGAGCGAGCCTCTGGATGCTGCTGTTATCGAGGAGGAGCTGGAAGAGCTGCAGCGCTACTGTCAGGAGGTGTTTGGTCGAGTGGAGCGCTACTACAAAAAGCTCATTCGGCTTCCTGTAAGAACTGAGAACATGTGTTCCGGGCACCAAAAATATGTCTAATTCTCATCTTTTCAGACATCAAATCCTCAGCATAAACTCTCATGAACTTTTTCTTCAGCTTGCAGACGACGATACTGAAGTGTCATTGTCAGACCGTGAGCTGGAGCTGGACGAGCCCGGCGATTTGTCCAGCCTGCCATGGAACGAGCGTTTGGGGGACGGCTTCCTGTCACCACTGCCCTCCTCCGGACGCTCAGCCTCCCTGGCGGCCCAGCTCCGGACCGAGCGCTCGGGCAGGGACACTCCAGCCAGCGTAGACTCCATTCCCCTGGAGTGGGACCATGACTACGACCTGAGCCGCGGGCTGGAGAGCGCCAGCAGGGCGCTGAGGGAGCAGCAGAGTGAGGAGGGAGACTTCCTCCAGCGGCCGGCCTCAGCCCTGTCAGGTTGGTTTTTAAACACACACACACACACACACACACACACACCGTTCTGCTTAAAGTTAAAGTGACTTTTAAGGAAACTGTGATTTAGAACAATGGGGTATGAGATATGGTGCATAAATCAGAGAATTATTTATATGAAAAGGGAGAGCATCCTTTAGTCCAGTAGCATTGTTGGCTCGTGACCCCTGCCGCAGTGTTTAGCTGCGCTTGCAGCCCCTTGCATCAGTCCAGCTGAAGTGTACTTGAGACAGACTCTAAATGCCAAACAGTATGAAGGTGCTGTTTAATGGCCAACTCTGACCTCTTTGTTCTCTCCAGAGAGGAGGAAAGTAAGAGTTTTCCTACAGCAGGCGTGTCAAACTCATTCCACAAAGGGCCGTGTGGCTGCAGGTTTTTCCTCCAACCAATCAAGACCACGCAGTCTGACCTATCAGCTGTCTGAAGACTGAGATCAGCTAAAGAAATGAGTCAAGTCTGGTGTGCTGCTGCTTGGTTGGAAAGAAAACCTTCAGCCACTCGGCCCTTTGTGGACTGAGTTTGACACCTGTGTCCTACAGGAACTGATTATGCAAGTGGCACAAAGAGAGTGTCTTAGAAAAAAATCACATGCAGCTTCAAATGCCAGACAACATCTTGAATGCTCTAAAATGCAGTTTGTTCAGGAACGTTGTTCTTTTCTCAGGTCATGATCCAGGTTTCAGCAGTAGTTTAATGGTTGTGTCATGGATGACATGCAAAATATTGTCAATACAGTGTATTTTCCTGTGACTGATGGCTTATCTGTGTGGAAAACTCCATCTGGTGGAGCATTAAATAAGGTTAAAAACAGCAGATAACCACCAGGTCAATCAGTTTATGGAGTCAAACTGTGTAATGCCCACTGCTGAATGTGTGTACTGTATAATGTTTCTTCCAGATGTAGTGATCCCAGAGAGCCCTGAGGCCTATGTTAAACTTACAGAGCAAACACTGAGGTCCTCCACTGGTAGGCAACAGCAGACCCCAGCATGCCACATGTGTTTGGGGCCAGAATTAACAGCTGCACTCTGAGTGAAACCTCACTTATAGCCTATTCACCAGCTTGGACTTTGATTTGAGTTGATTTCCTCTCTTATACACACTTTGGGCACATACTGTAACCAGTGGCAACACTTTCTAACACTGGGGGATAGGGTCAATTCCATTTTTATTTCTTCAATTCACTGGTTCTGCTTTAGTCTCTAATTTGGCAGAACTGAAATGGAATTCAGCCTATCCCCTCTTTCTAACCGGCTTTCTTACTTTTGTTTGCAGTGTGCTGTGTAGCTAACCACTTTGGATTTTTTTGACGTGCATGTTGTTTTATAGTCACAGTGAACAAATGCCAACTGTGAACTTCTTGCTGAAGGGATTGCAGATTAGTTTAAAGTAGACTTCTCAGGCTCCGCTCACACAGAGACACACCACGGGCACCGTGAGTGTGGTCGGGAAAGAAATCTGCATTCCTGCCCACTTTTTCAAATCATTTTTGGCTCTCCACGTCTTGTGTCTCTGTCTGAACAGAGCCTCGTCTCTTCTTGGGTTTTAAAGTATATTTCAAATAACCATTGTGAACGAATATTTGAGCATGATCTGCAAAGGTGACCAGTCGGTGTTGTGTCTACAGGGGAGGTTGCCTCTACTGACTCACATGTTCACCCTCTGGATGCCAGCCGTTTCCAGCTGCAACAAACGGACAGCAGCCGCAGTCGCACACCCACGAGCACAGAACTGGACGCCTCATATATGGGATATGTACGTGTTACTCTTACGGCTAAATGACGACTGAAGGCCAAAGCAAAAAAGAAACACTTCGTGAAATCTGACATAACTGCTGCTGAATTCTGTTGTCGATTTTTATGCAATTCACAAACAACCCATTGGTGTAAGATCTAAAAAAACACATTTATTTATGTTTGTAAATAATGTGCAGTCATAATGTGTTAGCTTGACACCAGCCAATGATATAACTTTCACCTATAGAGTACGACTTACCTGATCATCTGTCATAAGGTTAAAATGTGTTATGATCTGTTTACCCTGATTGCACTATGCGAAATGATATGTGTAACCTAACTTAAATGCACCGTGTAGATGCGGCTGCTGGGTGAGTGTCGTGGCAGTATTGACACAGTGAAGAGGATGGGCTTCGAGCTAAAGGAGGAGGAAGACACGGTGTCTGGACTGGCAGATCCCAGTAGCTCAGAGTCCCAGACATCAGGTAATACTGCACCACAACCACAACCACCACAACTCCTGCACGCACATGCGTATCCTCCCATACATTACCATACATTTAAATGAAGGTATATGGAAGGAAAAGGTGGAAGTGCATAAATGTTTCCGCACCTTTATCCAGTGGGATACAGCGCTTTTTGCTCTTCCACCCTATAATCTAGGAGTGATCGAGCGCTGGGAGCTCCTGCAGGCTCAGGACCTCAGCAAAGAGCTGCGCACAAAGCAGAACCAGCAGCAGTGGCAGCAGCTGAACTCTGACCTGAACAACGTTTGGACTTGGCTGGGAGAGACGGAGGAAGAGCTGGAGCAGCAGCGGAGGCTGGACCTCAGCACGGACATCCAGACGATTGAGCAGCGCATCAAGAAGCTCAAGGTGTGATGTTCTTTTCTTTTTGTTTTCTTTTTCTCTTTTAGATATTTAATTTTGTATGACAGTTTTTCTTTTTCCTATTAGAATCAAAATGGCTTTTAAAGTTATTTACCTAATTCTTTGGTGATAACTCCTGCTACTCAGTGAGCTTCCTGATATATAGAGCAATTTAATAAAATAGTAACTTGATGCCTTCTGTCGCTTTAATGGTTTACACATGTGGGATCAAGTCCTTGTACTGGTTCTATATTTTAGTGGTAAAATCAACTATTTTTTCTCTTTGTTACATCCCTTGAATGTTGCATTTGTTTACATTTACTGTAAAATGTAAACGTTTGCCTCCAGGAGCTGCAGAAGGCGTATGACAAGCGCAAGGCTATTGTGCTGTCCATCAACCTGTGCAGCGCTGAGTTTGTGCAGTCAGACACAGACGAGTCCCGAGAGCTACAGGCCAAACTGAAAGACATGAACAACCACTGGGACAAACTGGGCAGCTCGTTGGAGGAGTGGAGGTCTTCATTACAGGACGCTCTCATGCAATGTCAAGTAGGTGCCACTTGTCATCTTTAGACCCTCTAAATTAAAACAGGGGGCTCAATGCACACCTTCAGACTGTCTCACATAGCTGTAAGTATACATGTGGTTGAGTCTCTGCTTTCCTGCTGCACATCTGATTAATAGGACTTCCATGAGATGAGCCACGGTCTGCTGCTCTGGTTAGAAAACATCGACCGCAGGAGGAATGAGGTGGTTCCCATTGACCCCATCCAGGACAGTGATACTCTCCACGAGCATCATAAAACACTTACGGTACAGAACTGTAATCTATACCACCAAAGCTTCATGGGGGGGTCGCAAGGCCTTCTTGATTTTGATTGAAGGGGTGTAAGAAAACCTTTCTAAAAAAATATATTGCTGTGGACGCTTAGTGAGCCCAGTGAAAAAATATACCTGGAAGCACCTGTTTGAAATACAAAATATGAAAGACTCCCAGTTGTCCTACTGTTTCAGACTTCATGTCTCGTGTTCACAATCCCCACAGCAAATCCGCCAGGAGCTGCTGGACTCCCAGCTCAAAGTGGCTTCGCTTCAGGACATGTCCCTCCAGTTGCTGGTCAACTCTCAGGGCAGCGACTGCCTGGAGGCCAAGGAGAAGGTCCATGTCATTGGGAACCGCCTCAAACTGCTGCTAAAGGAAGTAACCCGAGACCTCAGAGAGCTGGCCAAGATCCTGGACATCACCAGCAGTCAGCAGGTAGATCTCTACTCACTGTCCACCAGTGCTGTGTTACCTACATGGACCTGAAACACAGACTTATGTGTTCTGAGTATGTTTTGTTTAATTCTTTTAATTCATTTAAAAATCTAATTACAATCCAAAAGCTGCCTATTTAAGGATCAGAGGGCAGATGTTATTTTCTCATTAGTAAGGACTAACAGAGTTTGAGCAGCTCATTTATACTATTAATCTGACAAAGTTAAGCTATGAGAGTACAGATGTAATTGATCCACGCGCAGTAAGCAGTGACCTCCTTCTCTTATGGTTGAATGAAACCATTGTTGTTGCTTAAGCTGTGCTACAGTCCAGGGATATATTTTTCAATTAAACTGAGTTGATTCAAATATTTAGCTGTTTTTTATCAGCTAACACTGCAGCAGACTGTCTCGGTTTTGTGTCTCCCTTCACTTGGGAGCAGCGTTAGAAGCTACGGGGCCAGATTTGGCCCACAGGCCGCTATTTGCCCACCGCCGTCTGACATTTCCTGTGTCTCTCACCGCCTCTCTCTCGCTTTGTCTGTCTTTGTGGAAACGCTTCCTTTGTCAGGATCTGTCGTCTTGGTCGTCGGCCGATGAGCTGGACACGTCCGGCTCCCTCAGTCCTGTATCCGGGAGGAGCACACCAAGTCGGCGGCGATCGGTAACGTATACGCCTACCTGCACACGGTGATCTATGAGACGCCAGGTGTTCAGTTACCCCTCTGAGTGCATACAGTAGCCTGTGCCCCAGATGCCCCGCTGAAGGCCATATCCACCCCTGCCATCCCAAAACCTCTCCTCACACCTTTCTACACCTCCACAACCTGCTCTACACTCCCTCCCTCTGAATTCTGAACCTTTCCCGGCCTTTTACTCCTCCTGCACGTTGTCTATTCCCAGAACAAGCCCTGCCAGAGACTGAGGACTCCTTTCTTTCTAACTTTTTATTTCCTCCTTTTTCTCGAATGACTTTTTCGGTTCTGCCCTAGTTGTCACCTTTTCTCTTCCAGTCCTTCCCTCTAAAAAAAAAAAACTTCCGTCCTACAAATCTTTTCTCCCACTAGACTTTCCTCTAATTTCTTCTCACTCTAGTTTTGGCTTGATCCCTGTAGTGTTATTCTCAGGAATACTGGCTGTCATGAAACTGCTAGTTTTGCAAAAGAAGCCTAGAAACTCTTGTTTTATGATGTAGATAGCATTACATCGTACTTGTTTATATTGCAGGCTGTAAGGATGAGAAAGCTTTATTCATTGCATCAGTTTTGAGTCATTATTTATCTAAATATCAGTCCAAATAAGCATGCCACTGCTTATATTATCCGTATGTTACTAAATGTGAAATCCATGCATCGCATTGCACAATTTGTAGCTTCCTATTCGCAATGGGTTTGTTGCACTCACAAGCCGAAGCACTTCAAAGTAGTCGTGCACTTTGAAAAGCCAGAATCCTTGTTATCACGGGTTACAAAATCTATCACCTTCACATATGATTTTGTCGCTGCTCTTCTTTCATTTTGGGATTTCTTTTCATCGGTAGCTTTGTCTTGATTTGCCTGGACTGAAACATACTTTCTTTCTTTTACCCCCCTCCCCCCCCTGTTCATTGCAAACAGCAACGGGGCAAATGTAGTCTGTCACAGCCTGGACCCTCTGTGAGCAGTCCACACCACAGGTACCTTTCTGTTGGTTTCTAGCACACCCAGAAGATAATGGAACTCATCAGCCCATGATGCACTCGGAGGCCGATTCATGCTTTCTAATCCTCCCCAAGTCTCAAACAACAGCTGTGTTTTGAAGAATAGTAAACATGCCAATTTCAGTTGTCACTACTCGTGCCAGATTAGCAGCTCATGATAGTGAATTCCATCATCTTCTGTCAGTCTAGACGCTCTGTGTAGGCTAGGTGACGAGGTGAAATGCAGCCCGTACATCCTTGATAAAGACTTTCACAAGGAATGGTGCAAGACCTCTTCTCCGCCGGTGTCCTTGGCTGCTTAATATCGCTAACCAGAGGGCATTTCTTACGTTTCTGCACAAAGGTTTCTGTGTATCTAACACTCCCTCACTGTTACCGAGCAAGCACACCCTTTCTCTCAAATTGCCGAGCCAGTAAATGTCTGCAATGAACAACGCAAAGGCTGCAGTCTTTCTCTCTCTCTCTCTCTCTCTCTCTCTCTCTCTCGTGTGTGATATTTCTTCTTCTTCTTCTTCTTCTGCTTCTGCTGTCTGACTATCCACCATCTCCCCCACCCCCCCCTCAGTCTGTCATCTGTGAGTCTTGCCTCTCAGGTCTCCATTTGTGAAGCGTTAAGGGGCACATTTGGTAGCAGCACAGGACAACCTGAGTTTAAATCATACGTCACTACATGCATACATGTCCATGCATTCCTGGAGGCAGGGATCACTTTCATGAAGTACATTTAGAGAGTACTGCAAGTCTGTTTCCTCCTATTTTAAAGGAGTAAATCAGTAGTTTTTCACAGTAGGTTTGTGTAAGTGAGCGTCTTTACAATAATTCCCTTTAGCCGGCCGTGGTTTCTAACCTTTGAGGCTAAAAGAAGACAGTTTTTACTGAGGGTGATGGTGACTGTAAGCAATAAAATTAATAGTATGGCTCTTTGGGAAATGCTTTGATTTGCTTTCTTGCTGAGAACTTGCTTTTTTGGAGATGCTAAGCTAGGTTAACCGTCTCCTGGCTCTAGCTTCATGTTTAACACACACACTCGAGACCTCTAACTCTCAGAAAGAAAGCAAATCAACATGTTTCCCAAAAGATTGCTCTTAAACAGCTTAGCTAAACTCAGGTAGGCTGTTTCTAACGGCTGTGCTCTTCTTGCCTCGGCATGCTTTGCATTCTTCAACAGGACACAAACTTTCAGAGAATCCCTTGAAAAGATAACATCTGATCGTTCAGCTGATACTTGCAGCATGCCCTCTGTCTTTTATCCTAACACCCTTTGCAAAGGAATGCAAGCTCACATATTCGATGTATTTGTTTGGTGCAGAATTGTACAGTATGTATGGCCTGAAAACTGTCTCGTGTCTGTCGTTGTAACTGTGTTTATCCACTCAGTCTCAGTCAGTGTGTAACCCCGTCCCAGCATTGCTTTGAACCGTGTTGGCGATGTCTCTCGAACACATCATGGTGCTTCAGTCGAGCACTGTCATGCAGTTCCCCCGCCGCTGGACTGAGATCTTATTTGGATTGAAAACTGACAGACAGCACCTAAACACTGAAGCGTATAGAGAAAGGAATATTAGTTTACAGAGCAGATCGAGTGCGTTTATTGAATTTGACTAATTTGATTTATCGTTGACTTCTGAAAAGCACATTTAAAGTTGCAGTCGTTATAATGTGATTACACAGGATAGGGATTTGTATGTTCCCACCGATCGGTGTGAGTCACTAAACATCAGTCTGTGCTGCGTTGTGAATGCGCGTGTGTGTGAGCAGGTCTCGCAGCGGCGCTGGATCCGCTTCCTCCCCTTCTGATGCGGAGCCGCCGCCGGGTCGCGGGTCCTCGTTTCTGCGGCGCGTCCTCTGGGTCGCGCTGCCTCTCCAGTTCTTCCTGCTCCTGTTAGTGGTCTTTGCCTTCCTGCTGCCATTGTCTGAGGAGGACTACTGCTCTCAGTCCAACAACTTCGCTCATTCCTTCTACCCGATGCTGAGCTACACGAACGGACCACCTCCAGTGTAGGCCGGCTGTAACGGCGATTCATTTCTCGCATCAGTGTGACTTGAAAAACTGATCTTGATCATCCATTTGTCTGCAGAAAAACAGCTGCCATCTACAGTTAATATCTTTGTGTGTAGCACATAGGATCAAGCATCTCACTCTGTTACTCTGTGCAATGCTGTGTCGATTAAGGAGCATCTTTGGTGTAGCAGAACTGAAGAAAGAGTTTCCTCCCACGGTGGACGTTGCTGTGTGAACGCGCTGGAGAGCAACTCAGCGGAGCGTAAATGTTCAGTCAGTGGATAGCACCAAAGTTAAATGCTGAAATTTAGCCTGTGATTTTGCTCGTAACTGAAAAATTTGTTTAAAAAAAGACAACAAACCAACAAAAAAAAAAAAAACATTTAATATATCTGACATTGCAATTATTTTTTTACCTGTATTTTGGCATGCAGTTCTCATCTTTGCTTTTACTTACTCACATCCTCCACTGTGTCTGTGGTCAACAGTCCATTTTTAACTTGAATTTCACCGATTCACGTAAGATTTATTTAAGCCAAGTTGTGTGTTTTAATATCAAGGCCAGGCACAAATCGAGAGTTTAACCTTTAACGTCAGTCATCCATGGTCTTTATACATTTTGCTGCTTTATTTTTTAAACAGAACATAAAATACGACTTTATGATCGCGAAGTATGACATATAGAACTATTGTATATTTTGTATGACTGTCAGTTCAGTATCAAATGTATAACAGTCCGGGATTATGTAACATGTGTATATAATGGTAAAAAGTTCAAATGAAAGATGTATGTATATGCGACCATCAAAAACAACGAATGCCAAATCCTCATTTTGATATTTGTCGTTTTATTTCATTTTTTTGTTGTTTGAGTGAGGAAAACAGGATGTTTGATAGATCATTTCATACTGTAGAAGGTCTGTTTTTGTATACTATTTTCATGTGGACCATAATGCCTTTTAAGTGCAGTTTATAGTGTATAAATCTAGGCTTCAT
This sequence comes from Chaetodon trifasciatus, assembly GCA_037975065.1. Taxonomy (NCBI): domain Eukaryota; kingdom Metazoa; phylum Chordata; class Actinopteri; order Chaetodontiformes; family Chaetodontidae; genus Chaetodon; species Chaetodon trifasciatus. The sequence goes on from JBBMOE010000058.1 coordinate 1,877,368, forward strand.
GAAGGGGACCTGCATCCGCTGGATAAGCAGACCTGGAGGTAGAAAGATCCAAGGAGGAGCTGTCAGGACGGTCCTGGACGTGGTGGGGATGAGGCCTCTGGTGAGTGTGACAGTGCCAGGGCGTGTTAACATGATGAAGGTGGTGATGGTGATGATGAGTGTGAAGAACTGTCTCCAGCAGTTTGATGATTTCATAATTTGGAGGAGCTGGGGCTGTGGCATTCAGTCCCAACATCTGGGAAACAACCATCCGGAAATCCTCCAACTGGACAAAGGAGGACAAAAAAAGAAGATCTGAGTTTGATTTTTAAGGCGTAATCCAGCTGTAAATATGGCTCAGCAGATCATTTAAACCTCCTCCACACCTGAGCTGATTGACGGTATTTTTAATACGCAGACTAACAGTTGAACTAATAGCTAAATAAAAGGTTTAGGTTCAGGTTGAAAGCTTTTGAAAATAGGTCAGACTTGTCATACTTCAAACTTGTCATATTCACGGTCCCTTTACCTCTCTGTCTCTCTCAGACAGCTGAGCCAGGCTCTGTCTGAGGGTGACGAGTTGTTGCTGGTCCTCTCTGGTCTTCTTCTCGTGGCTCTGTAGGTCTGAGCTCACTGTGTTCAGCCTCTTCTCCACCTTGGCCTTCCCCTCCACCAGCTGGTCCAGCCTCTTTCTCTGCTCCTGCATGGTCTGACTCTGTTCCATCACTTTCAACTTGGCACGTCAGACAGAGGCGTTTGGCGAAGTTACTCAGTGGCTTCATCGAGCTGCTTTATTGCTCTCAAATACTCTGACACTTAAAAATATATACTGTTGTTTTCAGAACTAAGCTTTACATAATTGGTGGCCAACTCATCCACCCAAACACAGATATTAACACAAACACACGATAAATTATGAGGTGAAAATGCCTCTGGATTGAATCTGGGGCCGAACCCCTCTCCCCTCTACCTTGAGCTCGTTGGTGTGGGACAGCCGGGCCTTGAGCTCAGTGTTGGACAGCTTGGTGGCCTTCAGCTCGGCTTGGAGGCGCTCCAGTTTTTTCTGCAGCCTCCTGGATTCCAGATGAGCGTCATCTCGTTCCACAGCCAACGCTGATCGACTCCTCTTCTCCTCCTCCAGCTCAGACACCTTCTTCCTCAGGAGCTGGATGTGGAGTCCTTTGCTCTCCAGTTGGTCTTTCTGTGACTTTAACTATTGGAAACAGGGATATTTTGTTAACAGGTGTATCTCCTGTCATGCCAATATAAGATTGTTGTTCAGAGCCGTTTACAATATCTAAAGATTATAACACTGGCACTAATTTCTGTCCAAATGCCACTAAGTAGCCTACCTTTCGCTGTAGACTGTAGGTCAGGCTTTTGCTCTCCACCAAAGCAGTTTTCTCTTGTTTAACAAGCTGCTCTACACGTGACAGGATGAGTTTCAGCCTCATGTCGAAGCCCAGATCCACAGCAATACTGTCAACCTTCATAGTCTCTGACAGCTGTTCCAGAAACTCTTCATACTGTTTGAAGGAGCGCAGAGTAAACATGGACAAAGACGATTATGCACAATTCTCTCATTTAAAGGCTTTCCTTGTATCTTCTTTTCCCTCGCCGCTGTGGCCTTACTCACATGCTGTTTGCTGTGCGTCAGCCCGTCACGATGCACGTCTGCTGCTAGCAGCTCAGTCTCCAGACCCTGCAGTCTCTCCCTCAGGTCCTGGACTTGCTGCTCTGCAAGCTGAGCCCTCTGCAGCGCACTGCGCTGGAGCTCCGTCTGCTCGCTCAGCTCCTCGGAGACGTGACACAGCCGGGCCTCCATCTGAGACAAAGACTGCCTCCAAAAAACGTAGTAAAGATGTTATAGTAGAGGTGCCTCTGTGACACATGGACACATGAGATTTAATATACAGATAATGAGAAGACCAGTGTTTGAAAGTAACTTAACAGATTTACTCAAGCAAAGTCACACTGACAGCTCATTCTGGCTGCATAGGGACTTTACTGCAGTCAGGTAATAAAAATAAGAACTTTACTGTGAGATCAACATGTTTCAAATTGTGGCCGTCATCAGTTTGTGCACCTGATGAAATAGCTGAGCCTGTGCCAGAAATCCAGACTCTGACTCCTCACCTTGTTGCAGAGGTCATCCACATTGAGTAAAATATCTGTCTCTGTGGGCAGAATGACATCCTCAGACTTCCCCTGCAACAGGCCCGCCACCTTTTTCAGGAACATGTGTAGTTTCTCCTCCGCTGCCTGAGCGTCTCCTTGGCTTGACTGTAGTTTTCTTTCAAGCCCCTCCACCTGTTTCTCCAAACAATGCGACTCTCGCCGAGCTGCTTCTATCACTCTCTTGCTGGCCTCAAGCCTCTCCACCAGGGTCTCCCTCTCCATCTCAACACTCCTCCTTCCCACCACCAGGCCATCCAACTCCTGAGGGAGATAAAAATGCCACAAAGAGTCACACCACACTATGATGTCACATATTTAATATATGACATGGAGGATAATCACCCGTGGTTTTCAGCGGCTTCAGTACAGAATTAACACTAGAAGTGTTAACGCACAAAGGGAGATGCAGATTTCTATATGCACCACATGCAAAAGCCTCGTTTCCACTTCCACAGAGAGGCATGAAAGGATGAAAGAACGGCCTTAAAAATCCTTTGCTTGTTGATAATTGTGGTCGCTCCGCCTCTCATTAGACACGAGAAGAACAATAAGGAAAACGTGCAGTTTAACCGCTTGTGCCACATCAGTGACGCTCTCCAACAGCGCCAGAGCAGCTGTCTTTACGCACGACCGTTACGCACTAATTCATTACCTGTACCTGTGTACCACCCTCGAGGTGATCTCTCAGTCATTACCATTAAGAGTCAGAAAGATGATCAGTTATTGATTTAGAGAGATGATATTGAAACAAACTTTACAAAGCGCTTCAAAATCTAGGATGAGATAAAAAGATGTTAAGAAAAAGGAATTCTAAAACTAATCACTGCCACAGGGGTCTCGTTCTCTGTTCTTTTGAGGGGCTTCTGGTTTTATCAGCAGGACGGTTATTTTATAGCTTGAATCCAGTATTTACATACTCTAAATAATTATTAACAAATACATCAATAAATAAATAATCATTGTGGAACTGATTCATTCCCTGCTGTGTGGAGGCTGTATTTCGGCCTTCATGTTGGGAAATGCAACTTTTACTGCAACAGTTTAAGAAATAAAAAATAGATTTCTTTTGGTGTCAGGACACTTTTCTGTTGGGTGTACTGTGAACTAATCGTACCGATGTTTGAAGCTGTGTAAGTACCTCTTTGAGTGAATCTAGTGCTGCTGCGCTGCTGGAGGCCTTCCTCCTCTCTCGGTCCAGCTCTGCCACCAGCCTGAGCACCGTCTCTCTGCTGGCTTTACACTCCAACTCACAGGACTTCACACTCTCCTCCAGGACACCAATCTTCATCTTCAGCCTCTCCCTCTCATGAGACTGGTCCACCTGATGATTTAAAAAAAAAGCATTGAAGAGTTGCTGTTAATTCTATTGAAATCAAAAAATTAATTCTGGTTCAGAAGCTCCCACATTAGGTGCAATTTAATTCAAGTCTAATAGCAAATATGTATCATACAGAGAGGTGTGAATGAATTTCTGTTGTGTTAGCATACCTCATCAGAGTTTTCCATAACTTCCATAACTAGAAGTGTTGCAGGGCAAGTGAGTATACAGCACAGTCTCTCCTGGCAACACCAAACACAGGCTATACCACGCTCCCCCACAAGGGGCGCTGCAGCCGAGAAAGTCTGACATCTTGAGACTTACAAAAAATGGTCACTGAAGGCAAATCAAATGCAATTTATATTCTATAAAGCGTTTAACTGCTAAAAAAAATGCATGAAACAGCATAAAAGATCAATGCAAGAAGCTGATGAAATCCTTGCGAAGGTCAACTGAAGTGCACCTGTTTTTAAGCCCTGAGTTCTGACTTCCAGAGTGCCCTGCACAACCTGAAATCATATAAATCCTATAAAAAGTAGCCTAATGTAGTGACTCTCAGCCTTTTCAGCTCCTGGGCCGTTTAAACGAGTTCACGTCTATCTATTTGTAAATTTTACATGGCTCATGCAAGCTGAACCTAAATCTGATCATTTTATTTTAGGAATGCGCAGCTGGAGATGACTTAGCCACACAAAGAGCCCAACAGAATCACTGTCATTTTTATTTTTATCTATATTCTGTCCGTGGGCGCAGGATTCCTCCCTGCAGCCCTGTGGTGGAGCAGACTCAACTGCCTGCCTGCAGCAGCAGCGTCAAGTCTTCAGCCTGCCAGTCTCAGCTCTGGGAATAAGTAACTCGCTGTAACGTCATCTCAAACAGGAAATGAGCGACAACAAAACTTTATTAGCAAACAACAAACACGCCTCCCGGGTCTGTCATGTCAGGTCCCGTGTCGTTAGATAGGTGAAGTCCGAAATTATATTTTAAGGTAAACAGTAAACATAACTGCAATTTCCCGGCGTGTTGGATAAATCGACTCGTTTTGAGTCGCTTCTTTTTCATTCACCGGTAAGCTAACCAGCGGCTAACCGCTAGCTAACAGTCACACACTGGTTCACAGCAGCGCGAGACCACTTAAACTTAACTCCTAGTGTTCAGACGTATTCGTTTTTCGTGTATAATTCACGCAGTTTATTTTACATTGGGAAATCGTAACGAGACTACCAGTGAGGATACTGAAAGCTAATACAGTCCAGGTCAGTCTTGCTTGTTTTGGCGCTTGTTTTGAATTTAAATCGTATTTAAGATGTGTCAGATTGCAGATTTTAGTTGCATATCTACTTGCTAATAGATGCAGGTTTGTTTACAGAGTTCTGCGATGCTTGCAGCTTTGCATTAGAGTTCCACATGTGGTGGAGTTACGCCATCAGCTGTGTCCTGTGTTGTAGCTCACCTGTCTGTCTGTGTCCGCTGAGATGCTTCTCCGGACGTTGTGGTCCAGACTGGGAGCCCAGCGGCCTGCAGACAAGAAACCAGCCTTCATCTGTGCCTCTGCCAGTCTCTCCCAGTCTGTCCAACCACGCCAGTATGAACCCAAACCCAGGACTCACTCAAACTGCTCTGGCCCGTGGATCTATTCAAGGACCTGTCATTTAATCCGTCCTCACCAGCAGCAGGAGCTTGTGAGACACATTCTGCCTCCTTCAGGTGGATTCAGAAGTCCCAGCAGCACTTCGGTAATCGCCCCTGGGATACTGGCTGAATGTAGAAGTGGACAGAAGCGTCTTTATTCATCCAACATTGTCAAGTCGATGATAAAGCCGAATTTAAAACCAGCAACGGTGCCTGGGAAAAGGGCTCCCAAAGGACCAAGAACAAAACAGCCTTCCAGAGCCAATCAGCCTTCCCTGAAAGAGGACCAGGTGATTCAGCCCTCCATCGGATGAGTGACCAAGCATGTGAAGTGTTGTCATGTTTTAACCCGTGTCTCTCTGCAGGATCTGATGCAGTGTATCGCCTTTGCAACAGCAGATCAGTATCATTTACCAACACTTTGCCACGACCTGATCAGCCAGGGCTTCCGGGAGATAGACTTACCGAGAGGTACGACTCAGAATCGTTCATTCATTCAGAGTTTAATGTGCAGCTGACAGCTTTATGACCACCATGTTTTCATTGCAGATGCATCGAATGTGCTGGTGATAAGCACAGACATGGCTGCGAAGCCAGATGACGAGGCTGTAATGTTCTTCTTCAGGTAGAAATAAGTCTGTTTTCAAAGTGCTTTCAGGATTTTATTCTAATAACATGAAAGTACTTTAAATATGGATTATCAGATGCTACATTATTTTAAAGTATTACATCGATATGGAGAGCGTTTCGCTCCATACTGTTTGAGTCCAGTATGAATACAGCACCTAAAACAACAAATCAAACCGTGGCTCAAAGCATTTAAGTCACCTTTGATCAAATATATCCTCGTGTAAATCTTAACTATTCAGTGTTTAATTTAAGCAAAGTTCTTCTTTGACTGATAAAGAGGTTGTAGAAAATGATGATTGTATTTCTTATAAGGTGTTGAAACACGGAATTGGTGCTAAAACTTGAGTATGGTGTTGGCATTGGTATTGAAAAAATAGAAATGATACTCAGCCCTAGTTGTAGTGTTTTAGTAACTTTTCATTTTTCTGGTAAATCCTGGACTGACTCTCCCAATCTGAAAATTTCAGGGAAGGCTCGGTAGTTTTCTGGAACGTTGAGGAGAAAACGGTAAACAAAACTGTGTTTCGTAATGTGTAACATCTCATTAATTGTGTACCTCTCTGCTGTAGCGTACTTCTTCGACTGTCATTTTTCCATTTTTTGTCATTTTTTGTCTTCACAGATGAAAAGAGTGATGAGGGTGCTGGAGCGTCACGAGCTGCAGCCCTACGAAGTCGCATTAGTTCACTGGGAGAATGAAGAGATTAACTACACCCTTGGAGAGTATGTCGCTCTTCACTCTCGAGTTGTTTGTGTCTTTATTTGTGCTGTCAGACTTTCTGTAAATCTTTTCTTCTTCAGGGGAAACACAAAGCTTGAGCGCGGCAACTTTATTCTGAGTGACAGCATGGATCAACATGAAGCTGTTCTGGAGAAATTTGCCTTTTCAAATGCGCTTTGTCTGTCAGGTGAGACGCTCAAACGCCTGAGGATTTGGACTGTGTGTAACACTGTGCTAAGAGTGTAACCTCTTGCTTTCTTTACCAGTGAAGCTGGCGATATGGGAGGTGTCATTAGACAACTTTGTAGAGTCAATTCAATCAATCCCAGAGGTACAGTGGACGCTTAACAACAGGCAGCATGGAATTACAGATAATTGATTATTTGGAATGCTTGCTTGTGTGTAAGGTAGATCATGCATCAGGGCTCCCCTTAGTGCTAATGTCCTAATCTGTTTTCTTCCTTAGACGCTCAAATCTGGCAGAAGAGTGAAGCTGTCCTCTGCAGAGGTTATGAAGAAGATAGGCGAGCTTTTCACATTGAGGTAATTCAGTTTTCTCTAAATAGCAGTTCATTCAGGGAGAGCTATTACTTTTCTATTTTTGTTTTCTGGTTTCACAGCGGGCCAGTTGTTCCTGAGGATCAGTCTTTGTGTGTGTGCGTGCATGTGTGTGTGAATTCAGTTCAGGTCTGACATCCATGTCTTAGCTCCAGACCTTTGTTTTTGTGTCCTCCTCTGACAGACACTGTATAAACCTGAGGTCTGACCTGCTCCTCACACCAGACTTCTACTGGGACAGAGAAAACCTGGAGAAACTCTATGAGAAGACCTGCCAGTTCCTCAGCATCAACCGCAGAGTCAATGTAAATAAAGTTAAAGCGGCACCACAGACTCACTCGGTCACTTTGTGGCAAGAGGCCAGCGCTTCGATTTTCAGCTAAGCTCCAGTCATTTTGTGCGTTTTCAGGTTGTGAACGAGAAGCTGGAACATTGTACTCAGTTAACAGATCTGATGAGGAGCCACCTGAGTGAGAAGCACAGCTTGAGGTTGGAGTGGATGATAGTCATCCTCATTACTATTGAGGTAAGGATGGAAAAGAGATCTTTGCGTAAGTACGTGATGTTTTGTCAGCTTTCATTCATCACATCAAACCTGTGGTGCACACCTTACTGGCTAATCTACTGCAGTTATTTAATGACCCCAATTCCTAAAAAGGGGGACGCTGTATGAAACATAAATAAAAACAGAATGCAGTCATTTACAAACAAACAGTTTTACAAAATGTCCCTGAGTCCAGGCGTTTTTGGAGCGTTCCACATTTATCCCAGTCTTTAGTTGCTCCTGTCCCAACTGGTTTGAAACATGTTGCTGCATCAAATTCAGAATAAGCAGATATTTACAAAAATCAATGAAGCCGATGAGGTCAAACATTAAATGCATTATCTTTGTACCGTCACATAATATTACATCTGTTGCCTGTTTTTCTTGTAGGTTTTGTTTGAACTTGCAAAAATGATCTTCTGAACTTCACCTCCAATGAAGCACAAATCTAAAAAGGGCACTTGAAGCTCCAAAGGGAGAATGCTGCACTTTACGAAGGTACAGTACTTGGTCAGTGATTTGTGGAAGCAGCTGAAATCATGAAGCGGACCGAAATATTTTTGTCTTACTGTTCCTGTTGACAGTACAAACTGTACACAAACAACGCATAATCATTGATTTTTACTGTTTTGCTGGGAGTGGGACTTTTTAATTTTTGGGATCAGCTGGCCACACAGCTGGTTTATGTTTGCTGATTTATGTGTTTTGCAATGTTCAATTCATTTTTACATGATGTGTAAAAGCCTATGAATGTTTCTCAGTATTTCAGTGTGAAAGATAATGTTTTTTAAATAAATGACTTGGAGCTGAAAGCATCTTCCACCTCAATTTAACGATTCTTGTGACTGAAACACTAACAGTAGGAAAAAGGACAAAAACAGTCAAGTCCAAAACTGAATGGTGTGTTAAAGCCGATTCAATAAAGTGTTGTTTTAAATGTTGTCAGTTATGAGTGTTTGCATGTAAGCTCACTTATGATCATCAATATAAAAAGACTTGCAAAACAACAAGTGCATACAGGTATGAATTTATTAAAATAATATTTTATTAATAAAACACTGGTAAATATATTTGTAAATATGTAAACAGTGGTAAGTCAGATTTATGTTTTGCATTTTGTTATTAGTGAACATACACAGAGATCAGGAAGAATTTTTCATAAAAGTCAGTGTATGCGAAAGAGGACAAACAGCTGACGCAGCAGCCTGTCGTGACCTTCATTTTTCTACCACTGGACTGTCGCTGAGCTCATTGAGGCTTACACACAAACAGCTGGGTAGTAAAACAGGACAAGCTGCCACAATCATTAAAGTTAAGGCTCTGCTGATTATTATTAATGAAGAACAGATGTGTGTGATTAAGTTGAAAAGTAAATTATTACTATTTTAAAAACAAAGATGTGCCATGCTCTCATCATGCTCTTATTCTGAAACTTGTTAGAGTAGAAATTCTTAGATTCAAAATGATGCGACGTCTAAAAGCGTTGAAACAGTCGTAATGTACAAGATAATATACAGTAACACTATTACCGACACGAGTCTGCCTGTTATTTTTATCTGCATAGATCCCATGGGAGCATGTATTTAAGTGAAATGATTAAATAAATAATGAAAACTGTTTATGAACACAGATGATACAAAGTAATGGCGGTGAATGATCTAACTGAACTGATACTGTATGTGAGAGAAACCAACATTTTCCCGTGCATTAAAAGTTAGTGTTACTTCTAAAAGCAAATTAAAACACACACAAACGTATTTGAAGCGCAAAACTGTCTTATCTCTTCGTAATATGCATTCTATTAAAACAGATCTTTCCAAAAGCATGGTATATAATTGACGTGACAGTAATAAAAATTACACTATATTGCAAACAAGTCATTAGACATATTGAAAGATGACTTTGCGTAATGGATGTTGTTCACTGTCAAACTCTAGACTCACACTGCATTCCCCTGAGAAGATGAGCACTTTTCCAGTTGATGCTTCTCTCGTCGATCTCTCTCGTTAATGACACACTAATGGATTTTTGAAAACTTCTTCTCCTTTTTGATTGTCCAGCCTTGAAATAAACAATATAGCATGATTAATTCATTTGAATATTGAAAGAACGTGATGCATGAATTCATGAGCCAAATTATCCAAGAGTGACATAAATAAGAGTGAAGAGAGAGGCTTACCGGGTCGTGGTACTGAAGTTCAGTGAGATTAATCAAATTCCATCGTGCTGACGCTCGCGGTCGCACTTTCCACATCCTCAGGTGCAACAGCAAAATCTTCATCTTCACTCTCAATTTCGCATTTTCCCCCTGTTTTGTGTGTTTCCTGTTGACTTTCTCCTTCCTCGTTCTTGGAATCAGGAGGGATTTCAATCTCATTTCCAAGTTCAGCCTTTTCGTCTTGCTCCTTTTCTGTCTGAGGTTCTAGAGGTTCCTCCACCTCAAGAAGGGCCACCTCTGTTATGACTTGGGCGTAAATGACTTCCTCAGCATCCATCCACACATCCCGGTCATTTTCCACCTCTTTTTGTTTAACAGACTCTTCTGCTTTTGTTTTGTGGTCACAAGTTTCAGAGAGTAGTGGCTGACTCAGGGACACTTGTGTCACCTTTGTTGGATTTATCTGTTGTACTGTTCCTGTTGCCTGAACACTTGAGGTAACGCTCTCTGTTGATTTGATTTGTTCTACTGGTTCTCCTGTTTCCATCACTTGGATGCTGCATTCCTGCAGCATAGGCTGAGTCATGATCATGACTCCCCCTGTTGAATCTAAGTTTGCTGCTGGTTCTGTGATGTCTGTTGCCTGAACAGCGACCTCAGTTAATGGAGTCTGTTTTTGGCTCTCAGCTGGATGGATTGGATCCATTGGTTTTACAGGCTCTACTGTCTGAACTCTGACCTCAGACACTTCTGTCTGTTTCACAGGTGGAGCTCTCTCTGTTGTAGGTGATGGGGAAGCAGGTTCTTTAGCTTGCCCAAACTGTATGTTCAGTTTGAATTCCAAAGAAAGACTTGACGGGCACTCCACATTACCTCTTGACGAGATCATTCCGTTTTGGGGGACTATCAGTCCAGTGTTAGAAGGTGCTATGAGCTGACTTTGAGCAATTTGAGCTTGTTCATGAGTTATTTTCACATCTAGTTCCTCTGATTTGACTTCTTCTGTTGTGACACCTTCTTCTGATTTTTCTTGTTCAGCTTCAGTTTCCTCCAAATCTGCTTTGTGGGTAGAAACATCAAAATTTCTTGGAATATCAGGTGTTTGCATGAGATCTTCAGACACTTGCTGTTCAGTTGCAGAGTCATCGCAGATGACAGCAGGTGCTTCTTCTTGTCTCTCCCTCAGTGTTTGATTTGATTCACTGTCAGCAGTCTCAGTCACTTTTGTAACAGCATCTGGCTGTTTTAGAACTTCTAGTTCCAAGTTGACAACCACTGATTCAGGCGCTGTCTCTGGTAAGTTTTCCTTTACATGTTGAATAACTTCTTGAATGGTCACCTTGTTTTCCTTGCTAATTGATTCCTCTTCAATCTCTGGAGTTGCGGAGTGCTTGTCAACCATCTTAACTGTTTCATGACAAACATCTATGACTTCTTTGGCTTCCGTTACCCCTACCTCTAGCACTGAGTCCACAATTGTCTTTGCTAATTTTATATCGACACCGACCACCTGCACTTGAATTCTGTGATTGTCCTCAGACTTAACTGATGGCGCATGCATCATCACGACCACACTGCCTTTATCCGCTGTCTCAGTCACATCATCTTTTGGTGTGGCAGCCTCGACTTCGTCCTTGAACATTTGCTTACTTACCATAGTGTCTATCATAGGTTCAATAATTTCTGGTGTTTTCTCCATCAAAACATTGGGTATTGCAACTGAGACATCCTTGAGATTACATACGACTACTTCTGACACTACGGCGTGTTTAGCTGCCGCAGTCTTTATCTCAGTGCCTGGAAGTTCACTTTCTTTTTCTTGCTCAACATTGAGTTGTGCTACACTGAGTTGCACTTCATGTTTGGCCTCATTTGTAGCTGAAGCATGGTCTACACAAGGTGCAGAGGTTTTTTCAGAAAATACAGTCTCTCCTAGGACTTGAACATTACTTGCATTGTTGTTAACAGAGGATACATGAACTGCTGTTAATGCGTGTAACTCGTCTACAACATCAGGGATGCAGTTTTCCTGCTCAACCCGAACATGTTGTGGGGTACTTGCAGTTTCTTGATCCTGTGTTATCTCTAATGGCTGATCCAGTTGTGCGACAACTTTACTCTCAATATCATCCGTAACTGATGCAGTGACATTGTTAATGTCTGGTTTGGGAATGTCTTCTAACAGTATTTGCTTTTCAAGTTCCTGAGCACTTCCTCCCTCTGTGCTTTCTGTGATGACATGCACGCACATTAATGCCTCTTCAACAGTTTTGCTTTCAGTTACAGTATCTTTTACATCAGATGGTAATACTTCTGCTTCTTGAACATCTTTTGTTTTGGCAGCTTCTGCGGGCAGTTTTTCTTCTGACTCAACCCTCAATTCATCTTCATGTTTGAGTTCATCTGTAGCTGTTTCCACTGCTGGGATATCCTCTGATGTTGCTTCTTTCTCATGTCTGGGTCCATCTGTAGCTTTTTCCACTGCTGGGATATCCTCTGATGTTCCTTCTTTTTCGAACAATAGAAGGCTTTCTGCCTCTGAATCTAATGTGGCTGATTGTGCAGCTTGTATTTCTGGTTCATGAACTTCTGTAGTTTTGTCTGCTTCCACCGTTAGTTTTTCTTCTGCTTCAACCCTTAATTCATTTGCCTGTTTGGGTTCATTTGTAACTGTTTCTGCATCAGGGACATTCTCTGCTATTACCTCTTTTTCAGGTGATTGAAAACTGCCCTCCTCTGAATCCAATGTGGCTCCTTGTATCTGTGGTTCTTGAACTTCTTCAGTTTTGTCTGCTGTAACTGTTTCTGCTGTGGGAACAGTTTGTACTTCTGGTTCTTGAACTTCTTCAGTTTTGTCTGCTTCCACTGGTAGCTTTTCTTCTGGCTCAACCCTCAATTCATTTTCCTGTTTGGGTTCATCTGTAGGTGTATCCATTGCTGGGATATCCTCAGATGTTGCTTCTTTTTCAAACAATGGAAGGCTTTCTGCCTCTGAATGTAATGTGGCTGATTGTGCAGCTTGTATTTCTGGTTCTTGAACATCTTCATTTTTGTCTGCTGTAACTGTTTCTGCTTTGGGAACAGCTTGAATTTCTGGTTCTTGAACATCTTCAGTTTTGTCTGCTGTAACTGTTTCTGCTTTGGGAACAGCTTGAATTTCTGGTTCTTGAACATCTTCAGATTTGTCTGCTGTAACTGTTTCTGCTTTGGGAACAGCTTGTATTTGTAGTTCTTGGACATCTTCAGTTTTGTCTGCTGTAACTGTTTCTGCTTTGGGAACAGCTTGTATTTCTAGTTCTTGAACATCTTCAGTTTTGTCTGCTGTAACTGTTTCTGCTTTGGGAACAGCTTGTATTTCTGGTTCTTGAACATCTTCAGTTTTGTCTGCTGTAACTGTTTCTGCTTTGGGAACAGCTTGTATTTGTAGTTCTTGAACTTCAGTTTTGTCTGCTTCCACTGGTAGTTTTTCTTCTGGCTCAACCCTCAATTCATTTTCATGTTTGGGTTCATCTGTAGCTGTTTCCACTGCTGGGATATCCTCTGATGTTCCTTCTTTTTCAAATAATAGAAGGCTTCCTGTCTCTGAATCTAATGTGGCTGATTGTGCAGCTTGTATTTCTGATTCATGAACTTCTGTAGTTTTGTCTGCTTCCACTGTTAGTTTTTCTTCTGCTTCAACCCTTGATTCATTTTCCTGTTTGGGTTCATCTGTAACTGTTTTTGCTTCGGGAACACCCTCTGCTATTACCTCTTTTTCAAGTGATTGAAAACTGCCCTCCTCTGAATCCAATGTGGCTGGTTTTACTTCTGGTTGTTGAACTTTTTCAGTTTTTTCTGCTTCCACTGGTAGCTTTTCTTCTGGCTCAACCCTCAATTCATTTTCCTGTTGGGGTTCATCTGTAACTTTTTCTACTTTGTCAACATCCTTTGATTTTCCCTCTTTCTCAAGTGATTGAACACTGCCCTTCTCTGACTTTAAGAAGGGTGCTTGAACAGTGTCTAATGCCACTGGTTCTTGAACGTGTTCAGTTTTGACAACATTCATTAGTAGTTTGTTTTTAGGCTCAACACTGACATGCTCTGATGTCTGTTTGGGTTCATCTGGCACTGTTTCTGCTGTTGGAATGTCCTCTAATTTTACTTTCTCTTCTAGTGATTGAACACTACTCTCCTCTGAATCTAACGTGGACCCTTCCACAGCTTTTGAGGCTTCTGGTACTTGACTATGTTCAGTTTTGGCAGTAACTGTTTCATCATCCTTTTCTAGCTCAACTTTGACTTCAGTTGGAGGCACTGCTTCCTTTTTGAGTTCATATGTAACTCTTTCAGTTGCTGGTATGTCCTTTTCAAGAGACTGAACATTGCACACCTCTGAATCTAATGTGGCAGTTTGTGCAGCTGCTAATTCTTGCAACTCCTCCCCCTCTACTGGTGGTTGATCTTGATCCTCAACTTGAATTTGATGAGTGATATTGACAGACATGATCTGATCTTTCTTTTCTGTCACAGTTTGGACTTCCTGCTCTATAGCCCCATCCTTAGTTTCAGCTTGATATGCTTCAACTAGAGAACCTACATCTGGACCAATTTCTCCACCTTCAGGTAACGTTTCTGTAGACACAGCAGCATTTATCTCAGATGGACATTGCACCAGTTGATAGCTCCCATCAATCCTTTCTAATTCTTTTACGCTTTCTTCTGGATGTGTAACGTTGGCCTCCTGTATTTCATCTATAGTAGTGTCAGCAGTGCCAAACTCCTCAGTAGGAGTTTCAGATACCACCTCCATGGACACAGAGTTATTGACTTCAAATATGCTCTCTGTTTGGGATGTAGCTGTGAGTTCATTTATTGCATCCAGTTCTTCAACATAAAGACCTGTTTTAATGGCAGTTGCATCTAATCTTCCATGTATTTCCAGAATTGTTGGCTCCTCCTTTGCAAATGTTTCCAGTATTTGATGTGAGAGAGAACTAACTACTTTTTCAGAGTTTAGCACTTCTGAACAAACTGGAGCAGCCACTGGGCTTATGCCGATGGTTTCAACAACCTGATGCAGAAGTGTATCTGTTTCCATGATGTCATATTCTGCTGGGACTGGTGTTGTGTTCCCAGATGTTTTTGAAGACTCTGAAGATAACTGGGAAACGGCAGAGATCATCTCAGTTTCATCTGCCAGGGTAATGTCTGAAGCAGGTTCTGGTGCAGTAATGGCCTCAGATGTGATCTCTATCAGGTCCTCTGCTATAGTGTCATCTTTAGCTGCCTCCTCAGTGACTGATGCCGGAGTGCCCATGGTCTCTGTAATTATGCCCTCCTCTGGAATGTCACTGAGTTGCTGATGTTTACTGATTGACTCTGTAAGATCATCAGATTCTTCAGGGATTGTGGATATCTTTTTTTCCAAAGTGTCATCATTGCCTTGGACTTTCTTTGCTTCAGTTTGTAGACTGTCACAGGGTAGGACTGGTTCAGCCATCTGATCAAGGAGGTCTTGCTGGAGATCAGAGTTTGCTTCCTCGGGTATATGACTTTCTATGTCTGCTTGTGTTTGTATGGTAACCTCTGCCTCAACTGTATCAAACTCTGACAATGGAACCACTGCTGGTGTCTCAGAGTCTTCATCATCTGAAGCTACATCCTTATCAGCCTCATCTGAAGATACTTGGTCTTGCTTTTCAGCAGACTTCCTCTTTTTTCTTCCTGGAAGGATTTTCTTTATTGAAAAGGAGGACTCATCTTGTGTAACTTCACTGTCAGATTGTATATTATCTTTGCTTTCATCCTCATCCTTGGGTTTCCTTTTTGGGGTGACAAGTCTTTTCAGTGATTTCCAAGTCGACCCTCCATCACCTTCTGAAGGACTTCCTGCTTGGTTGGGGGAAGAGGCTAAAATTTCATTCTCATTAGAACTTTCCAGGTGCGATTCTGCAACATGTTTAGATCCACCATCTTGCTTGTGACCTTTGTTGTCATTTTGAGGCGTTTCGTCCTCAGAGTCGGACGTTTTTCGGCTTCTTCTCCTTCCTGATCCACACAAAACAGCTTCCCATGAAACAGACGAGTCTTTTCTTTTCTTACCTTCATCTGTGCTGTGATCTGATATTTGCTCTCCTTCACTCATTTTTGGTTCTTCTGCTGAACCTGGGATTTGTTTCTCTTCATTGGTCAAGGAGAATCTCTTAATGAGTTTTTTTCTGAAGGAAGCCCACGCACCATCCTCCTCTCCAGCCGGCTCTGCAGTGGGCTGTGCAGGACCTTCTTCTTTCTGATTCTCAGGTGACTCAGTGGATGACAGAAGCTGATCTGAAATATGTTCTCCAGAGTCAGACACTTTTGCATCACTTGACCTCCTGCTTCTTTGCTTTTTGGAAAGTTTCTTTAAACTAGACCCTGACAGCAACTTTTTTAGAGGACTTGCTTGAACTTTGTCCTTCTCTTGCGAACTCAGAATTTCCGGCTCAGTGACAATGATGGTTGATGGATCTGTGGAAGATGATTTCCCCTCATCTGTTGTCTGGGCCGATGCTGCAGACAGGATCTCTGGTTTAAGTTCATTTTCTTTGTCTTTATGCTCTGCCTCAACTGAAGCTGCCTCGACACCTGGACTTATCTCCTCTTTGTCCTGCTTTTGGTCTTGTACAGTTTGTTCTGTTGTCTCTATGACTTCCGTTTTCCCCATGTCTACCTGTTCTTTCTCAGTTGCCTCATTGTCTGCAGGTTTCTTTTTCTTCCGTAGTCCAGAAAAAATTCCAGTTGTAAAAAATCTTTTAATTGGAGTTACGACCACCTCTTCTTCAGGACTCTGTGGAGATGTGGAATGTGGCTTGTCTTCAGGTGTAGCATCCAGGTGTGCCTTTTCTCCTAAAGGTGACATTGTTGCTGCTTCTGCTTTATTAGATTCAACTTCCTCCTTGGTTTCTATTTTTTTCTCCCCTGCATTTTCTAGAGTGTCCTCCGATATACCGTCTGTCAGGGTAGGACATGTCGTTGAATCGTTATCACAAGTCTCCTGTGGTATATTCACATCAGTATTCAGTTCAGCATGCTCACTTTTGATCTCCTCGATATTTTCTGGTCTGTTTGGTTTGTCCTTGTTGGTCTCATCAGACACATCTGTTGCTATTTCACTTGAGCCCCTCTTTACAGTCAATTTCACGCCAATGTTACTGAAAAATTTCCTAAAACCTTCATTGATGTCATTTTGCTTTGCATCAGATTCAGTAGGTGATTCCTTTTTATCAATGTCAACATTTTTTAATGGTGGTTTTTCTTGAAGGGACTTTTCTGTTTCTGAAACATCTTCATCTGGTGAAAGGACGGCTAAACCAGAAAAGAAATTAAATATTAAAACACTTCCATTGCACAACTGTAAAAGACTGATGACTGAGATGAAACTCAGTCATCTGAAATCCAACAAATAATGCATCTGTTGATATTACACTGATGTTATATGCCAGTGAGCAGCAGCAAACAGTACCCACCCTCTGCAGCAATCTCATCCTCACATTGACCATTAACGTTTTCTATAGCCCCGTCTGCTTTTCCATTAATCTCAGAGATCTGCTCGTTGTTTTTGAGAAGCTGAAACAAAGCACAAAACATAGAATGTACAATTTATCTTTGCTCTTGTGGCAAAAATAAGTGTGGAAGCTCGTAGACAAACAAACCTGTTTCCATCTCGCAGCAGTCAATTTTAAACACTTCCAAGTTCAAAATGATAATTTCACACCCATCTTTTTCAGTTAAAAGAAATATATAGACCCAGCAACCATTTGCTCATGTGCTCATTGCAACAGAATTTGCACTTCCATGAAAGCAAACAAGAAATTTCAATCTTTGATTAACTGTGGCTCCAAAGCTCTATTCTGTGTACAAACAACACAGTCCAGTAACTGTTGGGTGCGTGTGATTGTAGTCTTGCAGGTAAACAACCCTAATTGTCCCAATCTCAAATTCGTGAGGCAGATTAGTCGGAGAAATCTGAGCAGAGAAAAGGGAACAATAAACTCATGTCCCCTCAACCAGTGTGGAGTAGCACATTAAGTAAACAGCCATATAAATAGCTGCTCGGGCCATATTGCATCTGCTAATACCTCTGAAGACACTAGATTAATTTCCAGCCATTGTTTTTGACATTTTTCGAGTAGTGATGCACAGTCTTTGTGTGTAATATTTTTGGTGAACCACTTATTACCCTTTTGGTAGCTTACAACAGTCTCTGAAGTTCACAACCTACCTATAGATATCAAGGAAGATAGCTTTTTCATAAGAGAGCTAAAAACTGATCTCTTCATTTAGCCTTTAACTAGATCTGACTTTTCCTGTTTCTATGTTTATTCTACGTGAAGCACTTGGCACATTTGATTATATTGCTCTACAAATAAAGTTTGTTTTTCATTGTGTTGTAATGCTGCTTAATTTGGCAGCTAATTACATTTTGACATGGTCATCTGAGTGACACAAGAACCAGTTTTTACCCCAGTGATGTGGAGATACACTCCGAATCAAAACGTGACTGTATGCCAAAGGATCAAAAGCCTTAGTATGATTATGGATGGCTGTGGGCTGATTTTCTTATGAAATGTCACTTACATCTCACTTACATGCATCAAGCCTTTAATCAGGGCTGTGAACAGGCAACGCTTTGTTTTCACTCATCCTGAACTGAACTGGTTAACGGACCCTGACCGAAACCATATTTATAAAAATGTTACATTTGGGAAATACACATACTAAAATGTCAGTTATGCCATGTCAGTTATTAACTTATTTGGAAAAGAAAATCAGATCACTGTATTTAATTTAAAGTCAATTTAATAAAAGAGCAGGAACACTAGGACAGTATTTTTGCTATATTAACTTGATACCTTACAACATTAGATTTTCTTCAAATGAAAGGATTTCTTGTCCCAGTGGCATACTTATAGGCCCATATTCCATCCAAATAATGTACTCACCCAAGCCACAAAGGTCAAAGATGCCATTAAATCAGCACAATGACATGATTATTGTTCATAAGACATTAATTGTTTATTTTAGAGGTACAGTGCTGCCTAATTGACTTCCTGGTCTGCATGACCCAGTGATCATGTTGTACACAAATAATCGATGTTGCCCTCTGCTGAGTGCAGCACAGGGGAAATTCCATCCCTCCCCTGGGCTTTACTAAGGTTCCTCTAAGAATGAGAGGTCATTATTCCTCCACGCTGTTCCCTTCAACGAGGCTGTGAAAACAAGCTCTACAGCCAGCAGCTCCTGTATGGAACTGTGTGCCTGTTAGCCTCAAACCACCAAAGCACGAGTAACCAAGGAGGCATGTACAGTTCCTATAATGTCTGACAAAATCAGACAGGTGACACACGTTTACAACAACTTTTCCAAGAAGAAACTGGTAGTAAAAGCTTCATTTTACGCCTGAATAAACTGAGCTTGGTGTGCTCAGGTCATCCTGATGAGGCAAGGACTTTGTTTTTGTCTTAGAGTGAACGGATGTGCTGGCAAGCAGCAACTATACTGTCCTGACCACAGCGACAAAACCCAGCCTCAGCATTTTTATTGCACACAACAACCACTGTCTGCTCCTGGAAATGTAAGAGGCTTTACACCAAAGACTGTGTTACTGCAGAGCCTGGAAATCCTTAATACCCAGATAAGGAGGAAAGCTTATTATAAATAAGTTTGTCTACAAACATGATATGAGTTATCTGCAGCATGCCAACAATCTGGATGGGTGCGAAATAAGATGATACCTTGTCTTCAGTATTCTGCCCAGCCTGAGCATCATCCACTTTTCCGCTCTCCTCCTCCGCCGCTGCTGCATCCTGCCTGCCCTCCCGTTGCGCAGACTGAGCGTCTCCCATTATCGGAACTGCAGCGCGTCACTATCCGGAATGAGCCGCACAAGTGATGGAAATATCCCAGATGTACGCAGGAAAAAGCAAGCCGGAAGTTTCGTGACAGGGCGAGAGAGACGGTCAGCTCTCAACTGCTGCAGCTGGATGTTGAAAAAGTCCTTTTTTTTAGCCGAACACCTCCCTGCAGGATCACATGAAGCTTATGAGACGAGCCTGGTCCGGCCCGGCCGGGCTCGGCACGCCTCTCGCTGCATTAAAAAAAAAAAACTGCAGAGGAATCAGCATGTCCTCAGATGACTGGAACAAATGTCCGAGCAACATGCATGTATCTGCACGCGTTCACTGCCTCACAGCACTGTGAAATCTTCAGTATGTTGCCGGTTTAAAAACACCTTTTCATTGGGAACAGCTGCATCACACGAGCTGTTTGCCAGGTTGATGCAAACAGACTAAAAGGTCCAGGCTGCTAAACCCTCTCTTGCTTTGTAGTAACCTTTAAGGAGAGACTTACTCATTTTCTTTTAAAAAACTGCACATTTGCCTGACTGGGAAAAATGCATTGCAGAGCTTAAATGTGATTAAAAGTCCAAAAACAAGCTGCATATTAAAGAAACTTGATCATAAAGAAAGTTATTCTCCTTTTGTGTCTCCTTTGCACATATTATGCATTCACAAACCCTCTCCGGGTCATTGTGTGGCATGAACTTTTGCCTTTCTGGGGGAGGTTGAAGTCGGATAAATGAGAGAGCTAACTTCATTATGAGGTCTGTCATGTCAGCTCATGTCAGTAAAAAAGAGATGGTGATGATGCTGCAGTCTTCATCTCTCGGATTACAGTGATGACTGCAGCAGGTGTGATTTTCAGAGGCTGTTTTGAAACTGAAAACCTGGATGAGAGCAAATGCTGCAATAGTTCAAAATACAATGAAGTAAGGGACAACTGAGCATGCAGCAATTTTTCTATAGGTCACTTTCGAATAAGGCATCCTCTATAAACGGGTGACAGGTTTAAACTAATGACTTCATTAATTGTTAATACATCATCCGATCCCATTACAACAAACACATCCCCTGCACCTGCCTCACATAGAAAAGACAAAATGGACATAAAAATAGGGATAGAAAATTAATGTAAAATAACATCAGATGGACAATAAAACCCACTGAATAATAGTAACACAATAAAGTGAAAAATGAAATACAAAGAATGCATAAAATATAACAAAATATGCCATTTTTAGCTAATTGACTCCTGTGATATCTATAGGTAGTGTGTTCCAGAGCTTTGGGGGGAAATGAACAAAGACTGCATCCCTGATCCCCACAAATAAAGCCTTATTAACATTTGTGGCTGCAGACCTTGTGGCTCAGTAGAAATCCATGAGCATTTGTTAATGGATTACCAAACGCTAGAAATGGATTAGCAGCAAACCAAGAATATACGTCTGTGACGTCAAAAAGTGTCCTCTTCAATGTCTTATGAATTATCTATAACACATCATCAGTAATGCCATGAGTTACTGTGTCCAGTGTGCAGTTTACAAGCTACTTTTGCAGCATTATATCTTATGGAAATGATCAAAGCTCTTAATGTTAGGATTTGTTCTTGAAAATGGAAATCAACTGACTGGTCAAATGTAGCTCTGGAGGAGAACAGATTTAATGTAATTTGTAGATTAAACGGAGACATGTGGGCAGAATGTCATGAGCAGAGCAGGGCAGGATAACACGAAACGCCAGTCTGGAAAAGCTTGGCCTTCACATAAGACTGGGCTGACTTCAGGCAGGAGATGATAGAGACATTAATCTAAAGTTTGTCTGCTCCTCAACCATTCACCCAGTGAACACAGCGTTGTGGCTGTTCAGCTGTCCCGACATTTGTTTTTTTGCATCATGTGTGGTCGCTCAGTGGTTCTAGAAAACTCCGCTGATTCCGATGTCTTGCATGTGTTCTTTTGTGAATGTGAATAATATTTAGTGCTAAATTTAATGTGAAAATCTAAGTCTTATTATAGGTGCTGACAATTTAAAGGAATAGTTTGACATTTTATTAAACTTACTCATTTGCTTTCCTGCCAACAGTTAGATGTACAGATTGATAGCACTCTCATATGTGTATAGGAAAATATGAGGCCACAGCTGCTTAGCTTAGCATAAGGGCAGCTAGCCTGAGTCCAAAATCCACCTATCAGCACTTCTAAAGCTCACTACGGAATAAGTTGTAACTTGTTTCATCTGAACAAAAACCGAAGTGTAAAAACAAAATGCTTTTTTTTTTTCTTTTTTTGAATTTTTACATTTTGGGACTATTTCTTAGCCGGGCGCAGTGACTTCCTGAGGTCTCCATTGTTGTTGTTGCTGGAAACCTCACAGGCTCCTGGCCCAGAAAGAGTCTTCTGTGCGTTAGCAGTGGGATTTTTTTGACCTTAGACAAAGCCAGGCTAGCTGTCTCCTCCTGTTTCCAGTCTTTATGCTAAGCTATGCTAACCGCTGGCCATTGAGAGTGGTATCAGTTGTCTCAGCTAACTCCTAGAAAGAAGGCAAATTATCTTATTTCCCAAAAAGTCAAACTGAAAGTGTGTTAGTGAGCTTCAGTGCTGCTTGTCGTGCTCCTTCTCTGGATCTCTTGAACACCATTCTTCTCAAACATTATCCCTCATTTTATGTTTGGATGATGGTGGAGAATGCTGGCCCACTGGTGAGTGTGAAAGTGAAGGATTATGCAGGTTTATTCTCTCATGCCCAATTTTGTTAGAGAGCAAATAAATCCATAAACTCTTTAAAATCCACCCCTGCTCTAATTCCTGTGTTTTTCAGTTCATTAATGTCCATTTTACTGCCAAGAAGGCAAAAAAAACAATGTCAGAGGGGAAAGTGATACCAGTGAGACTGTGCCCACCTCACCACAGTGACGTCGGCGTTTTTCTCAAGTAGTCTTCCTCATTTGTGTTTAATCTGCACAGATTAACTATATAGAAGAGTTTGACACAAGTGATGTTTTTCTTCCCATGTCATGCATTGAGTTTTGGTTCCCGGACAGCCTCAGAGCAAAGGCCTTAGCATCAGGCTAAAGACCACTGAGCCATTCTTAGACGTGACTTTCAGACAAAGGATGTCCATCTCATTTTACAGAAGAAATATCTCCGTTTGAGACAACTTAATGAGTTTTTAAGGGTCTAGCAGTTCAATTTTATGTCTTTTTAAAATATCCTGTGTAAAAAGAGCCTTATATAAGTGAAGCAGTCCAGTATAAGAAGCCCCTGTACTGCAGTGTACCTGATATTTACTGCTAAGATGAGGACCGATTGACTTAAAACAGGACTGATAAATCACCTTAGCTACACAAAGTCAGACCTTGGGAAATCTCCGAGCAGAGAAACATGTCCAAACCCATGACAGACATTCATGTTAATTTCATTACATGTCTGCAGACACTGCTGCTGCTGTTACTTGAACCTCAGTCCGAAGCCAGAAAGTTGAATTAATTAGAGTCACAACTTTGGTTAACTGGAAACAGCTGATGTTTTCTACATCAATAACAGCAACCTAACCCCGAGGCCCCATGCACTGTAATGTGATAACACGCAGGGGGTCTCCATGAGTCAGTCTGCATGTATGTGCGTGTCCTTTTGTGTATAGTTTCATGGTATCAAGCATTAGTGCAGCTGCAATTCATTTTTAATGCTTGTTCCTCACTTTAAGTTGGCATAGAGAACATAAAGGTCAGCAGAGTTCTGATACTGTTGTTTTCGGTTTTCTTCTGTAAGTTTTTGCAGTTGCACGGTCTGTGTTTGAGAATGAAAATGAAATAATGTTGTATGACAATATAACAATAACAAACTTAAAAAGCATTACAGATTAGATTAAACATGCTATGTTACAGATATAATCATCTTGATATCAAAGATCATTTAATCAGTGTGCATTCATTTCATCTCTGACTCTTAATGTGGGAAAGATATACTGATTTCCATTTATGTGCTTAAAATCAATTTAATTTCTAATTAACTCCAGCAATATTTTAAATCTTGGTTCAATCATATCATAAGACATTTGTTTTGGTGACACACAAACCGAAGGATTATCCGGTTTTCATTTCCAAAAAGAAGGAATTGCTGAGAAATCCATCATTGTGACCTGAAGGGATGTCAAATGTGCTACTTAAGGATTTCCAAGTGCACAAAATAGACCTTTGTCCTCAAATTTAGCAGATTTACGATCCTTAATAAGAAAACATTCTTGGCACACTCACAGTGAATTGTTTCTCAGTGTTTCTGTGCCTCGGTCTCGTAGTTCTTAACCTCTGATAAGCAGTGAGGCGGTTAGATTTCACATGTTCCTCAAGGTGAGCAGGCGATACGTCTGAAACTCACGCAACCCAGTTTATTTCTTAAAAAAAAAGACCATGCAGCTCAAATCAAAGGCAGCTGACTGAGGAGGTAACAAGATTTCAACTAGAGCTCTCAGAGTCCGTGTAGTAACATCCTTTATCCAATCATGTGTTCACAAAGTGGTGAACCCTCTCCATCCTATTCGTGAGCGACTGAGTCTTTCTAGGATGCCTCTTTTATACCCAATCATGATCCTCTCACCTGTTACCAGTGAGCCTGTTTACCTGTGGAATGATCCAAACAGGTGTTTTTGGAGCGTTCCACATCTCTCCTGGTCTTTGAAATGTGTTGCTGCATCAGATTCAGAAAAAGCAGATATTTACAAAAATCAATGAATCTGATGAGTTCAAACATTAAACATATTGTTTTTGTATTTTTTGTCAAAAAAGGATTCGTAAATTATCACATTCTGTTTTATTTCTGGGCCGCTTTTAAGAGTATTTTGATGCAAATACTTTTGTACTGTTACTTAGTCTAAGTAAGGTTTTGAATGCATCACTTTTACATGTATTGTCACAGTATTTTTTACAAAGATCTAGGTAATTCAATTTTAAAATCGGATTAAAGTCAAGAATTCCCCTTCCTTTCCATACTTGGCATTGCCCACAATGCAATGCTGGTAGAGGGTAATGTACAGTAACCATGAGCTATAGCCTCATGTAGAGATATGATAACTAGATTTAAACTAGAGCTTTGTGCTTTGATGGAAAACCAGGAAAGTTTTTTTAGATTCAGAAAGAAAGCAGAAAGTGTCACAATCAATATGTTGATAACATGTTTGACACTAACAAACATTTACAGCCCTGATCCCAGAACAGCTGGGACACAGATGGAGCGGTAGTAGTGGCAGATGTCCGTCAAGTAGGGGTGGGCGATACTGGGAATTTTGATATCGACCCGATACCAAGTAAATACAGGGCTAGTATCGCCGATACTGATGCCGATACTTTTTACTTGAAACGTCATGATCATTGAATAATTTTGTGATTTTGCCTTTAGTTGGTTGATTATGATTATGATAAAACACAGGACAAAGATTTTTGGCAAATAAACAGGTTTTTTTAATTAACTATATATTTATAAAAAATAATAAATAATGTAACTATTATCTCAGCAAGGGTCCTTGTAATATCCATGGCTCGTCGTGAGCTATCTAGGTAAAATAACAAAATGAGATAATTAAGTCTGTAACTGTAATCTAATAATACTAATACTAATTTCCCTTCAGCAGTTAACACAAAGGGTTATTATATTCAGCCATATACATATTTCAGGTTTGAGGTGTGTATCTTTATATAAATGTATATTTTTGAGTTCCAGTAAAACAATTAATTTTGTTTGTTTGTTTGTTTGTTTTTTCAGCTGGCTGAACATATGATAATAGCTTAATGAGTCTGCTGAAATGGCCTCTCTGCTCACCAGTTACACTGTGAAAAACATTACTTAATGCTGGAGATTACCTGGATACTCCTGATTTTTTGGCTGAAAAGCCTCTGCCGGAGACCTCTGCCTCTGTGCCGGGGGTCTTGTGTGTGTTTGGGGATCTCCCCCCTCCTCATCCTCCTTCCTTAACCTTTTTGTAGCAAACTTTCTTGTGCAAGTTTGTGGTGTTACCACAGTGGCGAATTACTTTCTTGCACACATCACATGTGGCAGTTTCCCTGCAGTTTCAGCTGCAGTGAAAAGGGTGCACACAGCGCTCTCCATGCTCACAGTGCTCTGACTCTCTGCTCTCCGGCAGAGCAGGAAAGTGTGTGTGCCTGACAGAGAGAGAGAGAGAGAGAGAGAGAGAGAGAGGGGTGTTTGCACACGGCACAGACAGACTTGGAGAGAAGCTGGGCTTGCTCGCATAAACTCTGTGAGGAAATTTGAGTAGTTTGCTGGACGTATAGACGAGAAACTGTAACAAAAGTATCGATTTCATCACGCTAATATCGATCCGATACCGATAGGCACCTTGGTATAGATACTATCAATATTTAGATCGATACGCCCAGCCCTACCGTCAAGCAGAGACGAGAAGTGGGCCTCATAGGTCTGCTAGCTCACTTCTGTCTCGCTGATTTTTGTTTTGTTTTGTGTAGTCGTAAGTCCTGACTCAAATGACATCACATAAGGCAACTTATCAGACGCAGTGCAGCTGCACTCGAGCCATAAAAGGCTTTATCCAACGTTTTTCCCCATATGCAGTGATCCTCCTCGGCTTTGCTCACCGTGATGGAGTTCCTTTAATGTAATTTCCCTCCTTGCTTTGCCCTTCAGCACCAGCTCCCACTCACAGTCCCCCAACACTCACACTCTGGCAGTGTGCGAGGGTGCCATCTAGTGGTAGCACTTTCAATCACCTGAAAGCTACTTTATAATTCAGTACTTTAACTTGGTTGAGTGTTTTGGATAAACAGTATCAGTAAATGGCAAATACATACCTGTAAAAGTGTTGTTGGAGAAGTAGTAACCAGGTAAGCTGTAGCAGGGGAATAAAATAAATGATTGCTGCTTATATTGTAGCTTTTTGGGGAGTATTTCAGCCTCATTCATGCTGCTCTCCTTTTCCTCAGAATCAAGCGTCAGTTACACGCTGGAGGAGTTTGCATCAGCAGATTAGTCAGACAAAAACTTTGCTAAAAAAATGAGAAAAGCCAGTGTGACTCAAGGTCATGGAGGCTGGTGGAAATTACGAATCACATTCAAACCACTGCCACTGGTGGAAATGAGTGTGAGTACTGCACAGCTGCCCACGCATCTACTAAATCCATTTTCCTGATTCAAATATACTCGAGCTTCTTTTTCTGGCGGCATGACTGATCATCAGCTGACAGTCGGTGGCTTCATTACAAGCAGGATGAGAACAAGCGTTTGGTCACATTACATTTGGAAAGGTTAGAAGATTGTTGGTGGCAAAGGAGACAAACTTCTGCAATGATCATGGTTTCTTATCACATATGAACACTTTAGTTCCACCCCTATGGAAGATAACATATCTGAAATGCTTCCTCTCTGTTTGTACTTGCTTTTGGTGTCTACTGTCAGTGTGTGGTGACTTCTGTCCTTGATATAATGTTACGGTATTTATTTTCTTTACATTAGTCTCTTTCACAACCCCTCATCACGTTATATGTCATGAAACATGAAGAACAACTTAGAAATCTGTCAAAACACACTTTAGTGACAGCTGCGTTGAGAATAAAGAAGAATGCAAATACAGATATATCAGACGTCATCTTGGCTTCACCTTGCTGCACGTCACTCCATGCCTCCATGTGACACAAGAGGAATGCAGAAAGTTTTGTTTCTAAAAGCATTTCGTCTTGAACAGGTGCGTAAGTGATGATGGTTAACATCATTGTCTTGCTGCCCGTTGGACAGAACGACCATTTCTGTGAGCAGTTTCTGCTACAAGGAGGAGAGACTTCAAACCCTCTACTGATAACAAACTGACATCAAAGTAAGGAGCATTAATTCTCTTATTAATATGTTTGATTAGGTTTGTCTGAGATGGGAGTTTAAGTGAAAGTTCAGGAAATTTGAACTAAAAAACCGGCACAGAAAAGAAAACCTGGACTCGAGGCCTCAAACTCACTCTTGAGGAAAAGTGTGACAAAAATAATTTTAAAAAATGTACATTTATCTATTAAAACCAACAAACTGCTTTTTGTCAGGCTGCTCAGGATTATTGATCCTGAGTCCTCGGCTGTCTTCATTGAACTCCATTTATAAAAACTAAACTCTAAGCATCCACGTTTACTCATTGATTGCATACCTGCTGAAATACTTTCATAGCGTAGTTTTCTGCTTTTAAAACTTGTTTGGTAAGTCCTGAAGGGAGATTAAATGTCCTGGCAGATCAAGTGCATTCATCTGAGATTATATGATACTGAAGAGGCAGAAAATTCTCTCAGCTGCTTCACACATCGAGTGCAAAGAGTTTTTGACTGCGTGTTGACGCCTTCAGTCAAGCTCAGGAAATATTTAACACAACAAGTACAAGCTTGTTTGTTGCAACCAATCACTCTTCCTCTTTTCATGTCTGTCGTTCAGTGTGGAGCTCTTTTCGCCGCCTTTCTCATTCTCATAGCTCCGTGTTAACACAACCCCTTCAAGTTTTGAATAGTCACCCATAATGAGTGTTAGATCTTCATGTCAGTGGACCCAGTTTACTTTGAGTGTTGACCCATTAAAATGAGGCAGTGTCTACTCAGCTGCAGATGTCTATGAGTTTGTTACTGACCTCATGACCATTAAAGCTGCACTGGTCAATATATTTTCTATCAACAACAGATCAAATGGCTGTAATGTGAAAGGGAGTACTCATATACTACAGCCCATGACTTTACTTTTCTGGTTCTCTCTCACTGCTCCCATCAGTGTTGCAGTAGTTCTTGTGACCCCTCAAACTGAACTTAAAACTCCTTGTAGGAGTCCCAGCCTCATCATAACATGATTCTTGCACTATTATATAAACAAATCTTTACTCTTGCTGTTTTTTTGTTTCATTGTCAGACATGAGAGACAGGCTGAGGCACCTCCAACAGGTGCAGACTGACTCTGAGGGGTTCAGCACAGTGGAGCTGGACAATTTATCAGGGTGTGAGGCGGCAGCAGCAGCACCAGCAGCAGCGACAGGATCACATCCTGACCAGGACCTGGACGGCGTCCTGCAGGAGGCCCAGCAGATACGCCTGGAGATCCAGCAGATCCAGAACGACATCAGTGAGCTGAAAGATGTGAACTACCAGGCCTTAAACAAGACCTCATACCCCGCTGCGACAAAGCGGGACTCCAACGCAATCGGGGCGGATATTAAACGCAGAGGGGAAGCTGTGCTGGAGCGGCTGCGCAAGATGAACGATCTGAGGAGGGAACTCCAGGCCGAGCGTGGCAGCTCTGACCCCACAGTGCGCATCGCTCGAACGCAGTACCAGTGCCTCAGCAATGCTCTGCGGGAGGTGATGTTCAGCTACAATGACACAGAGATGGGCCACAGGGAGGCTTGCAAGCGGCAGATCCAGAGGCAGATGGAGGTGGTGGGCAGGGAGGTCAGCACGGAGGAGCTGGAGGAGATGATGGAGAGCGGGGAGTTGAACGTGTTCAGCGCTCAGGTGGAGGGCAAAACGGCGCGCTCGGCTTTCCTGCAGATCGAGAGTCGACACAAGGAGCTGGTGGAGCTGGAGAAGAGGATCGAGGGGATCCAGGAGCTGTTTCTGGATGTGGCCATGCTCACGGAGGAGCAGGGGGCAGCCGTCAATAACATCCAGAAAAATGTTCAAAATACTGAAGCGATGGTTGAGGATGCTGTGTACCAGCTGGACAGAGCCAACACGTCTGACAAAAACAACCCCTTCAAGAGAATGTTTTGCTGCTGCTTTCCCTGTTTCAACAATTAGGTCTGATGGTGGTTTTTGTCCACTGGACTACTTTAATACTGACAAAACAATCTCCCCACAAGGTCCATTTAGTAGCTGCTCTGGAGCTTTAAATCACTGTGAAATACTCTCAGATCTCAGTGAATTGGTTCCAGGGTGAGGATGAAGGTCAAACTGGGCAAAGATCACATGAGTTACTAGAACCCCTTAGTCACTTAATATTGCTCAAGCCAATGAGATTTGCAGACAACCTTAAGAAGCTGCTTAAACATGAAAGATTAAGTAACAAGAATCTATTAATAGTAAAACTCTTTCACTTTTCAGCATCATGACTATTTTCACTTTTGATTCTTTGCTTTTGTTTGCTAATACTTACTTGTACTTAACTAATATTTCAATGCATTTACTTGCACTGGAGTAACAGTTTGCCACTTAAAGTATCTGGATTCTTCCTCCAGCTCACTGTCAAAGCTCCAGAACAGCTACTAACTGGACTTCATAAGAGTATAAAACAGGCCCAGAACTTGGCTTTGTCGTATTTTATGTTAGAATAATAAGCTCTGATGTATTTGTGATGCTTTACTTTGATTCAACAGAAGATTTACAAAGGTTTGATTATGCTGAATAAGTTTTAAAACTCTCTCATTGTTGGCTCCCTCACGGCTGTGAACAGCACGCAGCGGGTCGCCTCCTTCCTGGACGCAGACCAGAGACGCGCTGAAGTGTGTGAAGTGTTGTGGGGGAAGAAGGCGTGATCTTCCGCATCGATACCTGCTGCAGCCTCCATCAGTGTGTCAGTGTCATATAGGGTGTGTGCGTGTGTGTGTGTGTGTGTGACTGCGAGACCTCCTCAGACACGCTCACACACTCTCTGTCCATGTTGAAATTTGGTGATAGATCGGAGAGAAAAAGAGGAAATGCGTCTTTCCGTGGTCGCCTCTTCTGCTATAGCGAGTTTAAGAGCCTGAGTCCGCCGGAGGAGAGCCGCAGCAACAGGTACGTGCGCCCCGGTTTGATTGTGGCTTTGTGATATTGAGGGGAAATAATCGATGATCTGTGTCCGAAGTGGCCGCAGATTTACAGGCTGATTCCTGAACCGCCTCCTCAATGTTGTTTTTCTTCCTCCTCGTGATTTTCACCCGTCAACAACTGAGGCTTTAAAGTCCGTTCGTGGGATTTATTTGACTGTGTCAAAAACATCATTTATGTGTAGGAAGTGACTGAGTTTGAAGTAATTCATTATTATCGTCACAGCTGAGGAAGTGAGCCGTCAGCTTCCTCTGGAGGAGTTTACACAGATGCTCCTCTGTCTGTCTGTCCGTCTTAAGGAAGTGCATCAAACAGTCAATTTGACTGAATCAGTCATTAATCTAAGTTTGCTGAAGTCTTAAATAAGAACTCGATGTAGTGCACAGAATATGTCTTCCATCTGGAAATGTGAAATAATAAACCACAGGGACAATATGCCATGAGACAGAGGTGTCCATGTTTTCCTGAAATTACCATATTTTTCTCTTGTGGTAACTTTGATTTTCTCTAAATTAAACATCTTTTAAAAATGGACCCTGTGACTGATTGCTATGTAATGAAATCATATTCTATTTTACATTTTCAGATTGTTTTTACTGAGGCATCGTTTGCTGTTGAGGCAGATTGAGGTGGAGCTAGTTTAAACTACTATACAGTTAGGAAGTTTAGTCCAGTGTTTCCCAACCTGAGGGTCAAGCCCCTCCAAGGGGCCACAAAATGAATCTGAGGGGTCCTGTGATGTGTCTGGAAAGAAGAAAAAGTTCTGCTATACAAATTCGTATTCGTTTTTTGGACATCACAACAGTCTGCTGTTTTATGGAACAGGTGATGTGCTTGGCTATTTCTTCCTGGAGTCTCCGCTGGAGATAGTACGACATATTACAACCTGTAAAACAACAACTTGTTGCTTTTAGTTTTTTTTGTACAAGAGTAAGAGGTGCTGGTGGTCTGATCAGAGTGGTATCAATCTTCTTATCTAACTGCATTAGAAAGTGTACTAAGTGGATTTCCCCAAATGTCCAACTATTTCTTTGAAAAGGTCAGTGAAGGCTCCTGACTCCTTTTACAGGTGAGATGAGGGACCGACTGTTTGAGCTGCAGACCCACAAGCCTGCGGGAGAGGAGCACAGGCCTGTGGAGAGCCAC
Organism: Chaetodon trifasciatus; assembly: GCA_037975065.1. Lineage (NCBI taxonomy): Eukaryota > Metazoa > Chordata > Actinopteri > Chaetodontiformes > Chaetodontidae > Chaetodon > Chaetodon trifasciatus. The sequence continues at coordinate 1,908,872 of JBBMOE010000058.1, forward strand.
AACCACATCGCCGAGGTGAACGAGGAGCATCTGGAGCAACAAGCCATCCTGTTCGATGGAGAGGACGTGATGGACGACCTCTACAAAGAGGCCCAGGCAATGAGGAAGGAGATGCTGCTGCTCAAACTGGACGTGAAGCGTCTTGGGAAGCAGAACACCAGGTTCCTCACGTCTGTCAGGAGGATCAGCAGCATCAAGCGGGACTCCAACGCACTCGGGCGGGACATCAAGGCCAGAGGGGAGGCCATTTACGCTCGGCTGGAGAAGCTGGCGAAGCTGAGCAAAGAGCTGGATGAGGAGCACGGGCCGACATCAGCTGTGGCCCGCATGGTGCGTTCACAGTACATTTCTCTGACCGGCGCCTTCCACAATGCCATGTCTGAGTACAACGAGGCTGAGATGGCCCAGAGGGAGAACTGCAAGACCCGCATCCAGAGGCAAGCCGAGATCATGGGCAAGGAGGTGAGCAGGGAGCAGATCGACGAGATGATCGAGACGGGCAAGTGGAACGTCTTCTCGGATAATCTCCTCCTGGAGGGGAGGACTGCCAGATCTGCGCTCAATGAGATCGAGAACCGGCACAAGGAGCTGCTGGAGCTGGAGAGCCGCATCCGGGACATTCATGAGCTTTTCTTCCAGATGGCCCATCTGGTGGAGGAGCAGGGCTGCATGCTGGATAACATAGAAGCAAATGTTTATGCGACTCAGGACTATGTTGCCAAGGCCACAGTTCAGATCAAGAAGGCTGTGAAATACAAGAGAAACAATCCATGCAAGAAACTGTTCTGTTGTTGCTTCCCTTGCTGCAATTGAGACAACACCGGGCTCATGAATGCTAAGTATATCTGCTTTAGTTTTTGTATTTATTAAGCTCAAATGGAGCCTTGACTCCATTTTTTTTTAGCAGTAGCAGTGTCCAAATTTCACACTCTAGTATAGATTTCTTCACCGAGCTGGTCCGAGAAAAGGCCAACATCTCAAACCACACGTCCTTATGTGAATGCACGCAGTGATATATAGGCGTTACACTTCCTGACTGCTACTGAGAACAGCTTTGCATGATTACTGTAAAGACATCTAGGCTTTAATTTAATGCCAAACTCTCAGCTTTGCCCTTCAAATTTGCAATTTTATATGAAGTATTTAACTAATGTAAATAAACGCCTTAGAGTGTTTTTTTTTTTTTTTTTTTTTTTTTTAAATATGTATAACCCAGTTTTCACAGCCTGACTGCAGCTATGTGGGTCCTTTTCTTATTACAACCATTGCTTAACTAGTCTTAAGAAACACACTGAACACAACACAGCCAGAGTGTGGTTAGCTGGGGATTTGTGCAGCTTGTGCAACTAGAAATTGGCCACCTCATGTAGAGTTTTCACCAGCTGTAAGCCAGGGCTTAATGTTTCTCAACACTCTCTCTATTTGATCCACTTTTTAGAGTTAAAACTGTGTCATATTAAATCCCATGTTTACTGCAGCTTCACTGATTCACTGGCACACAACCAGAGCCGTTCAGATTTGCATCACGGGGCCGGGTTTTCTCTGCTGGTTCCAGACAAAAGAGCCCATGAGTCGATGTGTGCATGGATGTTCGCTCAGGCAGTCTGACAATAGTGAATGGGAAACTAATGTGGTCAGAGTAGCGTGGTTCAGTTTGCACAGCAGCCCTGTCTCCGTGTCATTTGAGAGTCAGTAAAATTAAAGACCTTTATTTTCCCTTGTGTGGCGGCCCATCCACCACTGGGGGGGATTCCCAGTTATCACCTGTTCAAGTGAAGCTGAGAGGCTCTGTGACCATCACCGCTCGTCACGCGGTAGCCTGCATGGCACGACACCAGTGGGTGTTTGCAGAATAACTGCCTCTGCTGTGTTGAAATGGGTTTCAGGGCTGCAATGAGAGCACTTCCTCGGCAGCGCTGTGCGGTTTGTGGAGGGCATTTACCGGCAGTGTCACCGCGCACTGTGGCATCACAGTGACACCGACACAGGTAGACTCACCTGGCGTCCCGGAGTTATCGCGGTCTCCTTCACAGTTCGCTTACCAGGATGGCCGAGTGGTTAAGGCGTTGGACTTAAGATCCAATGGATGTATGTCCTCGTGGGTTCGAACCCCACTCCTGGTAGCTGCGGATATTTTAAACTGAAAAAATCAGGGTAAGAGTCATTCTTGAGTAATTCCAGCACTTTAACCTCATTATTTCTGTAGATAACTTCCCAAATTGTTAGTCCACCCACTTATTACTCTGAAGTGACGCTGGAAAAAAAAAGCCATCACTCCTGTGTTATGATGGCCTAAAGGGGAAATGTCGAGTTATGTGATTTTTATGTGACTAGAAGCATACATTTCATTTGTAACGTGTCACTTAATTACATGTGATTATACATGTAGGTTAAACTTAAAAACCTGATTTGACCTTTATCGTATTCACCTACATTAAGACATAGTCACATGCTGACTCATCACAACTGAGGGATCGTCAGTCTGGAAAGTCATTCTCGTCCGATGAGGTGAAGTGTGTGGATCTGGCGCCATCTAGCGATAAAATATGTGTTGTTGAACACGTTCAACGCTTCTGTTAATTGAGGAGGAGCAGTGGATCCCTCCTGAACAGCTTGGATTTTAGGGAAACACTGAGAGCGTCCGCGCTAAAACAATATCAGCCTGAAAAAAGCGTTATGTTTCAACCCTTTTTATAATCTTTTAACGCTTATTGTCGAATGATTCCACACGACTTAATTTTGTTAGCCTGTTCAAGACCCAGCAGAGTTTAATTGTTGCCTTTCTTCAGTCCAATAAAGTTTTGGGAGCTTTAAACCAGTGTGCCAATAACACCATTTTTAGCTTCACTGAATTCCTCACCCTGTACCTGAGCTAAATACAGACCTGGATGTGTGCACATCTACAAATCTACATGTTCTTCCTCAACCAGGAGGCTCTCTGTGAACACTGTCAGATGTAAAGCCATCAGTGAGTCAAATAAAGCACTGTGAAGCAGGAGGTCAGTGTTACTCAGGTAACACACATGGTTGAGAACTGCGGCAATAAAAAACAAATAAACATTTAAAAACCGAGAGCCTCTTTATTAAAACGCTTCAGAAGTCAAATGAAGCTGGCATATTGTGGTGAAAAACACACTTCAGAAGGAGTGAAAACAAGGGGTCGATACACTCCGGGTGCCTGCAAAGACTGCTTTATGAAAAAACCAGAGGTGTGCTGCAGATGACGTCCACCCGTCCTCGTTTTATGTAACTCAGTAGAGCTAAAGACTGATTTAACAGTTACCCACACCATCCATTAAACATGGAGGATGAGGGCATGTGATCAGATCTGGCTGAAGTTCATCACAAGTTTAAAAAAAACAAACAGTCAATATGAAAACATACTCAACCGGTGCACTGTGCCTGAGACATAAACGGTGTAAATGAGTTTGCAAGTAGACTCACTGATACATTTTTCAAAGACATCAAACTCTCATGCAAAACATGAGGGCGTAAAATCCCCGCTACTCGAGCAAAGACAACCCCTCAGCATTATGATTAAATTTTTACAGTACATGCCTTCATGTGCAAATCAATAATTCAAATACAAATCCAGACATTACAGAGGCAGATTCTTTTTCTTTCCAAATAAAAGTACCAGTACAAAAAAAAAAAACAGGAAATGAACCAAACATGGATCGGGACTTACATCAAAAGAATTCGCTCGGGCTTTACATCAAACTTTTAGAATATAAAAACAAAAACGCACAATTTTCTTGAAGAAATATCTTCTTTTTTTTTTTAAATCACCAGCAATTTTGTCTATGACATTTTTAACCAATTAGAATTCCACACTGCAAAACGTTTGAAGCCATTTTCTCACATAAGGGAGTACAATATATTATGGTCATGTGCTGTTAGACTTCTGCTCTTAATCCAAACTAACAACACAATCAAAAAGGTGTTCAACAAGTCCGATCACTCCGAAGAACATTCAGGCAGCATTTCTGCTGACAGCCTTTTTCAGTTCCTCTGTTCTAAACACGACGCTGATGGATGACAAGCTTAAAAACATGTAACTCGTTAGTCCAGCACTGCAACACACACGGTTATGTTATAATAATACTGAGCGGTACGCCAGTCAGTTCTGAGACCCTGCGACAATCAAGCAGCTGACGAGCTGGCGTGTCGTTCTACACGATTCTGTCGACTACACGCAATCTACTGCGAGACAAAGCCTCGCGCTACAACCCTGAGTCACCAACAATGTTTGAACACAGTGGACATGTAGTGCCAAAAACACACAACCAGGATAAATAATGAATATGAACATAATTAGTGATGCTCATTACTGGAGGGAAGTGTGTGCCCGTTAATTTCTTAACACCTGGCCTGCAGGGTTTCATGAGGTCTGACACTGAGGGAAAGAAAGCAAGCTTTCTGCTCACTGATGGATTCTTATATTCACGGAGTACATTCATCACTTTGCATGCTACATTTAGATTTTCATATAAAACAACCTGCAAACAATTGCTGGTTACTTGTAAAAATAGCTGGCAGAGCAGACAAACCACGAGCCAACCACTGCTAAAAATGTTCGGCTAGTAGGCTGGTGAATAGTGTTATTTCACCTCTCACCTGACCAACATGCCAGCCCATTAGTCAGAGGTGAGACGAGAAAAAAGGAAGATGGACCACCTTTGTTGCTGCTATAACATGCCAAACCACAAAACACACTATATTTAAAACACCACACATGATGGTGACATGCCGTATGCTGGTGAACAAAAATCAACACCCACAGTGAATACAGTATGACCATCCTGTCAAATGGCATACCTTGTGCACAGCTACCACAGATGTTTGGTCAGTCTTAAAATGTAGAATTAAAGCCATGAAATCTATGAGCTCTAAGCAGCACACACATGGTCGCTCTAGGTATCCGGAGAAGATAAAAAACCGTGCACGAGACCAGTAAACTGTTCCAGCAGGAAGCAGCAGAGAAATCTCACTGAGATGCTCCGAACCGCCTCCTGACTAGAAAATCAAGTGTATCATAAGTTAAGGCTCTACTCTCACCTCCATCGTAGCACAGTACTGACTTTTTGATATAAAAATAAAAAAATTCTACATCAAAACATCTGATTATTTACACACTGTCAGAGTAGATCAGGATACAACTTCAGTACACTGGTATTAATAAATCCATCAGAGGGGAAGATAAAAGGCAAGCAATTTAACGTGCTTGTTCACAGTCCTGATCAGTGACTGCAGAACGCTTCCACTCAAGTGTAAATCAGCCTGCCGCTGGCTTATGTGTTATTAATGGGAGTGAAGTTTTTTTTTTCCCACTGTGAAGCAAAGAACAACGTTTACAACGTTCACCCAGGAGTTTTCTATCTTTTTGAGGCTGGTAGAGACTAATGTCTGTAAACACTGGAGGAAAATACATGTGTATTTGAGTTGTAGTGGTCTCAGAAATGTCCAAAAGATGACTTCATCTTTGAAAAACACTTATGCTACTGGTTTGAGAACTGAACGTAAACACCTTCCCTCTTTTGTGAGCTCTCTGGTGAAACACATGCACGGCAGAGGGATGGCCTCTTCCCGGCGAGCAATCGTATTGAACTTGCACTTCTTGAGGTGGTCGGCCATGCTGGCGATGTTGGCAAACTTCCACTCATTCACTGTACCAAAAGCTGTGCTGAATCGCCACACCTGAATGAGAATACGACAACAACAGAGAAGCACTCATCACTGGTCACGCTGTGTCAGTGCGGAGCGGTTTCATAAAGAAAACAAGTGAAACTGATCATTGCATTTCTTTAAATAGCAAAAAATGACTAACCTTGTCAGTGATCTGCCATGAAGGAGATCCATCAGCACGCTGTTTCTTCTCCCATAGCAGGACGACCATACCACGCATCTGAAGCAGACTAGCACACACGTCCCTCATTGTGCGGGACACTCTGGACAGTTGGCACAAGCTAAAGCTGTCCAGGAAGCTTGCTACATGCTGCAACACCTCGAATGGAAGACTGCTGAACTGATCGCACTTAGAATTAAAGTGGGAGGCGCTTCTTTGGAGGCTGTCCCCAGTTTTTAAGGGCAAACCAGGCTGAACCCCAAACGAGCCGAGGTGCCGGTCGTGGATGATTCTGAAGCCCTGCACAGACGGGCAGAATCGTCTTTGGGAGTAGGTGCAGCCATAGTAGGCCAAGGGGCAGCGTTGCTCCATCCAGCCGTTGAGTCCGGCGTGAATATCCCCGTGAACGTTTTTGAAATGAGACGAGAACTCGTCGCGCCGAAACAGCTGCCCACACACAAATGTGAACATGGAGCGCTGCTTTGTTTGATATCGAGCCACACATTCGAGCACCAGGTCCAGGCGGAGGGTGTGGAAGGGGCTCGGATTGGAAAGCTGTGGGCTGGCGTGATCGCAGGCTGAGGCTGAAGCGATGTCTCCCACCATGGTGTTGGTTGCAAGAATGGCTGAAGGGAAGGAGAATGTCTGAGTACCAAAGTCAATGTGGTAGCCATCAACAAACCTGCTGTCTGAGATTCCTCTGCCTCCCGGAGAGTCACCGAGGCAAAAGAGCAAAGCTGCAGTGATGAGATCGATGCCGTGGAGGCCCATGGGGTCATCTGCTACTTCCAAATCAGACGTGTCCACTGCCTTGTCCTCCATCTTTGCTCGAAACAAATAAGGGTCTGAGAGCAGAGCTCGACGCCCGTTAAATGTAAACATACTAATTCCTCTAAGCACTTCCACATTCTGTAGTTTACGCTCTAAACACCTGTACCTGAGTTCATTAGGTAAGTGTTGTAAGAAGTTATTTGTCACATGACCAGACAGCAGGAATGGCACTGGAGGTGAAAGTGGTGCTTGTTGAGGCACAGGGCGTTCCAGTGCTATAACAGGCATGTAATCCTGAGGCATCTCTGGCCAGACAAGGTTGGAATCATTTATTGGCTCCTCGATAATGTCTTCCTTCTCTTCAAAAAACAACTCTACAAAATCATTTTCTTCTGACCAGCCAATGCCATCTTCCTCTCCATCTGTTCCCACTGCACAATCCACGCCCCCTACCGCTCCAAGCTCACACTCTGAATCAGAGTCACTCTCTTGCATATCTACATTCTTCCCACCCTCCGCAACATAAACATTATGACTATCACCATTTTCTCCATTATGGAGGGCTCCATTCTTGTCAGTCTTTTCCCCATTTAAATTTCCAACAATTGCACCAATATCCTTGGAATTAGAGAGGATGTCCAAGGCCACTGCTAAACTTCTGCTAGTCTCTACTGAGGCTCTATATAACTCATTATAGGGCTCCTCTTCCATTTCCACAGATCCATTGCCTAACACTGTCTCTGGTGCGCTTGATGCCGTGGCCATTTTGTCACTTTCATCTGCTTCCTTATCGCCATTCTTTGACACAGTGGTCGTAACCTTTAGGGACTCTAACAACATCCTCTGATCCTGCAGGGCCAAGGCCATATCTAGCTGCTCTACCTCATCAAAGTCTTTGCTCAAGTTTTCATACGACTTGCGATCAGAGTAGCTCACTGGCCAGCGATTCCACTCCATAGTACAACATACTATACTTGCAGGGCACGTCTCAAGGTGTTGTGCCATCTTGATTCTTGCAATAGTGAACGGGCAGCCGAATCCGCTGTTAAGGCATGGCAGCCGTTCATATGGACACAGTAGACGGTGCTCCTCTAGTTTGCATGAGTGAAAAACTGCACCACAGACAAGAGGGCAGCCAATGAGGTCGCAGCAAACGCCCGTCTCTGGTCTTACCATGCATCTTCTGTTGATGCACTTAAGGCAGTGGGAGTGCAGGTTCTCCATTTTAACTGTATTGCTCCTTGCCCAACTGGTTCTGGAAGGGAAAAGGGGTGAAGAGTTCAACCCTGAAAGAAAGTCAGCAAGAGATATAGTTATTTCTCAAGTCCAAAGAAGCCAAATACATGCCAGAGTGACAACGTCTTTAGATGGGCATATGGAGCGGTCAGCTGGCACAGAGCGTGCTGGGGTCACATTGTTCTACAGACATTAATGCAACCCTCCAACATAACACATGCAGTCCCATTCCTTAAAACTACTCCGTAAGTTGGTCCAACACATGTTCTGTCTCCACATGTTTACTAAATCTTTAGGCTAACATTTCACAACACCCCTCTTAGGTTTCATGGTGACACTGGTTCTTCCAGGACGTCAGGGCAAACCTGACCCCTTACTTTTAAGCTCTGAGAGCTGTCCTTCATTCATGGAGCTTAGTGACAAGTCAGAGTTTCAACATATCATGCAAATGTTTACCTACAAGCCGCAAACAGCCCACCAAATAAGCTCGGGCTTTTTTGGTAGTTTTAGCTGTGTGGTGGGATTTAAAGGGCAATGAATGCTGGCTAAAAGTACATAACCAATCATTTTAGGACCCACAACAACGCTGTGTGTCCAAACCACAAAGCCAGACAGGAGAGCTATTGTTCAAGTCTTTGCAGCCATGGCCAGCAACAGCTAGCTACATTACGCAAACATAGCTGGCAAGTTAGCAAACAGCTAAAAACACAAACAACATAGCAACAGCCGGTTCTAATAGTTACAGCAAATTATAAACTTTGCATCAATAATATCACCAATGTCTGTTTAACTACAAAAAGTTGTTTTCATGATAAATGCGTAACCGAAAAGAACGAAGTGAAAACTCACAAAACTTTGTTAAGTTAAACAAAAGAACATCAACAACATGGCCAGCGAGTTAGCATTAGCAGCTACACTTCGTTAGCATACTCAGTTAGCTGGCTGGTAGCTTCTAGAAACTGCTTACCCGAGTTACGGGGTCCTCCGGGTGTTTCTTATCACTATTTCTTTACTTCTATGAGCTCTGTCAACAATAGAAACGCGGAAACTACAGCGACATAAGCATCTCACGGTATTAATTGTTTCCAAATCTTCTTATGATATGACCGGGCTGCCGCTTGCTTAACGGCTGGGACTCGTTCACTGCTCTGATTCGGTCGGCGTTTGTGTTGATCCTGGAGTGCGACGTCGCAGAGCTACGTCATGACGTTAACGGCAGGTCATATTTAGGTTTATGGACGCAGACCTGTGAGAGAGCACTGAAATAGGCGGTCTGGGGAATACCCTGAAGGCAGCCACTCATGAAATGTCTGTGCTGTTAGTTTTGGATTTTATTGCATATTGCATATTTCCAGGCGACTCAAATTACTTACAAACACATAAAAGAGAAAAAAGTGGTGGATGGAGTGGTAAGGCTGTTGACAAGCTATGTTTTTCGTAATACTAATCCCATTAAAAGTCTAAAACTAACAATGATTTGATCCTACTAACTCCCAGTGTTTGGCAGATTCCTTTGTGCCACATACCACAAAGTATTAAGAACTCACTAATGACCATTGTACTAGGTATCATGCTCTTTCATTACCATGAACGTGGGCTGTGTGGCTTATTTTGTGTCAATCCCACACACCCTTTCCTGCTGCTATTCAGTAACATGTATTAATGAACAGCTGAAAGAGTCCCCAACAAATTCATCTACAGTGCCCAGCTGTTTTAAGGAATTAATTAGCTTTTATTAAAAATGAAACTATATATCTGTGGCCTGTTTTTAGGGATTTTTTGAATATGAGAAAAACATACAATAAAGCTTTAAGTAAGCTGTACAAGTAAAAGTCCTGTATTACTGTATTGTTTTACTTGGGTTTAAGAACAAAAGCATTAGCAGCAAAATGTATTTAATATATCAACTCATATCAGAAAGTATTCATTGAGAATGATATTTATAGTAATACATTATTTGATTATTACAACAAGCTGGAGCTATTCTGAACTATTTTATATAGTTTATTTATATATAGATGTACCATCTGCAAAGTAACTATAGCTGTCTCATGATTGTAGTGGAGTGAAAATAACAAAATATCCCTCTAAAACGCAGTTAAACGGAGCTATAAAGTAGCATAAAATGGAAATACTTAAGTAACGTGCAAGTACCTGAAAATGGTACTTAAATCCAGTAAATGCACTTTTTCACCAATGTGAAAACAATCAGAGAAAACACTTGAGGGAGACCTTTATTAAATCAGTTTGTTACAATTCAAGAAATTAATTTCATTAGGAGAAACAAGACTTTGATTATTATCATAAATCACACCTGTGCATGTGTGTTTGTATTTGTACATTTTTATGTATTTGTCCATGTCTTTGCTGAAAAAGGTCCCTGATCGCCTGATTCATGAGGCCACCTCTGAGATGTGGTGTATGTTGGACAGGGTGAGCTGCGCCTCCCGCGCTGGGTAGAAACGTCTGGAGCGAAGCCACAGCCTCCCAAACACTCCTGTGATCAGCAACAAGACGACCAGCAGTCCCCCGAGGACAAAGGTCTCCACAGGAGGGACTCCGCCTGCATCTACAGAGGAAAGGACACAGGTGGAACCACACTTTGCATGTGAATTGAGTACGCTAATCTCCAAGCTTTGATGATTTAAAAAAATCCATATGAGCTACAGAGAATATGTAAAAGGTGAATACGCGTACTCAGATTGGGCTTTTCACTATTGTTTAGCAGCCGCCTGATTGGTCCATAAGACACTGTGTGGGACAGAGGGATGTCTCTCCGTATCCTCATTAAACCATCTTCACTGGAACAGTTCTGTTTGGCAAAAACATGGTGGAAACATGACAGAAAGATGCTGTAAGTCTTCAGGTCAGACAGTGCACATTTAAAATCAGGACAGTTTAACCACAAGCTCATGTGGCTGGAAAACATTTCCAGGCTGATGGGTCTATATTAAGGACATAAGCTGCACATATAGTTGGCTACTAGTCTGAACTGGCCTCTGACGACCGGTTTGAGGAATGGGTGCTGCGTGAGCTCACTCACAGGCTGGCACAGCCCCGCGGTGTTGTGGCAGATCTGGACGTTGCAGTGGAGGAAGACGTTGGTGTAGGAGCCGCCGACAAACTTGAACATTTGTATCCTGAACATGGCCTCTGGACCCTGGCCATTCTTCAGCACGCTCAGGGTCTGCTCATTCGACAGCACCGGGCAGCTACAGCAGGGAGACAAAGAAGTCAGGGAGGCCTGGTGGCAGTGAGATTTAATCTAGGATGAAATGTTTGACTTTAAAAATAGAGACAAGGAGCAGATTTCAGCTCTTGATGAATTGCAAAGCTGAGAAATAATGTAAACACTCTCTAAGTGATTCAACACGGCGAGAGACGGATTTGTTTGAGTATTTTCCTTTCCCCCCGGCATTTCATTGCTCTGCTGTTCCTCACAGTACCAAATACTGCCTGGTTGTCAAGGACATGCACAGCTGTTGAACTGAAACGCATATGGCCTCTCAGACAGGGGTCACATGACCAGGCTCTGAGAGCTGTTGTCTGGCCAGCTCTCCAAGCAACAAATTCTCTTATTTCAGATTTCAACAGCTCTCCTGTAAGAGGACTTAGAGCTGCTTGCAAGTGTGGGGAAATAACAGGGCCAGAGAGCTCGCCTTAAGCCGGTTTCAACACACGATTTTCTCCTATCTTGGGAGAATATGGAAATCTTAACCCATGCATTGTTACCTTTTTCAGCTGCAAATGGAAAAGGACAGGTTTAACAATGTGAAACTCCATTATTCCCTATTTACTCATATTACTGAAAACTGCTTTTGTTTAAGCTGTTCTGAGTGCAGACCTGTCTCTGATGAAGGTGTACTGAATATTGCTGTATGGGTCACTGGTGGGTGTCGCCCAGCATCTCTCTATACGCAGCATCAGGTCAGCCGGTATCTATGAGACACACAGGGTCGAGTGACAGTCAAGTCATGCTTCACATAGTTAATACTTTCCCATACTAGGCTGCAAAATGATGATTTGACAGTATGTAAACAACAGCTGGACCAAGAGGTTATAACAACTCTCAAATTACCATCAGGTCACGGGTGGAGAGTTAGCTTTCCAGCATCGCATGGAACATCCCGCCGCACAACATATTGCTTAACATCCTGTAACAACATGCTTAACCTTATCCAAAAATAGCTGTCAATACTGAGAATACTGCAGATGCTTTAATGTGTTTTCAAAGGCTTTGTCAGGCAATTTAATCCTATTATGACATTTGTAAAAATGTGCATAACTACATCTGACACAATCTTCAGGTCAGTGTGAGATGCAGGTGTTAAGCTGAAGTCTTTAGCGAGCAAATCCTGCACAATGTGCTGCGCAGAGCGTGAGCTGCCACAGACGTCGCAGCCGCAACTGAGCGGTAAGAATAATAAGACATGTGAATTAAAAACCATTAAAAAGTAAGGATAAAAACAACAATTAAAAAACACAGTGATGGAATTTTTACCATGAAAACTTTGACAAAGATGTCATCATCCAGTGTCAGTGAAGGCACCGTGGTCCATCTGTCCTCAAAGGCTTCATCCTTGTACAGCAACATTGACACCGAAAAGTTCCCATCCTCCGTGTTCAGAGTGATGGTTCTGTGGAGACGATTGAAGGTGTTAAACCAAATCATTTCAGGAGCAAATCTACATCAGATTAAAGATGAACTCTCACTTGACGTCCACTCGAATCATGTTTTCACCGTTGGGCTGTTGGACCATGTAGTTGATGGGGTAGCGGCAAACAAAGGTGATGTTGATGTAGTTTCTTGTTATTACGTCTGAATCGTTGTTGTGAATAGTGTTTATGAACATGATGTGTGTATCATCTGAGGCCTAAGGAGAGAATCAAGAAAAGAATCAAGTCAGAGACGTTAATCTGCAAAGTGTGTTTCATTTCTAGACCTGATTTATCATTTTTTCATTATTGTTGTTTTTTTTTTTTGCCAATGAAAGAATCCTCTGCGCTGTTTTGTGTGAGAACCGCTGCAGAAGTCTTGCATGGATGTTTAGTGAAAAGGAGCTTGGAGAGAGCAGGTATCTCATGTCTTCATTTAATTTGGTTGATGGAAACCCGACCAGCAGCTCAGCAAATCTGGTGACCTGCTGACCCTGAGCGACACTCAGCTACCTCGTGGCTCTCCGGACTTAAACAGCACGCAGCAACATCCTTTCACACAGTTGGTTCCTATAACAGCATGCAAACCTGTTCATCAGTGCACCGGGTTTTTATTTTCTGTCTGTCGACTAAATGAGTCATTTGACTAATCATATCAGCTGTACAGCATTCACAGGCCTAAGAGACAGCTGATTGAGGCTGCTTCATTTTACTCAGCGTCCCATCTTATTTGGAATTGGGGTTGTGTGAGATGTGTGTGAACGTGGTTGTGAGATGGACACAACTGCAGCATCTCCCAGTTGTGAGAATCACATTAAAAAGTCAGAGGAGCCGCTGAGGTTCCTTTACGTGACCTCTCTCTCAAGCTGTAACATCTCCAGCTATCATCCGTTGACACACTGTAAATGTGAGGAATACTGCTCAATATTCAACTGCTGGCAGCTGACGTAGGTGAAGCCGTAAAATGGGGACGGGTGAAAAGGTTGCGTCCACTGTTTGTCTGGGATCCTGCTGAGTGCAGACGGAGGCCGGCTTCTGTAGTGGCTGAGCAGGATGAATTACCTTGAGCTCTCACATTCGAGACATCTTTTACTACCTCCTGGTAAACACACCGCCCCCCACTATGAGCACAGGTCTCAGCGGCAAGCACCAGGTCTCCACCACAGAACCTCACTGGTATTTGCACTTATCACTGGGCAACACGAAGGCTCCGTGTCTCACAAATGCAGAACTATCACTGAAACATGAGCAAGGACGCTGTCATGTTTCAATAAAAAATGGCCGACCTTTAAACCCAACAATTCACTCACTTCTCTGACAGCAGGTTTCAAACGCTCTAAGTTCAAGGTGAAAGCAAGATTGACAGCTGTGGCATTCTTCTGCTTTAGCAACAGCCACCTAATCCGGAGCGGGCTTATTTCCTCAGCCGCGGAGCAAAAAAACTTGTAAAAGTGCTGAGGTGGAGCACTGGGAGATTTCCTCCCCGCTGAAAGCTGTGTTAACCTTTTGCTCGCTTTACAAGAAGAACCTTCATGCATTCCAAGCAAGCGATTCAAGGACACTCATGTGCTGAAGTGGGGATTTAAACCTCGCCAAAGCTGGAATCCATGAGAGTGGATGGATTAAAATCATCAGGGGGCTAGTTGGCTAATGATTAACGGCCTTCCTATTCAGTGGACATCAACAAATAATCATCATTTCCATGTAAATCCTGATCATTTAGACCCAGGAGGCCATTCAGGGTCCCCTTGCTGCTCTGAATAAGGTCCTGCCGTTATAGGCAAAAGGAACAACGCCGCCCTTCTTTCTTGACATACGCACCACCCCCCATCTTTTCTCCTCGCCCCTCTCTGTCTGGACTCAGGGTACGTGCCTTTCTCTGTCCATCTTATTAGACTTGCTATGAGCTAATTCCATCGTAGCCATCTGAACACAGAGCCTCACAGTGCACATTTACGTCACAGCAGGGAAAAAAGTGGCAAAAGGGTCTGGTCTTATTCAAGTCATCTGTCTGTTATGTAAAGTGACTAAAGTTGCTCCTTTTTTGGCTCTGAAAAGATGCAGCACTGGGTGGCAGCGGTTCCCACAACAACCTCAGACATCGTAAAATAGGTGATTTATTATGATGGGGATCGCATGCTGTCAATAATGGAGATAGCAAGCGTAGTTTGTCTTCATGTTGTTTAAAGCTGATGTCTTCATCCTTTGTTAAGGCTCGTTCTGGATGTCTGAGCTCACGTGCATCCTTTGATTAGTCTGACTCCTGCAGGCCTGACTGACAAGCTGTCACAGACTTTAATGCCAACGCTGAGCGTAAAGATGGAAGGCGATACCATGATGGTCCCGCAGTCGGAGAGGTTTGTCTTTATGCTGAAAACGTAGTCGTCTCCCACCTCGACGCCACGGCACTCTGGATCATTTAAATGCAAATCCCAAACCTAAACATGAAACACACAAAGGGGGAAAAAAGAATTGTGAACGACATTATTTAGGATGTCAGGACGAGGGAACGTCTGCGCTGAGGGGAAATACTTTGGAGCTGTGTTGGTGTGAACTTACGTAAACTGGAGGCTCTTTGTTGAGGAAAAACTCACTGGGAATAATCACCTCCATATGGTCGTTGGTACAAATGACAGTTTCATTGAGCTCTAATAGAAAGATGATAAAAACAAATTAAATCTCACACAAAAATAGAAAGAGATGATGATGGTTTTTTAAATTTCTACCCCTTTAAGGCACTTTTGGTTCTCTACCATTCTCTCTTTCAGGCTCCAGATAGAGATATTTTATTTACTTTGTGTATTATTTCATTAGTTAAGTCTCATAAACCATTCATATACTTTACTAAGAACGTCCAGCCATCAATATCTAAATGTCAATAGTGGAGTATTACATGTATTAAAGTACGGTAGTATTTCATTTATAATCCACTAAAGCAGTTTTTAACATGTACATTCTTCACTGTCAACATGATTTTCACACATTGTAAATTTCACTGTAAATAGTTTATCCCCACATCATTCTTTGTACATATTGTTTATTTTAGATTTTTGCACTACTCAACTTATTGTTCAGTCTTTTTGTGTTTTTCGTCCTTGTTGAGCTGTATGCCTTTTTTCCTATGAGTTTACACTGACTGAAATGTTTCAACTGGAGTCTAATTCCTCATATGTGCGCACACATCAGACTAATAAAACCAATTCAGATTCTGCTACTTGATACTCGTGCTTCACTACATTTCATCTTCAAACTACTTTTCAGTCCACTTCATTTATCTGACAGCTAAAGCTACTTCTTTCTCACTTATTTTTATAGACTAAATCAGTGTCTCCCAACCTTTTTGAGCCAAGGCACATATTTTACATTAGAAAAATCACAAGGCACCAAACAAAAATGTCACAAAAAGTATATTTATTGAAACATAACGAAAATCTAGTCTCAATTTTCTTACTCACTGTGAAATCTGGGCCTGTTTAGTTGAACACAAAGCTGATATTCTTGCAGGAATTGAAGAAAGACACACAGGAAGATTTCACCTGATTGGTCCTCTAAGCCTTAGAGCACCAATCAGGTGAAACTGGATAATCTTCCACGGCACACCTGATGATTTCTCACGGCACACGTATGTGCTGTGGCACAGTGGTTGGGAAACACTGGACTAAACTCCTCAACAATGCACAAAGCAGGTCAACCTCGACTGGCCATGACATCAAAAAGCTCTGTACACATTTATTCATCAATAATAATGATCCAAGAATTTATTCTGTAATAATAGAAATCTGCTGCATAATGATACTTTTACTCTTTACTTCTATGCTTGCACTTTTTTTTTTTTACATGTAATTGTATTATATTGCTACTTTTACCTTAATTAAGTATCTTCTTTCACCACTGAGAAATGCTTAAATACCAAATTATAATGCTGCTTTTGTGTTAAAAGTTAAATGGTGAAAGAAGGAAAACCCATATTACACCAATAATTCTCAACCCTTGGCACTTCATTCCCGGTCGTGTGGTGTGAGCTCACCCTCCTCCTCAGGCTGCAGATACACTGCCGAGGTGACCATCCTCACGGTGAGCAGTAACCAGGCAAAGACCAAACTGGCAGGTGCCATCTTCCCAGGACTCTCCCTCTGGTCTCTCTCAGCTCAGCTGCTCCACCACCTTTTGGCGCTTTCCCTGAAACTCTGTGAATCCTCTGGGGACTATTCACCGCGGCTCGCTGTCACCACAAGACGTAGTGCCCCTCTCTTACTCCAACCCTCGAAACACAGCTCTAATGAACTGGGAGCCTCCCTCTGGCCTTAAAACACCAGCTTGAATGATGTCCCCAACAACAATGAGATTCCGCACATGAATAGGGGGAACTGAGGGGAGTCCAAGGTAACACGCATGTTACCGCCTACTGCGGTGATGTCTTCTTAGTAAACATCTTACAACTGTTTCTTACTACAGGGAGCAACAAGAAGGCTGGTAACCATGTAAAGAGGAACAACAGCGCCGGGCTGGCACTCTTTGTTCTCCACATCCTTTGTCTGGACATTTTAAAATCTTTACTGGTGCGGGAATCCCAGTCAGTCAGGCGAAAAGAAAGTCGTTATGAGTCAAGGGCAATTCAGTCCCGATGCCAAAGACCTGTGAGTGTACGTGTGTGGTGGTGGAAGAGACCGTAAAACACCGGAGCATCAAATGCGAGAAAGATTATTTTCATCACATTTTAAGAAAAAAGCTTTGAAAGAGGAGAAATGTAAGAAAAACAGCCACAGATCTGCTAAACTCGTCCTGACGATTTGAAAGAGGTAATATCAGAAAAAAAGTAACTGCCAGCATGAGGCAGCAAACATCTTCACATTTTTTATGACTTTAATTTACAAGATTAGTTTCCAAGACACTGAATCTTGTGCTTTTTTTGTCTTGCAAATAAGAGCGTTGGGCTGGATTGTCTGGCATTGTTTTAACAGACAAATAGCTTTAAGAAGATTGTCTGGCGGAAGAAAATCTCTCACTTCTGCTGTAAAGGTCAACGGCCTCCTTCCTGCCTCCATTTTTACTACAGAGAAATAAACCACAATAAAAGCACCGGACGAAAAGCGCTGGTCATGGCAGCAGGCTGACACCCTGCCTTTTATTTCCTGAAAGTAGTGAGAACACTTCATTCACTGATGTGATTTCAGCGCGTGTCTTCCTCCATTTTCAACTTACAGTGAAGTCGTATATAAATGCATATGCTTAACATTAGATTCACACAAGCACCAGTAGTGTACAGTCAAATGGGATCATCAAACATGTACTCGAAGAGCTGAAGTAGTTATTGAATCAGTTACAACCATGACAACAAGAGAGCCAAATACACAAAGACTCCAAAGAGATCCAAGATTTGAGAGTACACACAGTTAAGAAACGTGACGTCGTCTGTTGTCAGAGACCTGCTAAAATATCGATTTGGGAATGCATCTGTTAACACGAGGATGTTTATATAAAAAGTGAAATGTGCAAAATCAAGAGTGAGCTCGGGTGTGTGCAGGCGTTCAGATTCACTCCAGATGTTCTGTGTCTTCAGTAAATAGATCAGCCAGGTCGGCTACTGTCAGTACAGCTGCCTCTGAGTGCTTCATGGCTGTGCTGGTGTGACTAGAAGAAAAAAAAAAAAAAGCTTTGATCAGATCAGTCCCTTCAGTCGACTGAATTTAAGGGTTTTTAATCCATTTCCTTTACTCTGTGACTCTTACCTCTTCTCTGCTGTCTTCAGCATTGCCTGCATTCTCTCTTCAATGGTGGATTTGATTAAGAATCTGTGAACAAACGTCGGCCTGGAGGACAGAGAGAGGAGACATGACGCAGAGAGAACGACAGTGTGACATCGAGGCTAACGCTGAACATTTACACATTTATTAGACTTGTTCTGGTGAGCAATGCTGAATGTGAACTTATCATTTCTTTTGCTAACAATTATTTTCACAAATAATCATTTTGTGTATAAAATAGTGAAAATTTCTTGTGTTTTTAAGAACACAAAGACATTTTATTTACTATTATAGAAGAAACCAAACATTTGCAAATCACATTTGAAGATTTTTCTTTGACAGAGAGATGGCTGAAATGATTGTTTATGAAAACAGCTGAATACTGACAGCGATTACTCCCTAATCATTGCATCTCTCACTGCGATATCCCAGAATATGTTGTCAAAAAAACAGCTTCATTTTAGTGTGAAGAGGGTTTGTGCATTCAGTGCAGAACACTCAACTATCAGAGCAGTATTGTTAGCGGTGCAGTTGTGGCCTTGCAGTCTTAATTCAAACAAAACCCAAGAATGGAAGCCAATGACACGGTGGCCAAACTGTGTAACTACAATCTCACATGAGGCACACTGGCTCAAAAAGACTTCACCTCATTGATTTACATTCTGAAGTAGCAGCTGTGAAATGATTCGTTTCACTATCAAAATTTGATGCATTCAGTCTGATAACATTTAGAAAGTCTAGAAGAGCTGCACCATTAAATTAGGGTTAGGGTTTTCACTGCACATAGGTCAAAACATCACCATGCTGAAGGTCTAAAGTGCTGGAAAGTTGCTGGTTGAAATGCTTCTGTCCACTGACGGACTTCACTCCCTGCCTCTTACTTGGTCTGGCCGATCCGGTGAACTCTGCCTATGGCCTGGAGCTCATGAGCGGGGTTGAGGATGGGCTCCACCAGCAGCACGTGAGTGGCTTCGATGATGTTCAGGCCGTTGGAGCCCGTGTGGAGAGGAAGGAGGAGGATGTTGATATTCTCCTCATATTTGAAGGAACTCAGATTCTCCTGGAAATTTGAAGGTCAGTGCATTAGTCGAGCGATATATCTACAAAGCGACATAACAGCTTGTGTTTGTCTAAAGAGGGAAAGGCAGCTGTGAGGTTAAATGTTAAGACCCAAACCTGGAATTTGTGAATCCCGTTGATCTGAGAGAACTCCATGTTGTTGTCAAACAAGGCCTTCGCAATGATGTCCAGGACGCTCAGCCACTGTGCCGGAGAGAAAAGGAAACGAACTGGGTCACATCCAAACTCGATGTGGTCAAAATAAATCACCATCTCACAGAGCGGGGATAGTTTACAGTTACCGTGGAGAAGACGAGACACTTGGCCCCGGGGTCGGTCACTTGAATCTTCTTCAGTGTTCTCACCACTGCCTCCACTTTGGTAGAGTGGCTCCCCTGACAGACACGGGGAAATTAAACTACAGTGTTAATTAATAAAAAAACAGCCTCAACAAAGCTCTCTTCAATGACAGTTAAATGCGTTACAAGGCTTGAATCAGCATATAATCCTCTAATGAGTGCCAGTGAGGGCTGTAACTAACAGCATAATCAGAGCTTCCAGGTCCAGCCTTAACTGACTTCATGAAAAATAAATCCTACATGAGGACGGTGTAGCTGACTGACCTTGACCGGGATGTCCTGGTCCTGGCTGGACGACTGGGTGGTGAACACGTAGGAGATCTCAGTGTGGGACGTGGTCTGCCTACAAATGGCACATTTGATGGCTCGCCGCCTTGAGCCCACGCTGTACTGCTCCACGATGATGGCGATGCACTCGTTACAGAAGCAGTGGCCGCAGGTCAGCACGGCCCACTGGAAGAGAGAGAGTGAGATCACGTGACTCCTGAAAAGAGGAGAATGGCTTGACGTGCTCAAGCAGAGAGCCAGAGGGACAGCGATAAACTTAGACTCTAAATAATCAGTTAAAAGTGCCTGTGTGCCCCTGAACGTGGAGGCCTTTGTGGGTCAGAAATACATCTTTCAGCCGATCAATTCAAAGCTGAGGTCAGTCAATCTGGAGAAAGACTGTTGATATCTGCTGATTGTGAACATCCACTCACCTCCTGTCCAAGGGGCCGGGCACAGATGGGACACGGCTCTGGGTTCAGCCCTCCAGTAGACTTGTCCTGGGACTGGAACAGAGGAATTCACATTATCTGGAGTGAGATCGTACCACTCGGTTTGAGATAAAGTCTCTGAAGGAGCTGGGAAAGAACGCATGTGCTTTGTAGCTACCATCAAATGCAAATTACCTTCTCCAGATTGGTGAGATACAGAAACTGGCCGAGCTTCTTTTGGAGCTGAGACTTGGCCACCGCCTGGTCGTTCAGGAGCTTGACTCTGTTCTGCTCCACCTGGAGGCAAAACAACCGAGGGCAGGGGTCAGGAATGCAGTAAAAATAGTTAAGGCAGAATATTACAACCTTGGAAACTTTCACCAACAACAGCAAAAAAAAAAAAAGCACAGCAGGGTCAGAGGCTCCATGATGGGCCTGCAGTCGCTCTCAGCAGTTGAAGTCAGACCAAAGCAGACAAAGTGTAAGGAGAGTAGTCAGGATATTCATTACATAAATTACCCTGCAGTCAAATGATCCAAAAACAGAACTCAGCTAAACGAAGCCAAAGGGTTTACGAGCTGGAGGAGGAGGAAGAGCTTGGGTTGAGATCTACAGATGAAGAGTGTCTGGACAGCACAGGACGGTCTTTGCTGTGAAGCAACCCCCCAGATCAAGTTTGGTTCTGAAGTGGAAACAGACAACTTTTCCGCTCCCTCCCGCCCTCCCCAACCCCCATCGTTTCCAGGTGGTATCACTGTATTGTTGGCGCCGCTGTCGCAAAGACAGCCGGATCACTTTCTGTTTCCCTCAGCAACTACCAACAACACAGGACGCGCCGCATTCGATTCCAGATTTCCATGAAGCAACAATCAACACCACTTTGGAGATGAGAGAGAAGAAAGAAGCAAGTTCACCGAAGAGGCGAAAAGAAAATGGAATAAAATATTATGGAGCAAGAAAATCTGAGTGGTGCAGCACAGCGGGGGTCGGTGTTGGTATGAAGCAGAAGAAAACATCAGGAGAAAAAGTGTGAATTCATTCAATCTTTTAGTCTTTAGAGGAGACATGAAAGCCGATTGGATTCAGTGTTTATTTATGTTTTACACAGCGTCCCAACTTTTGTGGACTCGAGGCTGAAAGAGGTGTTTCGCTGTATTTAACTCACCTCGTGTGGCTCGATGATGTGCAGCAGTTTGGGCTTCGGTTCATCGGGCAGACGCACGCGTAGCCTCTCGGTGGCCATCCCCAGCTCATCGATGGCCGACACGTGATTCCTCAGCACCATCCAGTACTCATGCAGCACCTAAGAAGGGACAGAAGCAGCTTTCACTCCAGACGAATGTTTCGCTCTTTGCTTAAAGCAGACTGAAGTTTTAACACAGAGGAGGGGGATCGTAAAGGAATCTCGTTACTTGTAGTCTTGCCTGAAAATGTACAAACCTTGTACTCCTTCTTCCAGTTCTCAAACAGCTCCATGAAAGTATTGCCCTCCTCCACCAGCTCCAGGTCCATGCGTTTCACTTTGGCAAAGGACAAGATGGCTTTCAGAGTGCGCTCGGTCTCACTGGCTGCCCACAGACCTCGGCTGGTGGTGGGGAGACGGTCGTCCACCAGCCCCTCTTCATCTTCGATCATTTCTTCAAAGATGGCCGTCTGACCCTTGACCCTGTCAGGGAATTTTCCTCATAAATCAACCATTATGTTTTCATGCAATCTGATTGATTGAGTCTGAAAATATTGTCCTACTCACGTGTGAGAAAACAGCTTGGACTCGTAATCTGTGAAAAGCTCATCTGCTTTGCAAAAAACACAACTAAAATACGACAAGAGAGGAATATTAATCATTATCAATATTATTTATATGAACTGCTTATGAAACACATTTAAGAGCCAAGATGAAAGGTTATAATTTGTGTATTTTAGGGCAAACTAAGGCTATAAATTCCTTAAATCAAGCCAAAAATGCTCATGTCTTACTTATTGAGTGGCAGCCTCATCGGCCTGAGGTGACAGACGGTGGCCTCATCAATCACTTTCTTTGACGCCGGGCCTTCAAGTCTCTTCACTGCGTCTTGCACGGTCTTCTGGGATTTCAACAGATCTTGCATTTGTGACGTGAGTAGGAACTGTAGACCATGGGCGTCACGGAACCTGCGGGAGGCCCCATTTGTATTAATCACGTTTGTGTGATGATTAATCATTGTCCTACATTTAAATGAGTAAACAGTTTACTTGTCTGCCATGGAGAGCTTGTGGGCTTGTTGTTTGTAGCTGGACGTCAGCTCGTTCTTGATGCGAGACACCAGGTCGTCGTCGGTGGAGCACCGGATCGACCTCTGGACAACATCCAGCCACCAGGGAGACTTCAGATTGACCTTGAGAAAGAAGGTTAATCAGGTTAATGTTTTCCTTCTAATTCTAACCATTATATCATCTCAGTTTTGTGTAAAAATGAACACTTATAATTTGATTTTGATGAGTTTCATACATGAAGATTTACATTAGAGTACACATCAATCTGACTTCAGTGTGTCCAAAGACACTCAACCTATTAACAACCTATGTTTCCTCTGGTTTAAAAGCAAGTTAATGCATTTGTTTTTGTCTACAAACACTGACTTAACACAAGGTAAACACCACATCAGGAGTACATCATAATTTCTATACATGTGGCGGATTTTCTGTTGTAATATGAAGCACAGTTTGCCTCAGCGTCGACGTGAAAGCAGTTCTCACTTTGCGTTTCAGCTCTTTGATGTTCTGCAGCACCGGCTGCAGACTCTGATGGGCGTCGGCTACCTCGGAGTCGTATTTGGTCATGTAGTGCTGTCGCAGCTGCTCTGCCTACGGAGGCACAGAGGACGATGGAGGTAATTCATTCCCATAAGTGCAATTTCTCGTACAAAACTGCTCTGAGAGAAATATTCATGTGTTACCTCCTCACTCAGTCGGTCGTCCCTCAGTGTAGGAGGTATCCCAGGATGCTTTGCGCTCAGCAGTTCCATCAAATTGTGGGTAGCATGAAGCCTCTGTTTCGCCATGATAGTCAAAAAGACAAGTGATGAGAATTGTTTATATAAACTCTCGATATATAAACTATCCATTACAGTGAGGAGAAAAGGCAACGTCACGTCCATCAGGAGTCAAAGGCAAAAGCTCAAAAGAGCGCAGCGACTCTATTTTAAACCCGATGATGCTCGAAATGAAACCCTTCATATGTTAATCGCAGACATGTGGAGAAGACGTGAATGGGATGAAGCTGGATACCTGCAATGAATCTGTTTTCAGTCGGCCTTTGTGCTCTTCTGATGAACGAAGCACTTCTCTATACATCTCCGCCGCCTCTCCAAACTCATCTGCGGGTGGCAAAGGAAGCGCTGATTATCAGTCAATCTATCCGTCACATGTGGAGCTAATGAGACATGCTATAGAAAACACCCCAGTGCCCTCAGCCACATTGTATGTACAGACATAACAAAACAGCTCGGTACGAAAAGTGTTGGGGGACACAAAGATGAGATCATGGCTTGTGTTTGGTTTGAACTGGTTCCCATGGGAAACTGGGAGCAGAGGGAGCACAAGTACAGAAGTGGGGATTTATACTTCTGATGATGTGGATTCCAGCCAGGCCATTGAGTGCGCACACCAATTGTCTGTGAGCTTCTTCACACTCCACTCGACATTTCTTCTGCAGGGACTTCAGGAGCTCCTCCATCGTCATGGTGCTGGGGAGGGGAGGCGCAGCACAGATGAAACCCACTCAACAAAACCCTCCGATGCAAATGACACAGAGCGGGTCAGCTTTAAATAAACGCACATGCACACTGTGTAACTGCCAGGCAGGTTGCTGGAGTCTATGACCGGATTCTCTATTTAGTCAAACTAGATTGTTAATGAAGCGCTGCAGCTGCCTTCACATAAAGACCTCTCCTCTCGCCTACGAGCGCCCTGAAAACACAAGTGTCGTCTACCTTTTCTGGAGAGGCAGGAACTCCCCCCTCACAGCCTGTGGATGGCAGCAGGCCTGGCGGAGCCTCAGCAGCGGGCACAGGATGGTGTTGACGGTGCGGCGGTCGAGGCTGCCGAGTTTCAGGCTCCAGTCGGAGATCTTCCTGAGTTTGACCAGAGCGTCCTGGGAGCAGACTTCGTGCTGACGGTGGTAGAAGTGGCCCTCGACGGGGGAGAAGTGCAGCCAGTGAACCTCCTCTGTCTGAGGGGGGATCTGGATCTGCAAAGACAGGGACAAGATCACTAAACACACCTGAGAATCAAACACAGCCACACACACACACTGAGCCTCCGTCGTCCTACCTGATCAATGACGTCTTTTTTAGCTGATCGCCACAACAGCTGAGCAATTACACAGTACAGCGGCTCTGTGTTTCCACGTCTGTAAGGTCGATAAAGCAGCTGGTCCCACCAGTGTTTGACCCAGTATGGGTCAACTCCCAGGAAAAGCACAAGGCCGTACAGATCTGTAGAGAAAACATCACTTTAGAGGTTCATTTTGATGTCTTAATCGGGTTTAACAGACCAATCACGTTGCCTCTTACTGAAGGCCCACTTTGACTGTTTGGGCATTGCTTTTTCTGTGTGATGATTTATTTTTGGTGCTACCTTCCAAGCCTCTCTGGACAGGAGTCCCGCTGACGCACCAGCGGTTGACAGAGGCGAGACGTAGAGCCATTTCTGCAGCCTGAGAGTGAAATTAAAGGGAGTTTAAACAAACTTTCAATAGACACTTTCAATAGATATTATATAAAATACATAGTCTGACATCTTATGTACAAGCTTTGACAATCCTAACCATGTGATGAGGATCAACATGGTAATATAACATACTAATAGTATAGAAATGTGGTGATAAACACGAAGCCCTTTCCCCTCAGCTCACCTTCGCAGTGGGACATTCAACCATCTGAGCCTCATCCAGGCAGATGCGCCACCACTCCACGGCCACCAGAGGACTGGGTATGGCCATGTAGCGCTTCTGGTTGCGGAAGCGGCGTCCGTCCTTGCTGTTACTGTGAGGAATGTCGACGTAGTTGAGCTCTGACCGCAGCACGTCGTAGGTGGTGATGACCACATCCTGCTCAGCGAGCATATGTGGCTGGATGAATCCATGCTTCTTCACGCCCTGATAAACCTGAGATGAAGAAGTCCCACTGATCAGCTAAAGTACTTTAAAATGAACAGTTTTGTCAGTGTGAGCATTTTAGAAGTGCAAGAAACTGCTTATCAACATGTGAGAGAACCACGATGGATGAGAGAACAGAAGAGTGTACATGCATGTGGCATGCTAACATTCGCTAATTAGCACTACAACCAAAGTACAGCTGAGACTGACGGGAATGTCGTTAGTTTTGCAGCTAATTGGTCAGAAACCAAAGCACTGGAGAAATTTTAACCAGTAGATTTTGAGATATTTCACAGGATAAGCAAAAACTTTGACCTGCTGGTGGTGCTTGAGGAGAAGTCAGCGGTAACCAAAATCAAAAGGCGTCCGTATCACGCTAGCACGGCTAAAAATTTTCTATAAACTACAGCCAATGCCAGTTCAATACTTAACCAGCAGCAGGAAAAATAATCACATTTGAAGACACTGAGAGGAAGACGGTAATATGAGACATTTCCACCGTGTGGCTAAAAAAGACATCTACCAAACATCCAACGACTTTCTCACCAGCACTCGCAGAGAGGAGGATCTGATGTGCCGGTTGATCTCCTCCACCCACTGGTGGCAGATGGAGCTCGGGGAGATGATGAGGGTGGCACCAGTGGAGACGGGTTTCATGGAGACCAGGCAGTGAGGGCAGTAGAACGGTGTAGTTTCAAGGCTCTCTTCTTTGTAGTTCACACAGTCTGCATGCTGCCACAGCTGGCAGTTCATACACTGGACGCGAGCCTTGTAGTCAATGATGCCCAGCTCGCCGCAGATACACTCGAAGCGGTAGTCCGGGGTGTTGAAAGGGACGACCGACGCCCTGGTGGGGGTTTCTGTCTCCTCGTGTGAATCAAGCTGAGGAGCTTCCCCCCTTTCATCAGGCGGATCATCGGTTCCGGGCACGTCCTGCGTATCTGACTTATCCCGAGCCGTCTGTGCTGCTGTGGTGGACGAATCCAGAGCGTCATCTGACTGATCTGCTTTCTCGGTCAGACCCTCATCCCACTCCTTCTTTGCTTCCATTTCTTCTGGTGTAAGGCCCTCAGATGTAGGAGGGAACAGGTCTCTTTGATCTTCTGTCAGAGAGTTTTGCAGAGCTGCTTCTGCCTTCTCCTTTGCTCGTCTCTGAAACGTCTTTCTGGGCGAGCTCTCTGTTGTGTTTTTACAATTCTAACAAAGACAGAAATCAGACAAAAGTTAAATAATACATCCAAGCAATATTTGTAGCACAAAACGCTTATATTTGAAGGTCTTTGTTCTTACAGACTTGGATGCTCCTGATAACATCTTCTTTGTTTCTTTGTAGTTCTTTCCCAGCTTAAATGAGCCAGCCAAGCCTCGACCTTTGACCCGGTCCACCAGCCCTTCACCTATCAGCTTCTCCAGCGTCTTCCTGATGTGGTTGCGTTTTTTTAAGAGGTCATAACCGTAAGTGGCGCGGATGTAGGTGAAGATGGCATTGACGGAGGCTCCTTTGCCAGATCTCATCTCCATGATTGCAGTGAGGAGCATGACACGCACAGCTGCACAACAATAACGTAAAAACATCTGAGTGACACTGCACGGGCAGTAAAAGCTGCCATGTCTGAGAGGACTGTGAGGGACATACTTGGGTACGATATTTTCAGTTTGGGCTGAACTTCAATCTTGCGGACAACTTTCTTTCTTTCCAGGGGAGGAGGCGGTACGAAATAATTCACGGATTTTCCCTGAAAGAGCAAAAGAGATGCTGATGCCTTCTATAGAGAGCATCAACTAAATAAAACAGCACTCAAAAATCCTACATTATACAAATATTCCCATGACTGTTAATCATCATTCATGACTCTAACAAGGCAAAGAGAGACAAAGAAGGGACGAAAAAGCTGATCTTCTGTATTTTTAACTGTAGCTGCCGACTGATCCTCACCACAGGCAGGGTGAGGGCCTCCTGCTCCAGGTCCTGTCGAGCGTGAAACAGGATCAGAGCCAGAACTTCCACCGTCTTTCCCAGCCCCATTTCATCAGCCAAGATCCCACCGGGCCACTCCACACCGGCCAGGGGAAACTCTCGAATTAAGCTGGAGGGAAAAGAAAAACTGGTGAACACCAAAAACACTGTAATGTATGAAAAAAAAATGAATCTGTGAAAAATAAGGAAAGCAAAGAGCAAATCAAAAGGTCAGCACAGCAGAATTCAAGACTTATGTTCCCAGTTACCTCTGGTGGAATCTAGTCCCGCTGGTTCTGGTTTGGTTTGATGTGTTGAGGTTTTGAGAAACGATCTTAAGGGCGTATTCAGACCAGGAAAGTCCTTTGGACCGCCGTCAAAATACAGTGTTTCTTTTTTGGTCTGGGTCGGTTCCTTTTCACTTTGCAATTTTCACAAAAGTCCCAGAATTTGCCAACAACCCACATGTGTGCAAAGATCGTTCAATCATTGGACCAAACGGTCGGGGGCGGGGTAACGCGGTAAAATAAAAAAAGGGGTGGGGTGGTGCTGGTGACAACAAACTATAGAGATTATGGAGATTCATCGTGTTGCACTCGTTATGCTTATGTTGATTTGTTTCATTCAGTTACAAACATTTGCAGAACGTTTGGAGCATCAGAGGAGTTTAGCACAACCGCACTAATCAAAACAATATTTCCCATAATGCCCGCGTAATGCCTGCAGCAACGGGAGCCTGTTGCAT
This sequence comes from Chaetodon trifasciatus, assembly GCA_037975065.1. NCBI lineage: Eukaryota > Metazoa > Chordata > Actinopteri > Chaetodontiformes > Chaetodontidae > Chaetodon > Chaetodon trifasciatus. The sequence goes on from JBBMOE010000058.1 coordinate 1,937,079, forward strand.
CCAAAAAGGCGTACAATTTTCAGAACTGGGTCGGACCGAGCGCGGTCGCTTTCACATATCAAGCGAACCACACCAGGTTTCCTTTGGAAGTGACCCGAGACCACCTCTCCGGCTGGGTCTGGGTCCGGCTGTTTGGCCCGCACCAGCGATTTTTCTGGTTTGGTTCGGACCAAACAAGGCAGGTGTGAATACGCCCTAAGACACCTCTGCTGCTGACCCAACACAATGGAGGTGAAAGGAGTTTAATTTGCTCAAAGAACTGAAAAAAGTTCTTACCAGCCGGTAAAAGGGTTGTAGAACAACTTCTTGCTGCACAAAGTGATCAACTCCCGCCAGAGGAAATGCAACGTTTGTTCTGCAAAGAAATGGTAAATATTGACTCAAAAGTCCTCCACTGCATGAGCTTTTGCTTTTGTTTCCGCTGAATTCTTGACGTTTCGGGATCTGAGTTCCTGAAGCTAAATTTGAGCACTGCTCAGAAAGCGCTACTAAAACCAGGTTCTTGGTTCCAGTTTCAGAGCAAGAAAAGGAACAGCGAGACTCATCAGTCTGAAAATGTGTGTTACACCTCAGAGAATGGTTGACCGTGAAGTGCGTGCATGATTTGTAGTTAAGTGCAAAACCACTGGTCCAGCCTCCTCCTGCAAGCTTTACATCTCTTACGAACGATTAACTGGAATATTGATGAAATCCACCAGTGAAGAGTGCAGCAGGGACTCAGGGCAGCGAGGCAGCACCTGACAAGGAGCGCGTACTGTACCTTTAGGTGAAGCGTTCCTGAATTTCTCTCTCCTCAGCATCCAGTTGACGGCTTGGCTCTGATAGGGTCTGAGAACAGGGATGAGGGCTTTGTGCTGGACGTCAAAGGTCACCTCTCGGCTCTCTCTCTGGTGCAGATGTCGGACGTAATCGTAGAGCTCCTCGACGTTTTGCCTCTCCAGGTCGGTGTCACATTCCTCCTCCTCATTCTCTACAACTTCTACGTATGAAATACAGCGGAGAAATATAATTTTCCAGACAAGATGTTAGTGTGTTATTAAATTTAACGTTAAGGCTGTCACAGTATTTGAGAACTTGGATCACAGCATGCATTAGACATTAGGACCAGAGCCTCACCGGGTATAATGAAATCATAGAAATACTCCATTAACTTCTGCATTAGTTGATTTGCTTTCTTCAGCCGAGCGTTGCCTTCGCTGAGGAACTCAGGCTTCCCGAGTCCACTTTCCATCAAGTAAATCCCCACCTGCCCAATGCAGACAAACAACAGCGATGAAGACTTTTTTTTAACACTGTGAGCCATAAAACAGCAGAGGACAGGCCAGTTGGTGAAAAATCATCTATTGTTGCCTTAAACCTCGTTGACTAGAGGTTTGAGGGGCTGTTTGTGTATCACAACATCTTTGATTCAGGTCCAGATGTGGTCTTTATTTGCGCGTCATTCTCCATATTTATCTCTCATTTCCTGTAAGTTCTCTACTGGCAATTCTCTAACAAGGAGGTAAAATATCCAAACAATACTTTACTGCAGATACAAGCACAGCAGCTAATCACAAGTTCAGAAAAGTGTTGCCTTTTCTAAGCATACAGACAGACAAAGAGCAATATTTTCATTGTTTACTTTAGATAAAGGCTGAAATTTGATGCAAAGGAAGACTGTTAACTGACACAACACTGAAGCTACACTTTATGGCAGCATTGTTCAACTCTTTGAATGAATGCATCTAAATATGCAGCCCTGCATGCACAGTATCAGCACAAATGCTATAACCCCTAAACATTTTTCATCCTATCTTTTCTGAAATCCCTTCATACCTTGACTGTTCCCTCTTTTGCCTGGTGGCAGAGCTGCACCACCTTCCTCTTCTGCAGCCAGTCGAGGTCCTCCAGCGGGATCGCACTGAGGCTGCACTCCACTGTGCAAGTGTCCTCATCCGGCCTCCACTGCAGCCCTGTGCTGTCCTCACAGCTGCTGTAACTGAGGCAGAGCTGGTCACCCACCCTGTGGAGCGTGAAAGCTCTCTGTTCACAGTCAGATGGGACCCAAGCGGGCCGGACGCTAAACTCCCCAATGAGCGCCTTCCAGATGTGGCCCAGCTTCAGAACTGGCTCCACACTGAGGGCCAGGGAGGCTGAGGCAGGGGCGCCGTCCGATGACGTACCAGGGAGTTCCTCCGTAAACCGGACAGAGCTGGTACAGGCAGCGTCTGCAACGTCCTCATTGGTTGAGAGGAAGGAGCTGCCAGGAGCACAGTCCACAGGAAGAGCAGAGCAGGGTGGTATCTGGTCTTCTTCCTGGATCGCCTCGTTCTTGCGGTCCTCCAGCATGTTCCAGTTCAACCTCTTCTTGTCGTCTTCGTCCACCCTCACAGGAGGGGCCCTCTTTCTTCGGCTACTCATGGTTAACTCTACAGAGAAAGCAAATGAAGAGTCAGTTGCATAAATAACTCCTTTAAATTCATTTATTACTGATCCGTAGCACACATTTGGTAGACAAAGTGAACCAAAGTAATGACAAAATGTCCTTCCTTAGGCAAAGTGACATGGACAAAATATGACACACAACTGCTAATGATCATCAGAAATGATATAATATTAATGTTTTAACACATCAACACCAGCACTTCCCTCTTGTCACACATTTGGTCTAGTTTTGGTGTTTTATCAGCTTTTCCTCCCATAGATGCTCTTTTTCCCCCAACACGCACTTAAATGTCACTGCTTGTGCATTTAGAGTTAGCTCAAGACTTCTTACACCTGACTCTTCACGTACTGAGCGCAGGATCCTCTGTGTTCATCATCAACGCTCACATTGCAGGAACTACAGGAACTAACGAGCTAGCTCACGAGCGCGTTAGCTCATTTTCATGTTGGCTAAGATACGACCGCTTTAAGATGTGCTCCTTCCTTTCTGTAAAAGTTGTTCTCCGTCAAAACAAGCAGCAGGGCGACAATGTACGAACACTGTTACACAATGAAAACACTTTGAGGCTGAGCGGCTGCGTACTTTATCGTTTGACTGCGAACAAGCGAAGAAAAACGAGCTCATTTACTTTTCGAGCCTCCACACGAGACGGTCTGGTTTCTACCGCTGCATCCGAGGTGGTTTCTCGTCCCGGCAGGTCCAGAAAATCAGGCTGACATGCACCAAAACACACTTCATTTACCGACTTCAGCGTCGCTGTTCGCCATTTTTAAATCCAGGAAGTGACGTCAGAGCAGGGGATGTGTTTTGGATAGCGCGCGCTTCAACCGCAGCTGATAATGTTACTCACTACTTTTAGTTTTATTTGTCAAAATGAGTAACTATGAGTGGAAGTAGGCAGTAAAAATATTAGAATTTAATGTCTAATTTTTCTGTGTACATTTTGTGTAGCTTCATTTAGCACATTTGATTAAATCTTCACATTTTTTCGTCTTTTCCTAATAAGATGTAAACAATTTTCTCTTAAATACTTACAAATAGCTATAATTTATTACATTTACTTCATCACAAAATTATATTTGGGAAAATCTGAAGACAATAGCTTAAAGCACATATCTTCATGTGTTGTTTTTATTACTTTTCCGTTTTAATTTTAAAGTCATCTTTTAATGAAATGTAAAACTACCATTACAGCTTTTTAAAAATGACTTTATTTAACCTCATGATACAAAATAATAATGATATGATAATGATAATAATATCAACCACGTTATTTATTTCTTTGAATAGACTGTCTACATAAGCTAACAACAACAGTGAAGAGTTCTACTGTTGAATAAAGTTTTATTTAAAAATGATGGCGCAGGCGCAGTACCGAGTATGAGCCACAGGGTGGCAGCAGAGTACGATCTTTTTACGGCTGCAGCGGTGAACTGCAGGTGCATCACATCTGCCACAGACAGGCACGACGCAGCAGGACTTTATGTGAAGTTTGACCAGTCTCATCACACGTGTCATCAGGAGAATAAACACCTTTCCACTTCACATAGATTTGGTTCTGTTATGTTGGCTTTTCAGGTTGACATATTTCCTGAAATGCGTACATTTTTCTCCATGTGTGCTTGAATACTCCCTCCAAAAAAAAAAAAAAAAAATGCAATTCATCGGTGTAGCACCGTCTGCAACATCCCCTCGACGTCTAAGGATTGTGGCTTCAAATCAGGGCCACTGCAGTGAGTGTGACCCGCTTACAAGATGCAGTGAGGAAGAGGAGAAGAAGAGGGCACCTCATGATCAGCGCAGAGAGAGAGAGAGAGAGAGAGAGAGAGAGAGAGAGTCAGCTGCTCAGTGTTTTCTCGGCAGAAGAGCTGGAGTCCAGTCTGGCTGCTTCAGAAGACACACAGACCCGCTATGTCCCGGATTGCCTGGTGCAGGTAGGTAAAGTGATGGCAGCTTTGCGGACGCAGACTCCGTAACGTGCTCGAATGTTCAGTCTGCTCCAGTAATTGAGCTTCACCCTTTAATTGGGATGCATGTGCATGTAGGTGACGATGTTGGAAATGTTGTCCTGTGAATGACACCGGCCGTAGAGCCGCGACTGAGCAGCTCCAGTCAGCTTAAAACAAAAAAAAAAAAAAAAAAAAAAAAAAGAGGGAGAGATTCAACCAGATCCCAGGGTCTGTACGTGATGCTCTCAGGGGTAAAAGTTGAAGGAAGAGTCGCAGGTTGAAATAAATGAGCTTGAAATCAGTAAAAACAGAGGCAGCTGTCCATGGTGCTGAAACTCAAACGATTCCCTCGAACTCTGTTCTTTTTAGCCCTCAGATGAAGCATTTAGTCACCTTAAAGCTTGTCTAATATGATCACTGCTGACACCCATTGTCCATCTGTACACCTAATTGCAATAGGACTCCATTAACTTTACCTTTTTGCACGAACTTTCATGTCTGTTTTCACTCTCCTTCGCATGATTTGTGAGAGAAGATGAGCGAGGTTTTATGTCTTACGGCATTTTTTAGAGTTATGTTGTAACTGAGCAGCTGGATGAGTCTAATGAGTGATAGACTAACGATTGTTTTCTCCATTAATCGTGTTGCCCATAAAATGTGAGGATGGTGAAAAAATGCCCATCACATTTCGCTTGTTTTGTCCAACCAGGAATCCAAAGTATAAAGATCATAGAAGACAAAAGAAAGACATCTTTGACAAGCTGTAACCAGAGTTTTGGTATTTAATCTTAGAAAATTATTATTCTTTTATCAAAATAGTTGCAGATTATGTTTCTGTTGATCACCTAATCGACTCATCGTTGCAGCTTTAGTTGCATGTGTTAAAAACAGGAATTGATGCTCCATCTCTCTCATACAGGGTGACAACAACACTGACGGAGAAACTGCGTTAATCCTCACTTTCATCCAAAAGTGGATTGATGGACCTCCATTATGGCCAAGTGGACATGATTCTACACTCAGCACCTGTGGCACAATGTCGAATATGATTTACCTGACTGCCATAAGCCTTTTGTACCTGCCCGTTTTAGTGTTTGAGGCATTTGTGTTGTCGAAAGGCAAGTATGAGAGGTCGGTGGTGCCCAGTTCAGCCTCTCGCCTGGTGGCCCGGATGGACGGGGATGTTATAATCGGTGCCCTCTTCTCTGTCCACCACCAACCGTCAGCTGAGAAGGTGGCGGACAGGAAATGTGGGGAAGTCCGCGAGCAGTACGGCATCCAGAGAGTGGAGGCCATGTTCCACGCCCTGGATCGGATTAACTCGGACCCAAACCTGTTGCCCAACATCACCCTGGGCTGTGAGATCAGGGACTCCTGCTGGCACTCCTCGGTGGCTCTGGAGCAGAGCATCGAGTTCATACGAGACTCTCTCATCTCCATCCGGGACGACAGTGACGGCTCCAGGTGGTGCATCGAGGGGGAACCTTCCAGTCAGCCGCCGCCAACCAAGAAGCCCATCGCAGGGGTCATCGGGCCCGGCTCCAGCTCAGTGGCAATTCAAGTTCAAAACCTCCTGCAGCTGTTCAACATCCCGCAGATTGCCTATTCTGCTACCAGCATTGACCTCAGCGACAAGACGTTATTCAAGTACTTCCTCAGGGTTGTGCCGTCAGACACTCTTCAGGCTAGAGCCCTCTTGGACATCGTCAAGCGGTACAACTGGACCTATGTGTCTGCAGTGCACACAGAGGGTAAGACATATTTCTCTAAAAGGGCTCCTCCAGTGACTTATTGCACTCATATAAAGCAGGCAGACGAGAGATTAAGAAGAGAAATGTCAGAACTGAAGCAGAGGGATCCTGACTTTTAGTCTCTGATATAAAGCACTGGATCCCACATCTCCCATGATGCAACTCAACAGCCTCTTTCAGCAGAGCCTCACTGTAATGCAGCTCTCTGTTATAAATTCAAAGTCTCGAGCCGAAGCCAAGAATCGGGCTCGACGGACCACAAATTTCATTGAAGGATTTAGCTGGATTAGGTCGCTTTCACCAATATGGGGTCAGGACACAGAGGCTGGCTTTGGGTTCAGCCATCAAACGTAGACACAAGCGTCCAAATGTATACGTATATAAAACATATTACTGATGTAATTAAACAAGAAATACCAAATGAGTAATCAAGGAAGCAACACTAACTCTCAGTGGGTGGAATCACCCATAAACTGAGGGAATCTCTCGTCCAGCAGTTTGCATGTAAATTAGTTAATGGACTTAATGAGGCTCTCTAGCCATAGCTGACAACAGCATGGGTATAATCACCAAGTAAGAGCTGGCAGTGATGGGCTAGCTAAAAATAACACAAACAAACCCCTTAACATCAACATCAGCAGTCAATTAACTTATTTTTTAGCCATCTACATACACAACACGACGCTTTCACAGCGTTCAACTGGACGGAGTGTGTGCTGCATGGCTGTCAGGGCTTAGCTTGCTAGCTAGCGCAGCACCAAAGCTTGTCCTATAACCCCTGAAGATATCACCATCAGGGTTATTTTTCCAATTAAGTTATTTTTCTATTAAACAAACATTTCCACAGGGTCCTCTTGACAAGTTAACCAAACGTCATGTGTAACATCAGCAGAAATATCCCTGTAATGACTGAGTGAATGCCTTCTCCGCTAGCTTAGCACTGATTGAATCAATGCTGTGCTTGGCGGCAGCATTTAGACTGCTGTTCTAACAGCAGGTGGCTGCAGACAGATGTGATCTCTTTTGTGAGCTTCATCTGCGTGATGTTAGTATAAGCAGAGGGCATTTTGAGAGGAGGAGAGAAACAATGGCATCCTCCATGCTCTTTGGTGTGGGGCTACTTTTTATGCGTCAAAGCCCATCAAGACCAGCTTCATATTACCAAGACACAAAATGACTCTTCTATAGACTTTCACCTTTTCTTTTCTTTTCTTTTCTTTTCTTTTCTTTTCTTTTCTTTTCTTTTCTTTTCTTTTCTTTTCTTCCTGAGTATTATCAGCAGGAGTCTTCTTTAGCTGCTCCTGCAGGAATTAGCTGCTGTTATTACAATTAGAGCTAATGATTAATCCAATCCTCGGTCGACTGGAAATAAATTTTCACCTATTTTGATCATTGATTGACTGAGTCATTCTTCAAGCAAAAATGCCAAACGCTCCCTGTTTCCAGCCTCTCAAATGTGAGGATTTACTGCTTTTTCTCTCTTTTATTATGATAGTGAACAAAAAATATTTAGATTTGGTCTGCTGCTCAGACAAATCAAACAATTTGAAGATTTGAGGGAAGTTGTGATGGACATGTTTCACTGTTTTCTTACATTTTACACACAGACGATGAATCAGTTTGATGATCTGTCCGGGCTGACTTATTCCACTCATCCCTCATAAGAAAAATCCGACTTTTTGCATTACTATTCAACAAATCTTACACAACATAACCACATCTTATAAGCCTGTAAAAGCATATAAATTATAATACAGATTATAATAATTAAGATTCCACCCACAGTGTTGGCAGACTGCGAAATGCATAAAGCAGCTGTTGAAATCTCATCTGTATTCTCACTGAGGGAGTTTGAGACAAGTTTGCGATAAGCTGATAAAAATCCAATCAAAACCTGGCAAGACTTCTTTGTTTGCTGAGATGAAGATCTGTATATCATTTGGAAAATAAAATGAATAAACTCTATTCATACTGGGAAGTCTCATAAGCAGACAGCTTTCAGCCTAAATACTGAAGCCCTTTAGATCAATTCTTGGGTTTATCACTGAACCGAAAAGCGCTCCCCTCGTCCTCAGATCCAGCTGTTGAGGTCACCTTCATCCTGCTTGCTCCAGTTGTACTGCTCCTGATTCCATAAAAAGAAGCCAGGGGACAGGACGGGACACTTACTGTATGCTAAAGGAAGGTCCCTGAACGGTTTCAGTAAAAACATTTTGAACAATCTGAGCCCCTGCACGCAGCGTGAGGCCCTGAATCAGAGCCCAGTGGCTCTTTGTGTTCCTCCTGCGAATGAAACTCGGCCGACAGCTCCTCTTGTCTCCCTCAGGTAACTACGGGGAGAGCGGGATGGAGGTGTTCAAAGAGCTCGCCTCGCAGGACGGCATCTGCATCGCCCACTCTGACAAGATCTACAGCAACGCCGGCGAGAAGCACTTTGACAGGCTGCTGAGGAAGCTGCGCGAGCGTCTGCCCAAAGCCCGAGTGGTTGTCTGCTTCTGTGAAGGCATGACGGTCCGAGGGCTGCTGATGGCCATGAGGCGGCTCGGAGTAGCCGGAGAGTTCCTCCTAATTGGCAGGTTTGTTAGAGTTTGTTTTCCCAGAGGAGCTTCAGTTTGTCCGATGTTTGGCATGAAAAACACACAAGTTTTCAAAGACGTATGAAAAGGATTCTTTCTCCTGGTTCTTTTTAGAAACTCTCCAAACTGTAATGACCCGGCAAGCTGAAAGTTGAAATAGGAAATAGAGATAAATATATAGACTTGCGCTTTTACAGCTATTTGTGTCACATGAATTAAATTAAATGTAGTTTACACTCAAAATTTCAATCACAACAATCTTTGAGGTCCTTTTCGCAGCCGTTCCAGAGCTTTCAGTCACATCATGAGTCTCCCTCAGCAGACAGATGTTGCCCAGATGTTACTGGAGATGTTCAAATTTCCTTTTTTCTGAGCACTTTAAGGACTCCTCATACATGTTGGCTTACTAGTTGAGATTCAAAGTGATTTCTATCAATTTACCATTAACATTCAACATACACATGTTAAGACTTTGGAGAGGTTTGGTCCATTTGGTCGCTGTTCTGGAGCTTCCATTGTATAACTGTACATGCTATCAATATTATGTAGAAAGAAGGAAACATCTGCAAGGCAAATGCAGATGTTAAATTACACTCAGGATGGTACACAAGTTCAAATGAAGCAGAAAAATCAATTTTGAGGTTTGCTCGAGATTATTTTCCCACATCAATTTGAGGTTCCTTCTGTGTCTTATTGGACTCCTGATTGGATGTGTAAATAGAAGTTGGGCAAACACATGAGCTTGCTCAGCAGGCGGAGCTGCGATTTTCCATTTTTCTGAGCACTTAAATGACTTTTCCTCCGTAATGGCTTTAAGGTTTAGACTCAACATTCAGTTCTGACCTTGGGAAGCAAAAACTGACAAAACAATCTGGCAGCAGGATTTGCCAAGAAGCTGCTCTGGAGCTTTTGATCATATTGTTTTAAAATATAATAAGCGGCAGTTTAAAGTACTTTGCAAGTCAGGATAAAGTATAAATAATAATAATGACACTAATAATAACAATGTAAACATATTAAAAGATGAAATCTTCCATTACGTTATAATACACTGTTATGATATTCAGCTGCACTCCGGATGGATGGTGATGGTATACGCAGAGTTCATATGGAACCGAAATCTGCTTTTCTCCTTCTGGGACTAGAGTTCCTCTGAAAGCAGAAGCCGCTTTGAGTCAGGCCCAGTAATGAATAATGCATCCACGCAGCGAGCTCTCCCTCTCCCTGTCAGATCACAGGCAGGATGGGCTAATATGGGACAGCACCTCCAGCATAAGCCGGGGAATGTGGAGTAGTGAACATCAAAGCTCTCATCAGCACTTATACCAGACATTCCCTCTTTGCGGAGTCTCAGCTCACCTCAAGTCCTGTTAGGAGCGGTTGCAGTTGCAGCGAGGCTACGATTAAAGCTCGCTATGGTTAATTTACTGAGAGCGCCTCATTAATGTGCGGCCGCTTTATTCAAAATAGGGCGTTTTTAAAGCCTAAACTTGCGATCACCCCTTCCACTTGAATTTGCGCTGCTGCTAAAGTCTCCACAGAAAGATAAGGAGGGTGTGTGTGTGTGTGTGTGTGTGTGTGTGTGTGTGTGTGTTTTCTGGGTCAAGGAGACTACTGAAAAAGGAAAATGTTTTTAGAGCAATGCAGTAAGTGAACACATGCAGGCAATGTGCAATGGGCCAATCGTAAGCGCCCGAGGTGCTGGTCATCGGCCATCCGTCTTCTGCTGTGTGGAGGATGAAAGAGATGGCCGCTCTCACACCGCAGATCCCACGCATCTCAACAATAGACGACTCATATGATCAAGTGAAGCTGCCCTTGGGATAAAAGAAAATATCCATTTAATGATCCCTGACAAACACTCCTAATCTCTTAGGCTTTAAAATGATTTCCCCAAAAACACATTTGCATAAATACTTTCTGCTCGTACTTTTATAATAATAATGTCTGTCATTAGTGCTTCCTTCTCCTATATCATATGATTCATGAACATGTGATGTTCGATCTGTGTTATAAATCCGTACAGTGTGTGCGTGTGTTGACGTCAGAGCTGTAGGTTTTTGGCACTTGGAGTGTTGGACTGGGGGGAGTGTGATGCTGAGAAGCAGATGGCCAGGTACTGTTGATACTGTCACGCTGGACAGTCATTGTCAGCCTATTCTTGAAGTGCCAGCCAAGCCAAACGTGCTACTGGCTGACAAATGTGGGTTTTTGAAGGCTGGTATATTTTTGTCCTGTGGGTGAATTTGGACAATATTCAGTATTAAAATGATCCTGTTCTGAGGACAAAGATTCATTGTGAGGTGGCATTTGAACAGCATCACTTTGCATCGACTGTTTTAGGAGAGTCTCTAAAGCGTCTTAACGCAGTGCTCTCAAGGTTTCAAGGAAGCTACTGTGGTGAGAATCAAGCGATCAGGTCAAGCAAGCCACCTGTAAAGTCACAGGAAATTAAAACAGGAGAGAAAGGGCTTCAATGGCATGTCATGAGAGGAGTAACGTTACACCTGGAAGCATGTTTTCATGAGCACACAGGTGCGTTAGCTGGTAGCATGCCTGCATAGTTTAACTGGACCAGAATCAGTCCCCTGATCGTCTTATACATTAATGATCTTCTCATTTGGATGCATAATCGTTTCAAGCCACGTCTAACGTAGCTTAACCTTAACGTTAGCTTAACGTCATGCTATCTTGTCCCTGTACAAATAAACATTAAACACAGTCATAAGCAATGCTAGAAAATATCTTATGACATTCAATGTGTTGTTGCATCCTCGGAACGATGCTATTTAAGGCCTCTCCGCATCCCATGTTCTCCTCCTTCATTTCTCACCCATGCAGCATCACATGTATGCATCACGGATTTGCTGCCTAATGCTGCTTTAAAAATACTCAAGCAGCATTTGCAACTCAAATGCAGGGAGGTGTTTTTTTTTTGTTTTTTTTTACTAAGCACGACACTGAAGTGTCAAACAAAAGCATCTGTCTCATCAGCACAATCTTTTGTGCCAGAGGAATTTGGTGCAGAATAGACTTTTAGATAGCCAAGGATGTAAATTATAAATACAAACTCTGACCGGCGGAGATACAAAAGAGCCTGAGACTGTGTGTGTGTGTGTGTGTGTGTGTGTGTGTGTGTGTGTGTGTGTGTGTGTGTGTGTGTGTCGGGGGGGGCTCTTTTCTCTCCAGGGCAGATTGTACTGTTACAGTACTAATCTGTGAATTCTCACCAGACTTGTGATTGTGTTGTGGAGACTCATTTTTTTTTTTCTTCTTTCGGCAAGTACAGTGAGCACTCCACGCCCCTCAGCAGGAAGGCTGAAAGGGAAACAACGTCAGGGCGACAAAAGGCAGAAGGTTTCTGCAGGATTCAGTCTGAGGCTCATTAGTGAGGCTGCATGCAGCTTCAAACACGGCAGACTTTCGACTCGTAAAGCAACAGTTTTCCTTTTGCCAGGTGCTGTTTGTTACCTGCCATAGACTTTTTACAGCTTGTTTGCAGCCAAAGGATTTCATGTTATTTGACTTGCTGTTCGACAACTCTGCTGCTCGGTACTATTTTAACTGTCTGTAACTGGTTTTGAAAATCCTTGTTAAGCCAAAATCTCGCTCTCAGCCAATACCTGAGCATGTAATCCTTCAGTCGCAAGATGCCGGTTTGTGCCTCTCACGTCTCAGCATTACATTTCAGTCACAGAGCTGAACAAATGTTTTTCTGAGAAATAAATACCCACCGATCTCTGGAAAACCCAGAAGGTTGTTTAACACGGCTCACCTCAGTATTTCCAGAATCTTCAAAGACTCTTCTGACTCTAAGATTTTTAACCCGTTTCCCTGAGAAATGACATCTGACACGGGAAAAACATGACATGAAAACACAAAATAACAGAAAGCAACACCAATATAGACAATTACAACTGCTATGAAACTTTTACATTTTGGTTCACCTCATATAAACTGAGCAAGAACATGTCTCATATCCAGCTATGTCACACACACACACATATATATACATACATATACATTGCAGCTTGTTCTCATATATATTCTTCCTTCATCATAAACTCCATATATTTGTGCTGAAGAGCTGCTCTTGTTCACAGAGTTACTACATCTATACGCTTCATGCTCCACACTAAAGCAGGACAAAATAATCAAAACTAATGAAGTAAATCAAGAAAAAGAAACACCCCACAGCCCTCCAGTGGCCAGTGATCACTCGAGTCGACACAGACTCTTCCAGAAAAGCAGTGAGAGAGAAGCAAGTTTTCCAAAAATCCTCAAGTTTGTCCTTCAAAGCAAACCAGATTCTTATAAGGTGAAGTGTAAAAATCCTTTAGTCAGTGCTGTGCTGGAGAATTTTCCCTACTGTAAGAAAGTCCTGAGTCTCAGTGGACAGTGTCTGGTGTGCCACACCTTAAATTTACCACCTCTGGATTTAATTTCTGTTTGAATGAGGACACAGGGGTCACAATTTGAAACACAGGGTAGAAAGGTGTTTTTTCTTGCTGCAGACAGGATATTTATTCATCAAATTGTTTTTGAGGATTCCTTCAGGAAAGAGGTAAAAACATACGTTTAGCTCTGTAGCTTGACTGTAAAGTGAGAGCACGTCAGGTACGAAGGGGTGCTGGTTCTAGATTTTGCAGTGTGCTCCTCTCCGCAGCGACGGCTGGGCAGACCGAGTCGAGGTGGTGGAGGGATACGAGCAGGAGGCTGTGGGCGGCATCACCGTGAAGCTGCAGTCTGAAGAGGTCTCCTCCTTTGATGACTACTTCCTGAAGCTGCGGCTCAGCACCAACACCCGCAACCCGTGGTTCCCCGAGTTCTGGCAGTACCGGTTTCAGTGCCGCCTCCCCGGACACCCGCAAGAGAACCTGAATTATGCACGAAACTGCTCAGGTAGCTAAACGATTCATCAGGCAATTATGATGTTTCCTGCAGCTTTTCTGGTTCACGTTTTTCCGCCAGCGTGCACATCAGCTTGTCTTTTCTAACTGTTCTGATGTGTGCAGTGCCCAGAGGACGATGCCAAAAGGCCCCATAAACTGGAGCACGTTCTTTAATTATGAATTAGACTGCCAGAGGGTTGAATCCTCTCAGAGTCAATCCAATAACGTTTGTTTCATATTGTTCATTCCTGTGACACGTGGCTTTACAGAGGATGATGATCTAGGTAAATTGACTCCTTTTCTTTTGCAAAGGAACAAAGTAAATGCATCAGTTTAAGTTCTTGGTTTCTCGAAACACTGCTCGACAAGCATGTTTCCAAGACATGATTTTACATACCGCTCATACATTTTTCTTTCAAGGATATGTTTTCAGAATATATATTTACGTTTTCAATCTTAATTTATGACAACCCGACGTCCTGTATCCCTAAAAATCATTGAAATATTCTTTCAAATGAATGGCATTGATGAACGTAAATATAAAGTAATGCATGCAGCACAAAACAAAACCATTTTTACACTTTTCAGTTGACAGCCGCCTTCAAGGTTCTCCAAGTTGAATTTGTTTTTCCAGTGCACCTCACTTTCTGCCGTTGTTTTAATCGTTTTTCCTTTGCAGCGTTTGCACATTATTTACAAGAATAGAGCCTCTCTTCTTTATTATGCCCATACGTCAAGCTTTTACTCATTCCTACGAAGCATCACATCTTAATAGCAGTTGTTAGAGTATTTATTTTTGCCTTATAAGTAAAGATATTGTTTGCTGTCCTGTCACTTCTGTTGTTTTTATTTTATAATTTCTATTTTCATGTATTTTTTTTATTGGTGTAGAACTCCAAGACGGTGAGTGAATCCCCCTGAATGGAAGCTAACGCTCCTCACTTTGGGAATATACATAGAGGTTGACTGATATTAAGGTTTTATCACATGATGTGATCATTAAATAACTTTGTCTCTTGACTTTTTCTACCATTAATCTCAGTTAACCTCTAATATATCAAGCTATTGGGATGTTTTTTATGTGTTTTTTTTTTTTTCTTTCACTGCAGTGAGAGCCCAACAATTGATTCTGACTTGCTCTCACACCTTTTGTGGCCTTAAGACAGTCGTATAAAACAGCCCAATAACATTTGAGTGAGATGGTACCTGGCTGATCCGGCTTAACCTGCATGTAACCACAGAAATTAGTGAAGCCATATTGCGGCAGATAACAGGTATTTGTCAGAAGCATTGTGCTGCAGGTTTATTCCTATTTGGACAGAGGAGGTTCAGTTGTCATGCAGCCGACTAATCCCGACGTGCAGCAGTAGAGCCTCTGCTTGCATGCTGACATCACGACATCATTTCATCATGACTGAAGCTCACACAGCTCAGCGAGCGTCAAAGCCAAGGAGCCGTTAAACTAGGTCATCACCGGCAGTTCCCATCGGACGCTCACCCAGCTGCTACCCAACTGAATTGACTGTTTATGTGTTTGTTTGCGCAGGCAGTCAGTCTTTTTAACCACCATTGGGTGGCGAGAAGAAACACACCAGCAGTGGATGATAGCCACGAAGCTCATCAGCCTCATGCTTCAGACAGTTAAAAGCTGTCGGGTGCAGCCGGTGGCTCTCACACACTGTTTAGGGAAAAGACCAAATGAAGCAACTAACAATGTAAATGACAAGTTATGTAACTAGAACACATCTCTGTGCAGCCGGCACAAGCCTTGAAACAAGTTAGTTTAATTTGCTCTAGACGCCCGTTACAACAGAATAAAACTTAATTGTCCAAATAGGGGGAAAATTGTCTTTTGTCCATCTGGCAGTTTGTTAAAACATTAAATCAAACACATACACACACACACACACACACACACAACACAACAGCAACACTGACAGCATGAATTCTATCTTATTGCTTAGAAATTGAATTTGAATCATAAAAACGTCTGCCTGATGATTTTTACTCACAAGAAAAAATTCATACATTACACAATTAAGAAATCCTTAAAAACTGTAAAGAGAGTTGACAGTTTATTACTGTTTTAAATGATTGTCCTCTAATAACTTCTAGAAGTACAAAGAGCAATTCAACTTAATCTGAGCAGCTGCATAATTAATTTCCATCATTTTTTAAATTGGTATTAATAACAAATCACTGTCATATTATAGTATTATTGTGTCATGAATTAAATATTTTCAACTATTATATAAACTTTAGTAATATTTTCTGGAGGAAAATTCAGTTACATGAGGTAAGCTGTATGATTATTCCACCAGCTGCTACATCGCACCTCCTTTGCACAACATATGAAACAGAGAATCTGGAACAGATTCAGGTGACAGACAAGGTGAAGCAGTGCATCACATCATTTTCCAGCCTATTATTAATAAAAGACGCTTCAGATTACAATCCAGGGGCTCTATTTATTTACTGGCATTGATGTGAAAATGTTGCTCTAAATGTAAATCGCATGCTTTTTAAAGCCAATGTGATGATTTCAGGGGCCCACGGCTAGAGAGGATGCAACAATTTGAGTACGATTAGTCAGCAGAAAGAAGGATTTAGATGCTTGTTGTCTTGCTGATTGTACGAGAGTCGTCTGCGCTCTGGCAAAAGATGCTTTTCACCGAGGGAAGCTGCGACAAAACCATCGTCTTCAACTCCAGGAGCTGCCACACACGCGTAGCTGCTCCCCTGTTTTAACTCAGCGCAGTGAATGCATGGTGTAGCTCTTTGTAATAACACTAAGTTGACATCTTACTTTGACACAAAGCAACTCAAAAAACCTGCTTCCTCTGCTTCCAGCTTGCATTACACTGAACTGATAGGGTGTGTTTGAACAGCACACACTGTTTGCATCCACACATCGATCATTTCTGTCTCATCGCTGTGTTTGTCTGAGGAAAAGCAATGCGTGCAGAAGGCAACAGATCCAAACATACGTGAGAATGGCTGGTTCATTTTTCTGCTCGAGGAGACGCAATCTCTCACTCACTGTACTTTAGACCAACTCTAATTGAATCCTGACTCATGAATGCAGAAATGGATAGTCTTGCCATGGTAACAAGGTTTCTTTGAAGCCATTTTCTGAGGCTTCCAGTTCTTTTAGAGCAGTCTCCCACAGAGGCAAAGAGGCATGTTGCTGCATTGAGAGAGTAATCACAAGAATGCCTCTGCGAGCACCCTATCACTCCTTTGTAATATGTTACATCATGCCACACACACCTGTTCAGTACACCTGGGACTTAGAAATGATTTTCACAGCATAACGCATAACACGCTACGGCTTGCAGCAGTGAAGCTCCTCCCGTAAGGCTTTTCCTTTACAGAAAGACGCTGCCCTGGACATGAAAGCTTACCCTTCTCTCATGTGTGGGCAGGTTATGAAAGTCTGGAGGACAACTACGTTCAAGACAGCAAGATGGGCTTCGTCATCAACGCCATCTACGCCATGGCCCACGGGCTGCACGACATGCACACACACCTCTGCCCTGCTCACGTGGGGCTCTGTGACAACATGAAGCCCATCGATGGCAGCCACTTGCTGGACTTCCTTCTCAAGACGACCTTCACGGGCGTTTCCGGAGAGGACATATGGTTTGACGAGAACGGCGACTCACCTGGGAGGTAAAACACGCTTCTTTTATGTTCTTCTTGAAATACTGTGCAGTAATTCTTCAGAGTCTTCTGTTTACCACAGGTGTTTTTAGGCTAACTACGGTCATTAAAGCAGCATGCTTGCTTATATATTTTTACTGTGCAACAGTACAAAAACATTATTAACAGTATTTTTATTATCAATGTGTTACTTATTGTGAAACTTAACCAACATTACTTTTACAATATTTTCCATCCAATAATATTGTGATTTATAATAATATTGCTGATTTTATTTTGTATCCTTTTTATTATCTGTTTCTTCTTTTCCTACGTCTCCTTTTGATTCTTGCTGTGTGTAACAACTAAATTTTCCCACTGTGGGATCAGTAAAGTTTTATCCTATCTGATCTTATCTTATCTTATCTTATCTTAAAACAATGTAAAAAAAAAATAAATAAATAAAAAATACTCTGTTGTCAGTAAAAATCGTTTATTCCTATTCCCACTGAAGTAAAGTACAGATACAGAAGAATCAGTTGTAAAATGTACTTAAAGTATCAAAAATAAAAGTACAGGGTCTGCAGTAAAAAGTAGTATTATTACATATATTAATCAGATCATTAATACTGATGCATTAAATGTGTCAGCAGCACTTTATAGTTGCAGCTGCTCCAGATGGAGATGGATTTAACCACTTTATAAACAGTTCAGTAGTTTAGTCCACTGGTTCCCAATGGAAAGGGGTCCAGAGTCTTTAGCTAAGGACAATAGTGGTTTCAAACCAGAGTGGGAGTGTCGTGCAAACCAGAGAAGAAGAGAGATGAAGGCCAGGCACATCAGCACCTGGCAAAAAATGCCACAGTCACTGATATTGATGAAGAACCTGACAGGCCGCCAGCTGATAAAATATTCAGTTTCTGTGCCAAGAGGCAGTAAAAATCTTCATTATTTCACCTTAAAGAATGGATTCAGCATTGGTGAGACCTTGAAGATTCACGTCCTCCTCTAACTCACGGCTGTCTATCTGCTCTCAGGTATGAGATTATGAACTTCCAGCATGTGGAGCCGAGTGTTTACGACTACATCAACATCGGCTCCTGGCACGAGGGCATTCTCAGCCTGGATGAAGAAATGATTCAGATGAACCGCAGCGACATGGTCCGCTCTGTCTGCAGTGAGCCCTGCTCCAAAGGAGAGATCAAGGTAAGGGACACAACTTGAGATAACATCATCCTGCTGAGGACATACTAGTAGTTCAGTCTTTGCATTGGATTGACTGCTCTCTAAACATTATGACTACAATTCTCTTCCTTCATCCTGCTAAGCTTGGTTTCATTCTAGTATATTAATGGCTTCATTAATGTTGAATAAGATATTCACTCATCTAATGCTTTATAGGTCAGTTAATAAGAAGACATTTTGAGTTGCCAGGTCAGGAAAAAACACGTTGGCTTGATTGAGTTATGAATGTTGGAAATCCATTAAACTAAAAGCCATCAAGTTTGCAGTTATACATATTAATTGGCCATTAATTAAGGGTTTAAGGGTCCCTGTTCCACATCCTTGCCCACCAGGAACAGAGCTGCACCACAATAGCAATGAAACAACATCTGTATAAAATATTTCACCTGCTACGGCTTCTTTTAAAAATACTCACCTTCTCCTGCGAAACGTTAGCTACTGAAGCTAACTTACCCTCAGGCAGCAGATGTATTTTCCATCATTTTGTCCATTTAGTTCACCTTTCTGTCTTAAGTTTTACATGTGAAAAAGGGACACGAATAGCATGGAAACAAACTCAGGGTTGAGATCGGCACTTGCAGGAAAGCATTTTTACATTTCTCTACATGTTTGGTCGACCAGGTGATCAGGAAGGGAGAAGTGAGCTGCTGCTGGATCTGCACCGCCTGTAAGGACAACGAGTACGTCCAGGATGAGTTCACGTGTAAAGCCTGTGAGCTGGGCTGGTGGCCTGACAAAGAACTGGAAGGTAGGCTTATTTATTTACTCTCCTCTTACCTGCTTGGAACTCTGCAGACAGGCTGGCAGAGGACTTAACTGCTTTTCCTTTGTTGATATTATGGGAAAAAAAGCTGATGTCCCCTTTTCCCTGATAGTTAGATTAAAAGATTGATTCCACCTTTGAATCTGTCTGTTGGATATAAGACTGCAGCCAGCAGTTAGCTTAGCTTAGCATAGACCGGAAACAGGGGGAAGTGTAGATGTATATGTGGGTTTTTATACACTTAGATTTTTGTTCCATGTGCTACTGTTAATGACTGTTGATACATTCTCAAATTGACCATAATAACGTTATAACGGACGATATGCAGAACTAAATAGCGCTAAAATAGACTGACCTTTGGGATGTAATGGGATTTTTGTTCTGCATTCTTGCAAAGGTGCATTACAGTCACTGAGCTGGCTGAAACATGCACTGCTACATCTTGCAAAACCACACCCATCTGGGCGAAATACCAAGTTTTCACAGAGTCCAAGTTCAAGAAGTCTCTCTAGTAACCCCTCTATAAAATCACAAATTGTTGCTTTTTGTAAGGATCAAACACTCGAGATATAACACATCAATTAGTAGAGGTGCTGAAAGGCAGAGCCAGGCTAACTGTTTGCCCATGCTTCCCTTCTTTATGCTAAGCTAAGCTAATCGGCTGCAGGCCGTGGCTGCAGATACGGGAGTGGTTCCAGTCTTCATCTAATGCTCAGCCAGAAGGTGAAACTTGCTTTAAATCACCCAAGTTTAACTTTATCCGCCAAGTTAACTCAAGACAAGCCTCATCTGATTAGAAGATTTTGCGACTCAACAATTTTTACATTTAGATTTGGATGAATTTAAGTTACTTACTGAATTTGAGTTCCCATTACATGATGGATGCTTTCAGAGGCAAGAGGCGATTCTTTAGTCTTATTAGAGGCTCTGTAGAAAGTTAAGTTGCTACAAGCTTTTGCTCTCTTCCTCCACCCACAAGTCCTCTGTACAGTTTGTCCTGCTAAGGTTTCTGCAGTGCTATTTCATAAACCTGCTCCGTCCTATTTTCATTGCTTTCCCATGACACCTGAGAGCCATTCATCATCTTCACCATTTTATCCGACGGCAGCCCTACTTCACTTACCGCTCTTCTGGCCCACTTTCAAAGGCCTTCCGTACTGTTCAAAGACAAGACACTTTCTTAATAGGATCATCCTGCCTCCATGCTGTTTCATTTCCTTTTTTTTTAAACACAAGACCATTAGCCGCACGCAGACATGAGAAAATATGGAGTGCAGGGACGACATAAAAATTGTTTTTGTGCAGTTTTCTAACCCTAACCTTCCTGCCATTAGACAATAAATAAATGAAACACCATAAATTAGATATTCAAAGGGCTTCTCACCGCGAAGAAGAAAGGAGATTTTATTTGGATCCATGAAAAACGCAGTGATTTACTTTGTCCGGGTGCATTGGCCCCCTCCTCCGCTGGCTGCAGCCCAGCCCGGCCATGGCTGAGTAGAAAGGGGTTTATTTATAGTTGAGCTAAAAACCTACTTTGAGACTTACTGTATTTTCTCAGGCTAAAATGTATTTGATTAATTTTGAATGTGTCAATACAATAAAGCCCTCAATATCTGAAATTTTCCATTTAATTATTGTCAAAATTAGCTTTTATCTGGGCTATTTTTCTTTTGATATCTGGCAAACTGATGCTGAAATGCTAAAAATTTCATGAGTTGCTTTTAGTTTTTTGTGGCTGTGTCTTTATATTGTCATGTTTTTATCCTTTTCAGGCTGTGAGCCGATCCCCCTGCGCTACCTGGAGTGGAGCAATCCCGAGTCCATTATCCAGGTGGTTTTCTCCTGCCTGGGCATCCTGGTCACATCATTCGTTACCTTCGTCTTTGTCTTGTATCGTGACACGCCTGTGGTCAAATCCTCCAGCCGGGAGCTCTGCTACATCATCCTCGCAGGGATCTTCCTGGGCTATCTGTGTCCGTTCACCCTCATCGCCCGTCCCACCGTGGCCTCCTGCTACCTTCAGAGGCTTCTTGTCGGACTCTCGGCTGCCATGTGCTACTCTGCCCTGGTAACCAAAACCAACCGCATTGCTCGTATTTTGGCAGGCAGCAAGAAGAAGATTTGCACAAGGAAACCAAGGTTTATGAGTGCCTGGGCTCAAGTGGTCATTGCCTTCATCCTGATCAGTGTCCAGCTCACCTTGGAGGTTACCCTCATCATCATGGAGCCCCCTGAACCCATCAAATCCTACCCCAGCATCAGGGAAGTCTTCCTCATCTGCAACACCAGCAATGTAGGCGTTGTGGCCCCTCTGGGCTACAACGGCTTGCTTATCATGAGCTGCACTTATTATGCTTTTAAGACCCGCAACGTTCCAGCAAATTTCAACGAAGCCAAATACATCGCCTTCACCATGTACACCACATGCATCATCTGGCTGGCGTTTGTGCCAATCTACTTTGGCAGCAACTACAAGATCATCACCACGTCCTTCTCCGTAAGCCTCAGTGTGACTGTGGCCTTGGGCTGTATGTTCACACCAAAGATGTACATCATCATTGCCAAACCAGAGCGAAACGTGCGCAGCGCGTTCACCACCTCTGACGCTGTGCGCATGCACGTCGGCGATGGAAAAATTGCCTGTCGAAGCAACAGCCTACTCAACATGTTCAAGAGGAAGAAGAACACTGGAAATGGCAGGTAGGTTCATTAATTGAGTCTGTGAGTCCTGCTCCTGAGGCACCTCAGGGATGCTGGTTTTACTGTAATTCCCTCTCAAAGGGAACCTGATGTCTTACTGTATTCACTTTCATAGGGACACCTGTTGTAAAGTGTGACGGATATAGGTCAGTGCTCAAATCACACAGTCATCTTAACCTTTGACCTGATGGTACAATTAAAACAAGCATCTCTGTGTGCTAAGGGATGACAAGTGGGATCACAAAGTGCAGAATAACCAGGGTTTCTGCAGGATTCGCCAAATCAGATGCAACCTGTAAGCCTTAAATTTAACGCCTGTTTTGCAGAGTCATACCAGCCACAATATGAAAGTATGATGGAAACCCAGCAGGGACAACATGGCCCAGAACTATTTATAATTACATGCACTTTTTTTAGCACATTCCAGGAGTATATAACAATAATTCCCAATGATAAAATTAATTGAAAGGATGTGACCTGATCTAAAATGGATGGATGGATTAACAAATTAAATATTATTAATTAATTTAAGCTAATTTAAGTCTTTGCCAAAATCAGCACTTGCCCATTTTGGGTCGATGAGCCTCTTAGTAGCTATAATAGATCTGATGATTCGGATGCCACAGGAAAGGACTGAACAGCGTCCTGTGTGCACGATCCACTGCTAAAGCAAACCCAGCTTTAGTTAAGAAGTGTGTAATATCTCCCAACAGCCTGCAAGCGGATGCAAAAACATCTTTGCACTAACATTACAACCAGGCAGGCGAGAGGAAACATTTAAGACTTCTGTGAACTGAGTTTAAGTCTTTTCAAAACCTTCTGAAGTCAGTTTTGTGGAAACTGAATGCAATGTTTTTTAAGATTTTTCAAGACCTGCAGATACCCTGGAGCAATACATTCAAAATAACATATTCTTCAGATAGATTTTTTTTTTTTTTTTTTTTAGCTCAGTGAAAATAATTCATACATGAACCAGAGATGCTGTTTTTGTCTCCACCTTTCTGGGTTCCTGTGAAGTAACAGCCGTCTTTATTTTGTTCATAGTTCTAATGGAAAGTCTGTGTCATGGTCTGAACCAGGTGCAAGACATCCTCCAAAAGGGGATCACATGTGGCACAGACTGTCAGTGCATGTGAAGAGACAGGAAGCAGGTTCCAATCAGATGGCTGTCATCAAACCCTTAACTAATACCTACCAAAACAGAGCTCTGGAATTCTCAGACCTCAGCACTAAGACCTTGTACAATGTGGCTGAGGAGGATGAGAGTGACCCTGTCAGGTACAATCCCCCCGCCACTCCTCCCATGATGGCCCACGGGCAAATTCCTGCCTGTGGGCTGATAAAAGACATGGACGAGGAGCTCTATACCCCTGAGCATATGCAGGCAAATAGCATAATCCCCCAACACGTCATCATGGACCACCTGCCGGGGGAGATGGTGGTAAATCGTAAATTCATCAGTGACACCCCTGAGCTCAATGATATGATAAGCATGCCTGAGGCCGTGAGCGGCGGCATGCCAGTATACCACCAGGCCCACCTCATCCAGCAGGACCCGGTCCTGCCTGTGCACCTCGACCCATTCGATGAGGAGCCCACCTCCCCTTTAGAGGAGGAGGAGATGGAGAACGAGCAGTTTGGCCTTCTTCACGGCTACATGTACAACAACGCCCAGATTCATGACGAGGAGGACTTGGTTGAGGTCAAATCAGCCATGGAGGACTCTCTGGCTCTGATGCCTCCTTCCCCTTTTCGAGATTGCGCTGGTCCTCCAGCGAGCCCCTTTCCCAATTCGCCGGTGTCTGAGTCAATTCTGTGCAGCCCTCCAAATGTGACATACGCCTCTGTCATCCTCAGAGACTTCAAGCAAAGCTCCTCGACTCTGTGAGGGCGCACACTCAATATTACCACTTGTACTATATTTTAAAGTTCATATGACTTGTGCTGTATATGATGATATATAGGGGAAAAGTCATTCTGTGGTCTTACAAGTCATTTGTCACTCTATAACTGGTAGCTTTTACATGATAAGGGTGAACAACAAGTCGCCACATTTTGAAATTCTTTTAGATGTTGTCTACCATAGTGACAGACTTTGCCTCTTGCAATCATATATTTATATGCCAACATAAGCTTTTAGGATAAAATAGCTTTGTGCTTATGAGACGAACAACGAAGATTATCTATGTATGTACATTCATAAATATAAATAGATTTATTTGATAATCATAGGCGACAATAAGCAGACGAGTTTGCTGATTTTAAACAGGACAACTTAATGGTAAATGTAGTTTGTATGTAATGCGACACAGCCCAATTTGTCAACAGTATTTTCAGAAAATATGTTTTATGTACACATTGTGTGTTTTGTGCTTTATCAGGAAATGAATGAAAGGTTTGAACAATAGAAAAAGAGTTTGATGAGAAGATTGATTGCACTCCAAGTCCTGTCTGCTAAATATAAAGCTAAAGCTAGCAGCTGTTAGCTTAGTTTAGCATATAGACTGGAAACAGGGAGCAGGTGGTCTGGCTCTAACCAAAGGTGATGATCTATACAGTAAACTGTCATCTTTGCACTTTTTTTGTAAAGATTGAACAAAAGATATAATGTGCTAACTGGTAAGCTTTAGAGGTGCTGGTTTCCAGTCTTTATGCTAAGCTAAGCTAAGCTAAGCTAAGCTAAGCAAAGCATCTACCGGCGGTTGTGTCATATTCAGTGAACAGACATGTAAGTGGAATCAATCCTCTTTGCTAACTTTTGGTAAGAAAACAAATAAATATATTTCCAAAAATGTTGAACTTTTGCTTTAAGTTGGAAGAGCAGAGTAAAAATGTCCGCGTTTGTTGAAATTTAATGTTAGCATGATTCCTCGTTGGGAAAAAAACAATTATCTGTGAATTTTTGATCGATGCAGTACACTGCCAGGCAAATGCACTGACTGTGTCACGAATGTAGCAGAGGACAAGTTCAAGTGCCACATTTTCATCAAGATTTCTTTATTTTGTACGTTTAACTCATTTCTGAAAGTGAAAACTCGTTTCGAATTTGTATCTTTTATAATTAGACATCTGATTTCATGGATTTATGTATAAGATAAATGACATGCATATGTTTTGTGAATGTATGAATTGTGTATCATATTTTGGTATTCAGATGATATCTATATGCATTACAGTATTAGAAATACTTTATTAGCTGTGTATGCTTCTATTGTGTGATTGGTTGTGTACACCAATCAGTTTCCTGAATATTAAGACTTTAAGAGCCTATCAAAACCATATAATGTGATGAAGTGCTATTGTTACTGTTATTCATAATATTCTGAAGAAGCTATTTGCAGCCTGATATATACACAGTATAAATTGCCATTTTAAACAAAATTTACTGTAGAGCATTGAAAAGGACACTTGTTTGATTGGAGTAAATTAAGTATTTTCTATGCTTTTGTCTCCTGTTTTTCATGGTGAAACATTCAGCGCCTCTGTGGTTTTGTCCTTGGTCACTCAAATAACTGTTTTAGTTCAAAGGTCAGTGGTTTATGGGTTTATGTGAAGGAAGAAATTCCAGAAATAGAAGCCAAGAAGAAGTCGTAAAGGGAAGTAGGGTTGAGCCATTTACCTGTCGACTACAGCATGGCAGGAAGCTCAGTGACATTATGGACGGAGAAACTGTTTAAAGTTTTAGTCATTGGAGATCAAGGCGTTGGAAAAAGCTGCATTGTCTTGCGGTATGTTAATAAACGCTTTGATGAAAAATACAAAGCATCTATTGGAGTTGACTTTGGTCTAAAAACTATTGAATGGGACCCTCAGACAGTGGTGAGACTGCAGCTTTGGGATATTGCAGGTGAGTGTCAAGATTGTGAAGGCTCTGTTGCAGCTGTATTTTACAGCCTTTCTGGCATCTGTTTTACCATTTTAAAAATGATCAAGCCATGGAAATGTGCAATTTAAGATAAGATAAGATAAGATAGACTTTATTTATCCCACAATGGGGGAAATTCACATGTTACAGCAGCAACAAGACAGAGTGCAAGAAGCCAGAAGACAAGAAGACAAAAAATAAAAACATAACAAGAATAAAAAATATTGCAGAAATGTTATATACCTTATGGTAATTTACAATACATATAATACGTACACACTAATTTAAAGATGGCGATTGCACATGAAACCAGGTTGTCAGTACAACTTGCATTTGGGTGGATGTTTATTGTGCACTGTTACACAGTCTGATGGCTGTGGGCAGGAATGACCTGCGGTAGCGCTCCTTCCTGCACTGGGGATGTAAAAGTCTTGAGCTGAAGGAGCTGCTCAGGGTCCTCACAGTGTGGTGCAGGGGGTGGGAGGAGTTGTCCATGATGGACGTCAGCTTGGCTAACATCCTTTTGTCTGCCACCTCCTCGATGGAGTCCAGTGGGCAGCCCAGGATTTCCCTGATACAGTATGAAAAATCTGCTGTAACTATAAGACAAAGCTAAAAAGAAATCTGCAGTAACAGCTGCAGCAAGATCACTACATCAAGTGAAAGCTACTTTAGCCGTAGTTCATCCATTCACATAGGCTTCTCAGTGCAAACCATATTGGGAAATACAAACTTTATTTTTTTATTTGTTATCCGGCAGTGGTTCACATCTTCCAAGGTATTTTCGTGTTTGCATGGGTGTTTGCTGTCTGCCAGGGATTAGAGCATCTTTGTTCTAAAATCAGTGTTTAAATGCAGTATTTCCACAAACTGCGCCCAGCTTTTCAAAAAGAACTGCAGACACGGCCCCGCTGTTCTCTGTGATACTGTACAGGCTGTATGCTACATCCACAAACTGTGTCGAGGATCTCGTCAATGGTGCCATGACGATGTCCCTTTGCTCCGAAACCCAAATAGTCAGACAAATGTCCCACTGGACTGAAAGCCCATTTGTCTGACAGCCCATTATCCCATTATTCCACGAAGACCCTACTCTGCCTCTGATTGGCTCTGACAACTAACACTAGTCAATCACGAGCAGAGTACGTTTGGTCTTCACTGAATTGTGACAACCTGAGTTAGAATTAGGTAGAATTTTTAACCAACGCTGATTTGGGGGTAAAAAAAATGTCAATGTATGTTCATATGTTAGCAAGCGTGAGTGGGGGAAACTGTAATACATCAACTGACCAGAGGTAGCTTCAGTAGGTTTGGACAGTGGAAATAGCGTACATCTCGAACAGCAAAAAAGAGACATGAGTTGTTTCAGAGGAGATCCAGTCTGCAAAACATGCCCTCGGGCTGTAAGAAATCATGCTGTGAGTGAAATATCACTGTTGAACTGTCGTACGTGTGAGCGCTCTCTAACCAATGTTTTCTCAGAGCTAATTATAATCCCAACCAGTGTCCATGGAAACTTAAAATTATTGTTATCAGACTCTCACTTGTTACGTAACATTTGGTTTATGGTCCAATTTGATATGATAATTCAAATCACACATGACAAACAGACAGGAGCAGCGCTGACTGTGTGTTTACATCCAAATCCAAAAGCTGTCAGCCTTTTGTCGAATAACAAAAGTCTACCTGTCAAAAATGAATTTAGCTGTGGTGAAGCATAAATTACACAGATTTCTCTTCTCCTCCCTCAAGGCCAGGAGAGGTTTAAGAAGATGTCCAGGGTGTACTACAGAGGGGCGATGGGAGCAGTAGTGGTCTTTGACATTACAAACAGCTCCACCTTGGAGGCTGCCGCAGAGTGGAAGCAGGACCTGGACAGCAAAGTCGGTCTTGACAGCGGACGTCCGGTCCCTGCTGTCCTGTTGGCAAACAAATGTGACATGATACGAAGGGACAGACACTTGGTGTCCTCTCTGGATGGTTTCTGTAAAGACAACAGCTTCGTGGGCTGGTTTGAGACCTCTGCAAAGGTGTGTGCTGTATTTTTCATGGGAGTTGCGGTAAGATGAGATGATATAAGATGATCCCAGCCTGGAAATTCAGTCGTTACAGCAGCACAATTACAGCGATAAGAGACTGAACTTCCAAGAACAGCATGGAAACTGCCCCACGCTGAGATCCCAAACCCGCAGGCGTTCCTTAAATGTCTTTCTAAGTGCTTCCAAAGGCAACTGGGCTTGCCTGTGGTTCAAGAAGATGTTTCGGAGTCGTTAGGGTCACATGAGTCAAGGTGTTAATGGCACAATAGGTGCTGATGGATGAGATTGGGTTGACCCACCTGCCCATCATGTGACTCAACAGGGTCATGTGAGACCTGGTGTGAATGGCTGATAAGTGGTGTCCCACCCATTCTCACCCATACAGTAGACATGTTTAAATATGTGTGAAGTCACTCTCTTATTTGATTATTTTAAAACTGGATTCAGGTTAATAAAATTAGTTGTTTGATTATTTCAGTATTTACTTGTTGGATGGTGTTTGCAGTTGACATGTTATTTTGCCCTGCTTGAGTAAAGCTTGAACTTTAACACCGCAGCTATATACAGTAGCCTGCTCATAAAACGCGTTCAAATATTAACACGAACTTGCAGCCAAGGTCCGAACGCCGAGCCAAACGCTCGATGAATTGATGCATACGCAATGCTCTAAATCATATCTCTCCCTCATCATTTTTAGGACAACATAAATATTGATGAAGCAGGTGCCTTCCTTGTCAAACAAATGATGCTCTGCGACACCAGTCTGTCCGCTGAAGAGTACCACAGGGACGTGATCAAAGTGAGCCAGGCTCCAGAGGACAGTCAGAGCCAGTCATTGTGCTGCTGGAGTCCACGGCTCTGAGGCAAAGAGCCAAAATACGCCAGGTACTGGTTAGACGCTCTAAAAAGACCTGTTTTTGATACCAAGTCATGAATCCACAGCTACCACATACAAGCCAGTGAGCCTGCGCCATATATAGTCAGTAACTTTGTATTTATATTTCTGCATTGCCTGGTTTCCCTGTAAAGTCTTGACTGTGTGGGCTGCCTCATAAACACCTCAGTGGAGATGATTGAGCTAATTTCTCCGATAATTCACTGATTAATTCACAGTCAGGCTAATAAAGAGATCAGCATGACACACATCCTGCTGGGAAAAGTCTGCAACACTCCCTGTGTAAGCAAGACTTGTTTGTGATTGACCTGCTATAATGAGAGGCCTGAAACTGTGAACTAGTCACAACTGCCGTTTTCTCAAACAACAGAAAAAAGCAAGAGGGAGGAAAATGTCTGAAGATATTTCTGTATATGAAGTTGTGAAGTATTCCTCATTAAATTACAACCTATTTAATCCAAGCTCTGTTACTTGTCTGTTATGCAACCCATGCATATAATTATCTGTTAATCACTTCACAGTGCGACAAGCTAAGACCCATGCATAAGCATCGCAGCCCGGCTTGATATGGCCAATAGCAGAGACAAGCTATCAGCGTGACCTGATTTTGGTGGAGGGAGGGAATATGTGAAAATGCACCATGCTGCTACATCCACCGCCCAGAGAGGACTGAGCCACTGAGTGCGCTACGCAGGAGGGATGCTGTATCTAATCATTGACAGACGACAAATATCAAAAGACATTCTGATTCCTCTTTTTTCTACAACGATAAGTCAAACATGACGCGGCCGCATTTGGAGATTGATGCGTTTGCGAGGTCTAGATTTGTTGATGCAGAGAGAAACGGAGAGAGGGAGGGAGGGAGGGAGGGAGGGAAAGACATTCTCAGATGGAGGATCAGGCACGTTACAGCAGTGACCTCTGAAAAAGATGCTTTATATTATTGACTACCAGAAGAGCAGGAGGGAGTGTTGAGATCCTGTTCTTGCAAAAGTTGCATTAAACACAAAATAGCAAAATTTGGTAACACTTTATACTAAGGTGCACACATTCACCATTAACTAGCTGCTTAGTAGCATCCATATTAGTCACATATTGGCTCTTTATTAGTCATCATAAAGCACTTATTAATGCTTTATTCTGCATGATTATTCTACAACTACTAGGCCATTAACTAAGAGTTTTACCGCAATAGCCTCCTGATTACTGCTTGATGGTAAGTAAAGGAAGTTGTCATACATGAAATACAATCTTAATAACCTAACAATTAATAACCTTAACCCTAATCACACAATAAGTGCTTTATAATGACAAATAATGAGCCAATATGCTACTAATATACATGCTAATAAGCAGCTAGTGAATGGTGAATATGTGTGTGCCTTAATATAAAGTGTTAATGTAAATTGTACTTAAATAAAACTACAGGGGTATTATCCACAACATGTACTCATTATGCAGAAAAATTACCCCCTTTATAGTATTACTGGTGCATTCATGTGCAGTATTTTAATGTTGTGGCTGGTCAGTAAGAAGCTTGGGTAGCTCAATCCATAGCAGTGCACAATATGTTATAAGATCATCAAAGGTTTTGTATGTGCAATTTAATCTGAAAAGATGTTGATAAAGGCAGTGAAATGAAAAATACAATATTTACCTCTGAACTGTAGTGAAGTCAAATACTAAGTAGTATAATGCAGAAATAATCAGGTAAAGTACAAGCAACAACATTCTACTTAAATGTACTCAGTCAGTCTCTGTATGGCAAACTTGCAAAGCTTTTCATTTTTACTTTCTGTGTTTAGATATTCTGATTATTTGGTTTTGGTACTGTGGAGCCACATAAGTTCTTATGGGTTTGAGGTCTGTGTTCATAAGACTCATTAGTTTCTGTGTGATACGCTGTATCTCCAGAAGCAGACATCTCTGTCCACATATGTATATGTAACGCACTGTTTTTCTTTTCCACAGCCCTGAAGAAAACTGCTGTGAGGTCAGATGTGTGACTGTGTTAATCATGGTGCCTCGTCAGATAAGGCCTTTTAAGTTTTTGTCCTTTAAAGACGCTGTGTCCCTTAAATTTCTACGGGGATCCGTTTCAAAGGGATTAATTACCTTCCTTTTTCATATTGATACACAGTTGAATGAAAGATTGACTCATTTAGTACTCTGCACATCACTGTCAAATAAATCTTCATCCTCAAAGCGACTGGATGCTTTTAATGTCATTAATTCACCTGATATATTACAAAGTCAGCAGTATGATTCCCTGCATTGTCTTGCAGATGTTTGGGGAGAGTGAAACCTTGTCCTTTATGCTCACTGACGTGTTGTGTATTACACTGGTTATTTTTGCACACTAATCTGTCCTTTGCTGTCCTGTAGTTTTACTTTTCAGTGTCCTTGCTGTGCATCTAGGGAACTGCTCCACATCCTGCTGCCAGGTACCTATACACAGCAGCTTTTGTCCAGATTCAGGCTCCATCCAGGTATGGCATGTGCATGTTTTTGGTCAAACTTGGAATAGCCTACACGTAAAATCCCACACTGCTTTATTATCCCAGCATTTACAGTTTACACTTTGCTGATCAAGTGAGTTGCAACAAAAAAAAAAGGCAGGATGATAGTTTACATCAAGCTGCAATCGTGCCTGAGGGAAAGTGAGGGAAGAAGTAAAACACAACTGCTAATTATGGATTTATGTCCCAGATACTAGAGACCTAAATTCAGGAGTCAAACAGGGAAGCTGGCCCCGATACTTCTTCACATCGGACACAAAAGCTCAGTCTCTTAACTTGTTGTTTATAAATATGACAGTTTGAATGGGAGTCGCACTCTCCGCAACAGATCCCATTACTTGTGCATTATTGATATTGCCCCATTTTATCTGCCCTCCAGTGTGCGTTTTCGCTGGCAGCTTCGTTCATATATTCATGATTGCATGAAAATTTCAATTTAGTGAAACTTGTGAATAGGTTGCTGAGGAGCGAAGCGGCGTGTGCGTCCCTGCCGTGCTGCTGTCCGTCTCTTATTGTGTTCTGAGTGACCTATTTCGTGATGGCCTGTGTTAATTAAGCGTTCGCTGTCTGTGGAAAGCAAACAGTCACACCAGGCTGGTATCTCACTGCATAGACATTCTGTATGTTAAGCCAACTCTTTGAAGTGCCTGCGTGTGAAAATCCCAGAATGTGAATGAACCTAATTATCAAAAACAGATCATATCCTGTCCCAGCAAGCAACCAATCAGGGGCAGGAATCCATGTGCTGCTGTCCGTGGTGCTGAATTTTGGCTAAAGAGGAGCCCTCCACCTCAACAAAACGCTGTCAGATTGCAGGATGGTATAATATTGGTTGACTGCGCCATCTAGTGTGCAAAACATACATGTGCAAAAACAAAAAGCCTCAGGGTGAAACTGTGAGAGGAAACATGAAGCATAAGCAGTTTGCAAAAGGAATAACACACACATAGATATATAGGTCATGTTCAGTATTGTAGCTTCTAAGAAAGTATAGTAGGTAAATGTAGTGGTGTGAAAATACGATATTTTCCTGAGAAATAAGTAGAAGTACAGCATAGCATGAAAGGGAAATACTGATGTAAAGTATAAGTACTTCAAAATTGATCTCAAGTACAGTTTTTTGGTAAAAGTACAGTTACTTTCCACCACTATTACTAAACAAGACCTTTGGAGTTCACCTGATAAAACACTTACAGTCTAGTTTTAGGACTTCCGTTCACTGGATTTCTCCTGTTTTACTCACCTCTGACCAACACCTGTGGATTGAACACTCAGATGTTATGATATCAGAGGGAAACTTGGGGTATTAAAAAGCCAGATTTACCTGAAACAGTATTGAGGATGTGACCTTGGTGTTCTCAGTGGCAGCTACGACCTTAAAAGTGTCACATCAGTGTTATTTGGTTCTCCTTTGTCATACCCTGTATGTTCTAGTTTATATCATGTGTGCTTCTGTTTGCTAACCACAGTTATATGTTAGCGCTGGATATCTTTTATATGTGGTGTTGAAGAGAAAACAGTGAGGGAAAACGGCAATAAAGCAAGCAATAAAATCTTACATTTATGTTGCTCAAATGAAATGATCTAAATGACATGGTTTACTTCATTATAAAACACTGTTGGGATTAACAGTGCAGCTTACTATTACATGTCTTACATGCCTGTTTCAGATTATTATTTAAAGAGTGCTTCTTAATTCCTTACAATGTTCCATCTACATTACAAGATCAGTCGGGAAATGTCAGTCAATTAAGATATGAGCCTCGTAAAAGACAGATCACAAAGGTGATCTTTTAACCAGGTTTTCTGGTTTTCACCTAACCAGATTTTCTAGTTTCTAATTCTCTGTGGAGGTAAAATAACCTCATTTTTTTTTCTCCTTGGGGAACATGAGGAAGGAGGAAATACAGCCTATTTTCCATGCACACACAATAGAGTGAATTCTGAATTGGGAACTTAACCCTCCTTCTCAAATTCCTGTGGGAAAGATCTTTAGTGAAGAGGATTATAAACCAGAAGATTTAAATGCAGAATTGTAGCAGTTCTGTGGATCTGTGGCAAGTTTTTCCTCACTGCCCCGGCATTATTATTTCATAGTTTTTAGACTTTAAGGCTTTGATAGCTGTCACAAGGGCATCTTTTCTTTTTAACTTAGCTCCAAGACTTTCAGACTGCTCCTCAGCCAGCAGGGGGCCACAAAGCTGAAGCTGACAGAGCTTAAGGTTCCTCTGCTCTTTTCCTCCCCTAATTAAAATGTTTTCAAACAGATTTTGTTACAGGCAGTCTGATTCCTTTTTTCTACAATGATAAGTCAAACATGACGTGAATGCATTTGGAGATTGATGCATTTGTTCTTGATTTGTTGGTGCAGAGAGAAACAGAGAGAGGGAGGGCAGACGTTCTCAGATGGAGGATCAGGCACTTAACAGCAATGACATCTGAAAAAGATGTTTTATATTATCATTATTAATATATTAAAGGGCAGTCAGACCTATAACATGGCGTAGTTTTCATGTACATTTCACAGTTGCGTTTTCCATGAGAATGACACCATGTAGATTAGCTTTTTATTAGGTTTTGCCACTTTTTATTGATTTGCATTTTATCACATTTTGACAGTTAAATTTATCTATTTATTTTACACTGGATTTAACATTATTTTTGAGCATGTTACACTGATGGCCCAACGTGATCACTTTTTGTCTCCTCAAATTACACAATGAGCTAAGTAAAGCACATTTTACAGTCCATTTTCTGCAGTATTTCGTCTGTCTGACAGACTGAAATAAGATATTTAAAAGCACTTGTCCTCCGCTGGAAACTGGTAACGAACAGATTTAAGAATGTGTGTCCTGTTGCGTACATTTTGACAGCAAACAGCTCTGGCTCAAGCGTTTGCTTGCTGAAATTCCTGCCGAGGTCACATAATCTGACAGGTCACAGAATACACCGTAACGCCGGCCCAGCATCCGGGTGACCGCAGTGCGCAGACTCAGTCCGCGCTGCAGTTCGCTGCGTTTCCGTAGCCAGTTTGCTACCCGCTGAGCCCTGGCCGGGGAAACAGCTCACGGAAACGATTGATCCCGATCGAATAACGCCAAAGCTGGCCACATAAATGGCGGATTAACGCTGATATCGGCAAGGACTCGCTAAATCAATGTTCGTGTCTCGGGTGCTTTTGGAGAGTGCGTTGGCAACACCCTCCATAACATGTGAGATGTATATAGAAAGATATTAACTGTGCGTTATTTCGGCTAACTAGCTAGCAGCTACCCCCTCTCTATCCAATTTATGGTAGCTCGCTTGATCCGTTTTTTTCAACGTCGCGTCTGTACCGGAGGAAAATGAAGAAGTTTAACATTAGAAAGGTGCTGGACGGCTTGACAGCGGCTTCTTCTTCTTCCTCCTCCTCCGCAACTGCCCAGCCGGGTACTCCGAGGGAGAACGACGTTATCCAGGAGACTCTCCAGTCGGAACATTTTCAGCTTTGCAAGGTGGGTTTTTCCCCCGCGTTAATAGCAGCTAGCGTTCACGGACTGTTTTCATCTGACAGTCAGATGACAGCAGCGTGACCAAACACTGGCGTTGTTTTCATCCATCGGCACCGCTCTTTGGGATGGGGATTCAGTGAGTGTACGCACATAGCACCGAGCACACAGCAGAAATGTGGTGGAGATATTAAAGCCCAAGTTGAGCTGTGGGGATGTTAACAGGAGCTGATTTTTAATTATCCATCGCCGTGCTTGGCTGTCTTAGCATCGTGGCTGTTTGCGTTGCACTGAATCTTCGCCTCCAGTCACTGTTTTTCGGCTCCCTGCAGTTTGACTGAGGAGGGAGGACCGTTTTGAGTTAAAGTGTAGGTTCAGCTTTATGTAAAGTCTGTCATCATCCAGCACATGCATGTCCATTGAAAGCTTTTTTTTTTTGGCTGCTGGTGTAACTCCTCCTGTCCCTGCTGGCCGCGATGAGATCCCTTCCTGAGATGATGTAGAGATGGAGGACAAATCCAGTCTTTCTGAGTGAAAATGCATTTAGTTCAGCTGAAGATGATCAGAGTCCAGTCTGAGTTTGACTAATGAAGTCAGTATATTTCAATGCCGCATCCTTTTTAGAATAAAATTCCCTTTTTGGTATTTTGTGCTTAAATGAGGGTAACTTAGGTTGATTTCTCTCACTCAGTGTGAGTGAACCGTCATGTTAGTTCAGCTCAACCTTTGCAATGCTTTTTTACACTGAACAGGATTGTGGATTTGTCCCCTCGCTCACATTAAAAGAGCGTCTCCTGGAGTCTTTCATTGAACATGAAGCATGCGATGGCTTTAAAACAGACTAATGTGGACCAATCCTTTGCCTCGGTCAAACTCCTTTTCAGTCATGCACGGTTTAATAATCTAGCCGTCGGGTCTGGCCGGAGGGGCTTGTGTGAAATGTGTTGAACATCTGGGAGCGCCAGCCCACCAGTCCCCCCTCCCTCCCTAAGCTGGGAGCAGAGCAGGTCAGGTCCCCCAGGTTGCAGGGCCACGGCATTACCTGTTACATAATGCTGCTGTAGGCTGCACAGAGCTGGTGGATGGCCGGGCGAGGCTTTCTGACCCCAAACAATTGAGTTATAGATGCCTGATGATGATGATAACGTTTTGGTGGCCGGGGGACTGCAAGATCCCGGCAATGAAGTGCACTCCATGGCTGAAAATGTGAGCCTTAGGATGGATAAAATGAATTTATTACTGATGTCTTACAGGATTGAGCCTGCACACATGTCAGGCGGATATGAGAAAAATATTCCAGTCCCCATTTGCACTAATGTTTGTGCTTTATCTAATTTACTTTGATAATAAGACTAATTTTCCACATTGATGGATTACATTTCTGGGAGATTATGGTAATGTTTTTTTTTTTCTCCAGTAATGCCAGCTTGCCTGTAGAAGATGATTGATTAGCTGACTGGAGGTTTAATATAAATTCTGCTCTTTCCTGCAGACTGTGCGTCATGGCTTCCCATATCAACCATCCTCAATGGCTTTTGACCCCGTGCAGAAAATCTTGGCCGTCGGGACTCAGTCTGGAGCTTTGAGGCTGTATCCTTTTATTTTTTTCCACTGGAAAACGAAAATGAAGAGGGCCACACGAGGAAAGTAAAGCTCGGATGATTCTCCCTCCCCCGCGTCGTGCACACACAAACATTAACAACACGCACCGGGCTCATGTCTGACTTCCTGACATCTTTTCCGCGAGTGTCGCATGACCAAGTCGCCCTTCAGCATTCCACAAAGTCTGGGGAATTCTAACAGTAAGTGACCCGTCTTTGCCTCCTGTCATCCAACGCAGCAAAGTAAAAGTGAAGAGCTCAGAGGTAGACGCTAGCTCGGGCGCGTTGCTGTGCCGACAGCCGCCTCCTTCTCCTGGAGCACCAGGCTCATTAGCGGTATCTCTGCAGTGGCATGAACAGCTCCTCTGCCATATGCCGAGGAGCCAACCTCATCAACTGTGCTGCCCAGCCTCTGCCAGCATGCCGCTTCACATGTGCTGTAAACATCACCGGACTCGCACAGCACACGCACACACAATCAAGCTGCTACAGTGCAGCATATAACCCCCCACCCCCACCCCCTTCCCGGGCAGTTGGGAGTGTGTTTGTATTCAAGGAGAAAAATTAGTTTTTACAGCTAAGTGAGCAACTTCCATGAGTCACAGCAATAAAACTGCTCTTGGATTCCTGGCTGTTAAACACTGCATGTGATAGTCTGGTCATATCCAGCTTGTGCTGTTTACAACATGTCTTTAGAATTGGCCTATTAGTGTGCACGCACAGGGTTCCCCCTTGTGCTGATATGCTGCATGGGAGGACCATCTGCTTTATTTAGATTTTCATTAGCAGTGGCTCCATCCTCGTCTTTAGCCACTCTCCAGATTAAGAGAGTGTTGTGTTTACAGGGCGACTCCCGGAGAACACACACTGCTTCCATGTTGTCCTAATGTGCAAGGTGGAGCTGATGGGATTACTGTCATTCAGGCAATAGGTCCATTTATCAAAAGACAGGCTGTATCGATCCACCTCATTGCCCCCGGAGTTTGGAAACGCTGCCACAGCTCAGTGGACATAAGCTCAATGAGGTGTCTACAAGCAATAAATGTCTGCTTTTACAAGATCTGTCTCTACTACAGTGTTTTAATCAGTGCGTTACTGCAGACAGTCCCCAGCTCTGTGTAATGCTCAGCCCCACGCAGGGATGGAGGAAATGTTTTGGACTTTTAAAAGGAAAGTTTGTACAAAATGGATTAAATATTTCGCAACATTGCATTTTAGTTCATACGCTCTCGCGGCTGACTGGTCACGCTGGGAGTCAGAAGTTTGTTTCTGATGAGCTTCCCCTGCAGGAGTAAGTTAAAATGATCAGCCCGCTGGCCTGCAGCTTCCTCTTCTTTAGGCGTTAATGATGTTTGAAGCCCGACTTTAAGAAACGCTGCAGAGAACATGTTCTCTTCTGTTTTTTCATTCGTCAGCGAGTACGATAAGACAACTTCCTGTCTGGATGATTATCAGTTGACGACAGAAGAGAACCTGCTGATGTTGAAATGCTGCGGTGAACCGCGTTGGTTTACCGAAGGGGGAAGTGATGATTTTCAAAGAGGGCGACTTCAGTGTGTGTGATGTTTTAAGCTCTCAGGAACAAAGTGCAGAGCGCGTTCAGTACGTAGCTGTTTGTGATATGTTATCAAAGGGGAAAACAGTTTCTTTAATCCAATATGAAGAATTCTGTGTCTATAAATAGGAAATGGATGATTAATATTGCATTCAGTTTCGATTAATCTGCTGATTCTTTTCTAGATTCATATCTTGAGCTGAAAGCTTAGAAACAAATTAAAAATGGCTGTTCAGATGATGACAGGAACTATTATTCAAACTTTGTTTCCCTCACAGCAACATATTTTGTCACGTGCAGTCGCGGCTGACTAATGTGACTCGGCTTCCTGTGCCGACAGTGTTAGAAGCATATGTTCTGCTAATGAAACGACGTCATGAAGGGAAACAGGTACTGCAGTCTAAAACGGCCTCAGCTGACGGCCTGTGTAGCTTGTACCTGTGGCTCACGTGATGGCAGTAACGCTTTTGATCACAAAGCGTGGACAGAAGTGCCAACAGGATGCTCTACTTGCTCGCGTCGGTGATGAAATCTTATTTGAGGTTCATCTTTTCATCAGCTTCCTGCTAGCCTAGACGGCAGCTCGGCTCAGCGGCACCATTAACCTACATTGCATCAGAATGAGTTCAGACTGGAGACACCTGTACTTTGGTGTGCACAGAGGAGTTAACGCAGTAACAGTTTTAAGGCTGCTGAAGTGATCCTGCTTGATGTGAGCAGTATGAATACACAGCAGTGTTGCATATTAACACTTTTGCTCTTTAGACCGCCGCTCTGTTCTTATTTATTCACGACCAGAGGCCATGAAACAGACTTAATGACTCTTCCTCCTCCATTGTGGACCTGCGGAGACATGATATCCATTAATATTTCTGACAAATGTTGTACAGAACTTGTGGGGCCAGGAGCTAAAACTGGACAGAAAGGTCACGGGTGAATGTGAGTTCATTTGCCAGCAGCCTTCGACTGGCGCCGGCTTAAAGTCTGAAAGTCTGTGTTTGCCTCCATCCTTGTGCAGCGGTGATGCCCACTGCTGAGCCTGTCCTGAAACGGTCTCCTGCAACCCCACCTTAGTTTGTTTAAGGCACTGAGGGATTGTTTGATCACAGCTCGGCTAATCCTGCTCAGGCATACGGCACTACGCTCTGTCAGCTCAAAGTGGACTCGGATCGTGAGCACGACTCTCTGTCTTTGGAGGGTTTCTTGGGCATGATCACATTAAGGGCACGGGAAGCAGTGCACCTTTTTGTCTGCGTAGAGATTCTCTCTGTGATTAGATCTGCTGCTGCTGCTGCTGCTGCTTCCTCCTTTCTGTGCCGCTGTGCACGATTGGTGCGCACGCTGTCTGTCGGTGAAAGTGATTAAAGGCTGGTTGGAGCAGACAAGCCTTTCCTCCCGGTGCTGCTCATTTTCTGTGAAAGTATTCGGAGGTTTTGGTGGGATGCATTACAGTACAGTCCTGGTGCTTACAGCTCCACCGTGGCCAGCGTCTTTCTGCCACGCATGCAGTCATTTTGGCTCCTCTTTTAGTTCACACACAGTTCAAACCGACGCCTGACATCTACCGCTGGCTGAACGGGTCGTCCGGCTGTTTCTCAGCAGCCGCTTTTAGCCGGCTGGGATTCTCCTGAACGTCACCGTCCAATAGAGAGAGAGAGGAGAGTTAAGTTTATCATGTTGCCGTCATACTGGCTGACGCATGTGAATAAATAAGGCAGACAGGGCCCACTGATTTTATTTATAACTCACTGGTTTGAGCTGTTTCATGTTCTTGCCAGTGCCTGTTTAGCAATGCAAACTGAGAGCACCACCTTAGATTTAGTCTGGGAAACTTTTCGTTTTTGATATGAAACTGGAAATGATTGAAAAAGTGATCAGCACACGCTTGTTCACACACACACATTGTTGTATCAGATCACCTGCGTCACGCCTGCGGGGTTTTACCCACATTTCGCCGGCAGCCGTCCAGTTTTCTTTGACCCATCTGACTCCTAGCTTCGGCCGTGCGGGTGTGGAGTGCTACTGTCAGCACGAGAGCGGCGCTGCTGTCATCCAGCTCCAGTTCCTGATCAACGAGGTTTGTTGTCACTACCTGTTCCTTGTTTGGTTTTCTCCACTCCGCCCCCTCACCCCTTCATTCCGAGCCTGTCCACTGTCTCCTGCGTCTGTCTGTTCATGTTCTTACTACAACCCCCGACTCCAACAAAGCCGGGATGCTGTGAAAAAACATTTGTTTGCAGAGGAGTGCATTCTGATTTTATTTCCGTTTTACACATCGTCCTGGCTTTTTTGGAATCAGGGTTGTAGCAGGCACCATTGACTCTGGTGCTTATTCAATGTCTGTAGGCCATGAATCACGTCTATTCATCAATTCATTCAGCTGTAACACTAGTTTTGTGACCCACATGCCTCCATAATGCTCTCATAGTTGTGTGCTCATGATAGCTGCACCCTGCCACAAGGGGATTTGTGCATTCACATAACTCCCCCCTGTTTCTGACCCTCCCTACAGGGGGCGCTGGTGAGTGCCTTAGCTGATGACAGCATCCACCTGTGGAACCTGAGGCAAAAAATCCCAGCTATCCTGCATTCTCTCAAGTTCAACAGGGAGAGGTACAGCAGCGCTCTGCGTCTCTATCTGCGGCGACGCAGCATCTGTCACTCTGAAGTGTGAACAGAATTTGGAAGCGGTCTCGCTGACAGCTGGCCACATGCTTCTCGGTGTACAATTAGCAGAGTTGAGAAATATACTGCATTAGTGTCCTCTTGTGGTTGTGCAAAACTTGGGTTTTCTTCTGTAAACAAACATGCAAAGTGAATTGATGAGGTCAGCGTTAAATATCAGCGCCTTCCAGCTGATCATATGTCATTTCTGGGGATTTTTATCTCTGGCTCTGAGGGTTTTCGAGCCGTCTGTCCACCAACCATCAACCTTTTTCTTTTCTAAAATTTAATCTGTAAACAGGTGATGAGTCTGTGGTATTGTGTTTAAATAGTCATGTTTTCAAACTTTAAAACTGCACCAATCAATATTTTTTCACATGACTTTGAGCAAAGTGAAAGATGTCGCCACAGAGGATTATTACCCAACTCTTCAGAGCTGTTTAGCCCCCTTTTCAGCCCCCCAAAAATTATATTGTAAAAATAATAAAAAAAAAACATGAGACTAATGTTAATTTATGCAGAACAAGGAGCAACAACAGGTTAATTAATTGCTTCTGTTGCCCAAAGTTACCCAAACCCTCACCTGGTCACTAACGGTGGGAACTTAAACAAGCAAGCAGCTGTTACCTTTTCCTTTGCAGGGACTTCGCCATTTTAACGCCAGGGCCGCCCCCTCAGACAAGTTCCCCCCACATTATAATACATGTTATTTTGCGAGGGCACTGCTGCTGCATCCTGTTGTTTTTCCCCCATACCAGAATAATATTGCGGTGCAACCATACTTTTCTGGAGACACTTATTAACATCAGGTGTAAATATAGGGTTAGGGTTAGGATACGAACTGGACGTGAGACTTATTTTAATGCAAGATGTAAAGAAGGTGTAGGAGAGACCAAAACAGAGCTAAAAGGACAGCAAGCGTTGTGTTTACATTCATCAGGTGGCCGTAAAAGTGGCTTGAAATCAATGCTGTCAACAGAATCCATTCATGCAGCTTTAATTGTCTGATCAGTTTTCACACAGGAAGACAGGGCAAGAATATATTTGTCACCTAAGTTTAGTCAAAATGTCCACGATTAATTAATTAAAAATCCCATGAGGTCTCGCCTGAGACATCCCATATGATGTGTGGACAGATAAACAGTCGCACAGTTAACATCAGCTCAGCCCATTTGATGTCGCAAAGGTGCTGCATGACTGAACGATTCTTCCTACCAGTTGAGAAAAGACAGCAGTGTTTACTCCGCTATCCCCCCTGCTGATCTATATATAGCCCGGCTTCATTAGTGTGACACAGAGCAAGGCCTTTGTAATTAAATCTTAGTCACTTGCTACTCCTTCCAGTTGGAGCAGCGTGATTAGGGACGAGAGTGACTCTTTGATGGGATTGAGTCATGAGATAATGAAAAGCCTGGTTGTGATGGATCCTGCTCTCCTCCTGCAGAATCACATACTGCCACCTGCCCTTCCAGAGCAAATGGCTTTACATCGGGACAGAAAGGGGAAACATCCACATCGTCAACGTGGAGTCCTTCACTCTCTCAGGCTACGTCATCATGTGGAACAAAGCCATCGAACTGTGAGTTTGCGTTTCGCAACTGTCTTTTTATTTTTCCTCCTTTAGCTTCAAACCATTTGCATATCTTCTCCACGCACTCGTGCGAGTTGACGCTCGACCAGGAAACTCCGAAATGCAAAGGAATGTGTCTGCAGATACAGCGCGTCCTGTTAGCTGAGAGTACTGCAGCTCTGATCAGTGTGAGGGCGGTATGGAGGTGGGGATTGTGCCATGCCAGAACTTGCTGTCGAGACTTCTGGAGGTGTTTGCTGCCCGATTTAACGGAACATCTGTGATAGGAAGTGCCCACTTGATAACCCCGGTGACTTATCCTGTGTCGCCCACTCCCCCGTGTAAACACCCACTGGAAGGATCAGAGGGAATTTTACATCACATCCTGTGCATAGGTGAGCGACGTGCTGCCTTTCCTGCGGGGTTCAGATATAGCTTGGCAGGCGCCACATGCAGGTAAAATTAGATTTCAGTGGATAGAACCAGTGTCACCCACCGCACCGCCTTGTAACGTCGAACTGTGTTGGTTGTACTCGTCCTGATTCTGTGCGCGGAAACAGGTGGCGTGACAGTTGTGTTCAGGGAAAATGAGACGCTTCAGCTCGTAGAAGTTGCACTTTCTGGTAATTCTTCCAGCGCGCCCACCGGTGAGCTCAGAAATAATAGTTTCAGACAGTGACTGGCAGCTAAAATTGGAAGTCGAGTATAAAGGTGTGTGCGTGAGGCTGCTGGTGAAATCTGATAAATTGCTGTTTTAGATCTGGGAGTTGAAAGTGTCAGAACACCAAAGTATGCCATCAGCTGAGATAAATGTCTCCGGAGCAGACAGCGGAGATGGGGAATGATTTTGGCTGTCTGACTGTGAGAATGATTAAAGAAACGGGCTCTCGGCTGCAGCGTGAGGTTTAAAACATGATATTCAGTTCAGTCCTTTGTAGGCGACTTGTGCGACCTCTGATGGAGAAGTCTTTTCATCACTTTCTGCTTCGTAGTTTGTTTGTCTCCGCAAACTTGTGAATTCACATTCCGGGGCCCCTGCAGTGGACAGAAACAGCCGATGGTCCTAATGATCATGTGTAGAGTCGCAGTGGAAAGCGAGCCC
The DNA here is from genome assembly GCA_037975065.1 of Chaetodon trifasciatus. Classification (NCBI taxonomy): domain Eukaryota; kingdom Metazoa; phylum Chordata; class Actinopteri; order Chaetodontiformes; family Chaetodontidae; genus Chaetodon; species Chaetodon trifasciatus. Next base: position 1,980,323 of record JBBMOE010000058.1, read on the forward strand.
ACTTAAATTTAGCTCAAACTCTTTGCCGTCCGCGTGGATGTTCATCTGTCCTTTCAGTTTTAAATTGCGCTCAAACACGCGTGCTGCACGCTTCCTTTTATCGCCACGATGGTGTTTAAAAACGGTCGTCCGCGCCGCTGATGGCGGCTCGTGCGGTGATTACCGCCTGGAGTTCATATTCCGGTCCATCCCTGCTTTTTATTCACTGCTACATCTCTGACTGTATCGACTCATCAGCAGCTATGAGATCATTAGCCGCTGGAGCCAGACCACATTCAGAGGCAGCAACACTTTCTTTAGGCCAGACCTTCACTTCCTCCGTGCCCCTTGCTCTGTTGCCACGGTGATGCTGTCTCCACACACCATAATCTCTCATAGACCCTCATGTGACCCTGCTCTCTCTCTCTCTCTCCCTGTTTGTCTCTCTCTCGGGCGCTCTGATGCACATTTTCATCTTATATTCTTGCTTTTTTTCTTTGTGCACAAGCGGGTATTCTTTGCCTTTTTGGACGTCTTCCCTAATTGCCTCCCTGTCTTTGTCCCCCACTAAAAGCTCGACAGTATTTTTAGACAACATTTATCAAACACATGTTACTCATCCAGCACACATCACGTCAGTCTGCAGAACGCGAGTATCCTTGAATTTACACACGCTCTCATTTTGTTTCTCCTCTGTCCCTAAAACTTGCACAGATCCACCAAGACACACCCAGGGCCTGTGGTGCACATCAGTGACAACCCCATGGATGAAGGAAAGGTAACTGATAGCTGACCAGCGCAGGACCTGTGGGGCGAGGATAAATGTCAGCCCTGAAAGCTGAAGCAGTAGCACAGTAGCAAACCGTAGCATTTTTTCTGGTAGCGCACTTGTCTCCTCTCTGTGGATAAGTGCTCCGACGCCGATGGCACAATGTCAATACGGCCTGCGCCGCTACAACGGAGAGTGATGGCAGAACATTCCCTGCTAATTAAAACATCAATGGTAAACATCAGATTTTGGTGTGAAAATGAAAGAGAGCGGGTTTCTTCCTGGACTGATCGCTTACGGAAACGTTCCACAATGTTACACAGAGGAAATCAGCAGAGAGGAAGATGCTGATTGTTTTCTAGCAACAGTGGACCAGAATGCATTGCACCTGTTAGACCCCTCAGTGAGGAATGATGCCCTGCTAGCTAATTTTCTATGCCCATATCATCTTTTCTGATTGAATCCAACAGGTTAATGCTGCTTATTTGAAGTGTTTTTTTTCTATTTTATTTACTTTACCTTCTGCTTTTAATATTCCAAATGTTTTCCAGTAATTAAGATTAAAATTCCCCTGAAAATTTCATACAACTGTTATAAAATCTTCTGGTATATACAGAGCAAGTTATGAAATGAGTCAGTACTTGTTATTTGTTGGATATTTGCTTATTTTTGCTATAATTTGTACAAAAATTCTGTAGTTCTTTAAAAAAAAAAAGCCCTATGAACAGATTGGAGATCACATGTCTGGTTAAAGATCCTTTGAACACGCGGCCGTGTTAACGGCAGCCTGACTTACATGTGCAGAATGTGGTTTCACCGCAGTCAGCTGAGCTGTGCTTTGCTTCTCTTGTTATTGCAGCTTCTGATTGGATTTGAGTGTGGGGTAGTGGTGTTGTGGGACTTGAAGTGCAAAAAAGCTGACTACCGCTACAATTATGATGAGGTAAGGCATTATTTCCTCTCCGCTCGGTTCTTGTGAGGGAACGAGCTGGTTTGTTCAGGGTTCTCTCACTGTCGTGCCTGCTACATGTTCGGTCTCGGTAGGTTTTGCGTAACGTGTCACTTCCATCATGTGCGATTGACCTGCGGCTCTCGACAGCTGCTCACTGGGACCCTTGAGATTTTGTCTCAGGAGCTTCTGTGTCAGGTGACGTCTGTTGTTGTTTGAGTATTGCAAAGTAAAGTTTATCAGTCATATACAGACTGGAATTATGATGATAATAAATAAAATAAATTCTCTAGATTATCATGCTAGTAAGATGAAGTGACAGTACAAAGTTTTGCCAGATTCTTTGATCAAGTTCCTTCTCTGTTTCATAAATATGAGAAGCATTTTCCCCAAAGCATCAAAACAACAGCGCTATTAAAGATTGTACCCCCACCAATGAAATCCCATGAAAAGAACAAAACAATGAACTTAACAAAAAAAAAAAAAGCATTGCCCTTGTTTGTGTTGTTCCTCTGTGCCATAGAGCTCCATTGTTGTTCAGAAACTGTTAAAACACATGAATGAGCTGCACTGTCGCACTGGATGACGCGCTCCTTAATCTGATTAACGCCCACTCACCTTAGGTCACTCTGAGCCAATCCCTCATACACCATCCTGTTGCCAGAGACCTGCTAGTGCCCCAAAACTGCACTAATCCGCACCTGAAAATAGTCCCAAACAAATACACAACTTCCTCCTGTCACCTTTGCTAAAAACTCCAGTGCCCAGCTGTTTGGGGAATGCATTCAGCCTTTTTTAAGGATGAAAGTGTGCATTCATGATCCTTTTTCAAAGAGTTATCTCTTCAATAGGAGCGAACGTGCTTGAGGCTGAGTGCCACAGACGTGCTGAGGAAGTCAGAAGGTTTAGAGAGGCAGAGTGAGGGACTGCTGGTTTTGATCTCATCAATGGGATTTGTTGAAAATAAGGGACACACAGCAGAATAATCCAGCCTCGTCCTTTTCAATAGGTTACACACAGAGCTGCTGCACGTGTACTTATGATTGTGAAAATGTGCATGCGCTGCATTTATGACTCTGTGATGATGTGCTGCTGCGTATCTTTCAGGCGATCCACTCAGTAGCCTGGCACCACGAGGGTAAACAGTTTGTTTGCAGCCACTCTGATGGCACTCTGACCACATGGAATGTAAGAGCTCCAGCCAAGCCTGCACAGATCATCACACCACATGGTAGGAGCTGTTGTACACACACACACACACACACACACACAGTTGTGCATACACACACACACGTGTGCACAGGCATATTGAAGAGACGCCAAGTATGTCTTTAAAAGCACACGCTGTAGCTCAAAGTGGCTCCCATCTTAGAGGTGTGACTGACAGCAGATTGATGGTGGCGGCATGTCCACGCGTCAACAGCAGCAATTAAAATGAAATGCATTGTTGCCATTTGACCTCCATTAGGAAAGCAGCCTAAGGATGGAAAAAAGCCAGAACCATGCAAGCCTATCCTGAAGGTGGAGTACAAAACAACAAGGGCTGGGTAAGTGTGATGGCAGTCCCCGCCCATCCTGTGTCTTAACCGACTCCGGCTTGAATCCATATCCTGCGCTGAAAGCGGCCTTTCCTGTTATTCTATCACAGCAGCGTATTACCAACAGGCCATTCCTTTTGATCGTCTCCTTCTGCTGATGGAAATTAGGCGGAGGGCTGTCTAATTACTTATGCTCTCTCAGGCTTTGTTTTGTTGTGATCATTAGTTAATGATTTTTGTCATGACAAATGATTTGTTGACTGCGCTGAGGTCACGTGTCAATCACGTTGCGAGCGCCGTTACCAAAATGATCTCCGTCTGAAGAGAAGGAGCTCGTGACGTCAAGGTCACAGAACGAAAAGGAGAAAACTTTCCTAAAAGAGCGTGACATAAAAAAATGATTTCACAGAAGCTGAGCTAATTATCCCTTACGGTTTTTTCCTCAGGTATTAGAGGACAGGGATTAATATAGTTGTCATTATAATTAAAAAGTAAGCTCCTCCCATCGTAGATGCTCTTGAAATGGGGGCAAAGAATCTCCAGAGAAAGCACAACAGTCTAAAATTCAGTGTCCCTCTTCACCCATTTACCATTGATTGGACCGAGTAGCTTTTCAAAACAAATTGTATTGAATAAGCAGTTAAAGCGTGTGTGTTTGTTTGCTGAACTCAGGGACCCATTCATGGTCCTGTCTGGAGGCCTGTCTTACGATACAGTGGGGAGGAGAGCCTGTCTGACGGTGATGCACGGAAAGAGCACCGCCGTCCTGGAGATGGACTACCCCATCGTCGATTTCCTGACGCTGTGTGAAACTCCATATCCAAACGGTGAGCTGCAGCGCTCCGCTCGGGACAGGCTTTGTCCGTTCGTCTCAGAATCTGTATTAACTCACTGAAACGACCTCATTATCCTGGTTACTTTTGTGCTGTTCTTTTATGTTTTCTCTTTTTTTTTTTTTTGCCAGACTTTCAGGAGCCTTACGCCGTGGTGGTCCTCCTCGAGAAGGATTTAGTTGTGATAGACCTCGGACAGATTGGGTGATTATTCTGCTTTCTAAATATAGAGTGTTGTCGGTGTGCATCACAGAAGATCAAGCGCACTGTGTTAACAGACAGCACAGAGGAGATTAGGTCCTTTTTTCACCTCCGATACCGATATCTGAGGTTTAGTAATCAGCCGATACCGATCTGATACCGATCCAGAAAAACAGGGCTGCTACCTAACAAATGGTATGTTTCATTGTGTGGAAAAGACTGGGCTCATTCTTTTGTGCATCAGACTTGACTTAAACATTTCTGTCCTGTTTTTTTAAAAAACAAACAGATATAAATGTACTAACTTATTTATTTAGTATCTATGCACCAGTACGACAGTCTTAAACCAATAGCTTCTCCAGCTTGGTCAAACAACATGTAAAAAAAATAGAACAAGTGTAACTGGTTCAGTTAGTGCAATTAGGAATATAAAAGGAACATAACGTGTGCAACAATCGGTCTCCCACTTGTAACGGCATCACTCACAGCGCTGTGATAGAAGTCCCTCGTTGACAACCAGCTGCATTGTATGTGCAACACAGCCTGAACTACGCACTCTCATGCTGTCCATTGTTGTCCCTCAGAATCACGTGGACTTTCCTCAACGTACGTCAAACATTTCCTTCAGGGTAGCTGCGATCACGTCGCTGGCGTGTGACCCACGGAAGTTTGTAGTATTGAGCGTTGCACTGTGTGGCACGTAACTCTCATCCAGCCAGTGTGCAGTTAAACTTGACACGGGACATCCGTGATTTTTGTTGCCTGCACACTATTAGCTTTAAATTTTTCACCTCTTTCCTTCATCTCATTCAAAGTTAGCTGCGTCATACCGCCTCCTTTTTGTTTATTCAGTTCAATGAACTCAGCGTGCTCCCTGGCGTGAAATCTCTGTAGGTGCTTGATTAAGTTGTTATAACTTATCGTTTTACCACCGCCCCTGGGAACATTTACTGCGCAGGTATTGCAAGTAGCCGTCGAGTTTGTAGGCTGAGATAGTTTGAAAAAGTTCTGGGTAGCCGATCCTTTCCTTTTCCGCTCTATTTTGAAAACAATGCGGTCCACGTTATGTGCGCTTCATTATGTGTTGCTTGTGCATGACGCCACTCACGGCGCCTATAGCATAGCATTAGACTGATTGGCCCCTATGTATCAGGTCCATTGTCACCGATACCTGATCTAGAATTTTCTTCAGTATCGGGACCGATACCGATACCAATATCAGATCGGTGCATCCCTAGAGGAGATACTGCGAATTATTTAACTATATTGATCATTTCAGTCAGAAATGTGCAGATTTAACTACATGAACAGAAAACGAAGGACACAAAGTCATTCCATCTCTGTAGCTGTGATAATGAATTTATAATGTCAAATAAATATAATGAAGTTATGGGACCCACAAGAGCTGTCACAGTCAATTATGTCTGTTGCTGACCCGATTCTGTAAAGGTCCCATAAAAAACAAAATGTCGAAGCTTAATTAATTACCGGAGGGGTTTGTTTTGCAGTCGAGCATTATGTTTTTTGCTTTAATTGTGATGTTTATTACTCTTTTCCCCTGGGTGTGTTGCATCTCTATTTACCATTTTATGCCAATTATGCGGTTAAAAATAGACTCCTCCTTGAAAAGTGTGAGCGCTCATATTGCTGTCGCATCTTGCTCTGTCAGTGGGTGTAAATAAAGATATCACTCAGTTAATTTGATGAATTGAGGGGAATCCAGCCAACATAAATGATGACGATGCAGTCCTGGATTTTGTTATAGCACACAGTAGAGCTTCCAAATTCCTCCCAGCTGATTGTAGATGTTTTGAGACTTGGCGGTGGCCTATCAGGAGCAGCAGTAACTCTGGTTGAAGTGTGCTCTGTATTTGGGTGTCAGGGTGCAGCGGTTGCACTGTGTTCAACATTTACATAACATTTAAAATCCCAACAAAGCTATAACAAATATAAAATAACACTATCGAAGGCATTTCATGGGACATTTAAACCTGCTGGTCAGCATCTCAGGTTGATGGTCAAGTGCAGATATCATGAAGATGTCTCACCTAATGCACATTGTCTCATTGTCATTGACAGGTACCCGATATTTGAGAATCCATATCCTCTGACTATCCACGAGTCGCCAGTGACCTGCTGTGAGTACTTTGCCGACTGCCCCGCTGACCTTATTCCTGCACTTTACTCTGTCGGCAGCCGGCAAAAGAGACAAGGTTACAGCAAGAAGGTAAACACCGCTCTGTGTAGGCTGTGTTTAAAATCTACTGGTGTTTCTGGAGACATACATAATTCAGTTAAACTGGTGACACAACTGAAAGAAGCCTGCATTTCTAACTTTTAAAATATTTTATTCTTTTCTCAGGAATGGCCCATTAGTGGAGGAAACTGGGGCCAAGGCACTCAGAGTTACCCAGAGATCATCATCACTGGGTCAGTGACTAATGAATGAATGACTTCATCAGTTTGTTGTTTTGATTCACTGACTTTCATTCACATATGAACATGACAACAAATGATCTCATTCTTTTCTTTATTCTCCCCATTATAGACATGCCGATGGGTCCATCAAATTTTGGGATGCTTCTGCATGTGAGTAAAATTCATGCTTGGCAGAACCATTCAGTTCTTGTTAATTGTATAACCTTTTGAATACAGCATATTACAGTGACAATATTTATCTAGACTTGTTGAAATGTTGGATTTGCAGATGTAACAGTCATGTGTCTCCACTTTAAGTCGGCACATAAGAAAGATTGCTATCAAATGCATTCATATAAGCACCAATTGAAGAGACTTTGGCTTTCTAGTTTGCCTTAAAGTCTGTTTGTTATTGTAACTAAATAATCTTGTTGTCATTCTTTCCTCTTAGAAATGAATGCTAGCATTCATTGTGGCACATCACAGAGTGTTGCTGACATTTCAGTCAAGACAGACTTGATCACGTTTACATTTGCCACGGCCATTGCGAGCTTTGGAGCACCTCATTATGCTGTTTAAGCTCATGTATATAAAACGGTGTCATCTGCAAAAATGAGTATGCCCACTCCAGGGTTTCTGTTAATAAATTGGTGCCAGTCCACTTTTCCTGGAAGGTAGAAGGTTAAATAATTTCCCAAATTGGGATCAATAAAGAAACCGTCTAAGTCTAAGTCTAAGGTGTCAGTGTCCTGAACAAATGGGAGAAATTCCGGGCAAATATCAAATAATACATTAACTGAATATCACCATATCTTCTCAAAGTAATGCTTCAAGTGCTGTACAAGCTGAAGACTGCCAAGGTGTTTGAGAGGGCTCGTGGGAAGGAGGAGAAGCCAAGTACGGATATAGTAGAGGAGGACCCGTTTGCAATCCAGACCTTGTCCTGGTGCCCAGAGAGCAGGATGCTGTGTGTGGCCGGGGTCTCTGCCCACATTATCGTCTACAGGTTCAGCAAACAGGAAGTCACCACTGAAGTTGTGCAGGTGGGTGAACCGTCGTTTTATATTCGTCATTATTTCAGTCTCAGCCTTGAGACTTGTGTCTGACAGCAGCCAGCTCACTATCCGAACCTCACCCGAGGCCAAAAGAGATGCATGCACAGGTGTTTTGACAGGTGACGTCAGCATGTCCGAGAACGAGCCTTTTTGTGACACGTCTCCTTTGTTTAGCTTTTGGAGGTGCGGATGCAGGGTGAGTTTAGCGATGGGGACTCCCCTGATCCAGGAGGGGAGCAGACTCCCACCCTGCCCACCCCGGGAGCTTCCTCCAGCCCTCAGGAGAGCGAGCCTCCCACTCAGCCCTCCACAGGAAGCAACTCCTCCGACGGACCCCGGGACAATATACCATGCCTGCAGTACGGACAATTTCTTTTTTGCTCAAAAGTTGAATTTGGATCATTCATTCCAGTCATTTTGCGGGAGATTGTCACTCAATCCACTGAAAACAGATGGCAAAAAGGTCATTTAAGTAAGTGATGTAGTCCTCCATTCACTCCCTCCAGTCAGCTGCTCAATCCTTCACGTAATTTCCACATCAGTACACCAGGGGAAAATAATCCTCTTTCTAAAAATATTAAAAATGATGAGAATGTTTTGACAGTAAAAGGTGGAAGAGGGAATAGCAATAATAAAAAAAACTGATGATATTGTCAGTGTGGCTTACCCGACTGGCGATAATTCATTCCAGGGTGAAGTGCAGCCTGCTGGCTCATCTCGCTGTGTGTTTGATGCAGGGTGCGGAGCTCCCCGCTGAAGCAGTCTCCGGGCTACCAGGTGGAGCTGGTGATCCAGCTGGTGTGGGTGAGCGGGGAGCCACCTCAGCCAATCACCAGCCTGGCTATCAACTCCTCCTACGGCCTGTAAGTCTACATACCATATGTACACTTGATGTTTTGACCTGAGATCGCTTTATGCTCACACTTGTCTTGATAGTGGTGGTTATCCCCGTCCAGGAGCTGTATTTGTGCACATCAGGAGGCTTCAGTTGCATCTTGTCACACAAAGAAGGCAGCAACCATTTTTTAAAGTACAACTGTAAATAAGCCTGCTTGTGTTATAGCTTGGAGTCTTAACTTCAGCGTGCCCCTCATCATCGTGTGTTTCAGCGTGGTGTTTGGAAACAGTAACGGTCTGGCTGTGGTGAACTACCTCCAGAAAGCTCTGCTCCTCAACATGGGCACGTTGGAGCTGTACAGCCCATCTGACCCCTACCAGAGGCAGCCTCGCTCCCCACGCAAACCACGACAGCCCTCTGGAGGTGAGCGCCACTCGTCGGTCATTCCCCACAGCTAAACGCCCGCCCCGAGTAGCATGACAACCCTGAAATGAATGCTTTATATACTTCGTACAGTTAACAATAAGCTTAGTGGCTCCGGCTGTTTCGGGGCGGATTAGGAAGGCAGGGCTGACACTTGGCAGCGGGCGTGACTTCGCGCCATGAGCGCTGCCCCCTGCAGTAGCTCCTGTGCCTCAATAGGGGGCATCACTGACAGATTCTCCATCTGTTCAGTTGGACAAACCGGAGACAGTGGAGCATGTGCGTTCATGATCCATGCACACAGTGGATGCTGTGTTCCTTTTTATGATAAAACAACACACGATTCATCCAGATTTGCTTGTCTCTCGTGTCTTTTACTGTGTTTTTGTCTCTGCCTTTTCATCCTGTCATTCACTGTTTGTACTCACTCTTTTCAGTCTCAGCGGTCTGGTGCTGGATTCAACACTTATTTGGGTTCTCTGCCATCAAGAACAGTTTTTAATCTATGCAGACTGCAGGAATGCTGTCTGATAGATACATTTTACTGTTTAATCGCAGTTAGAAATCCAGCAGCGAGCCTCTGAGACTCATCTTTCTTTTCTTTTGCAGTTATGACGTCCATTCATTTTTCTGTTTCACTGTTTTTCCTGTCGGTCTCTCTCTGTGATTTGGTAAAGACATTCCAACTGTGACGTCTTGCATGTCCAGACTTTCTAACTTGTATTCTGAGTCTGTGAAAAAACTACGCCCATCTCACATCAGTAAGTCATGTTGTGTCAGAAGCTCTTCCTCCCCCCTGCAGTCTCATTTCTCTCCTCTAAGCCTTCCCCTTGTCTCATGAAAATACACTCCCTGATTTTGAGATGGCATCCCCAAAGCCCCAAAGCTCACTATTGACTTTTTAAAGACATCAGCAGTGAGCTGGGAGGAAACTTTGAGACTTTGGGGCACTAGCATTCATTGGGGCACAACAAAATCAGGCAGTGTATCTTTAAACCCTGCTGGTAGACAAACTGTACTGACGCCTTGAGCCAACAGATTTGTTCTAGATTTGTGAAGTGAACTCCATTATTCCCTACACTGTATGGGTAGCTGTCCCTGCCTTTGTTCTAATAGGTGACCCTTTATTATTTCCACTACATATGAATTCTAGTCCTAATTCTGCCGCGTCTAATCCCAATCTCTGTGGCTCCCTCAGCACTCTGTGATTCCAACGATGGGTCCAACACCTCAGAAGACCGCTGCAAATCACCTACTTCAGGTAAGCCTTCCTAGAGTCTAGAGTGTCTAGAGTGATTCATACAAAAAAAAACCCAGATCTGATTATTGTTTTGAAAAACATCTCTTTCAAATGCCTCACTTTGTCATGTAGGATCTACCTCACCCTGCAATTCAGATGATGAACGAAAACAGAAGTTCATAGAGAAGGGTACTGTATCGTGAAGAGCTGCATGTTCCCTTAAATTTAAGCATTTAAAAAAAAAAAAGAAATGGCTGCGGTTATCTGATGTGTCTTTTTGAACCTTATTTCCAGTGAAGTTCAAAAGCAGACGCTTTTCCAAGACGGTTGCCAATGACTTTGGTAGTGTATCCTCCAGACTCCAGTTTTCTCTCTGATCACTCTCTCTTCCTCTCTGAATGACAGCGTTCTAACCACACTGTGCCTTAATCCTGCGTCAATCTGTGCATCTTATGCCAATGAGAGAAAGAAGCGCATTCAAGACATGGATTTGTACTAATCACGTGGTTTGGGGGGGGGGTTTGCATAGCTGATTTGTGAAATGAATCAGGAGTCTTTACCCACTGCATGACAGGACAGCTTTGGAATTTCAGGCCTCAGATTTTCTATGCAGATTTTTGTCAGAAAGCTGTAGGCTGTTGCTCCACAACTCTGGATTGAGCATGATATGCCAAATTGGCAAATGTTACCTTTTCACTCATTGAAAGCATAGAAAATCTGCTTCATGCCTTATCCTTTACAGTACTAATGTCTGACTGTGTCACTTAAATGTTTAAGTGAATTAATCCTCTTCGACTGTCGACACTGCTGCCTGTTTCTGATTCCAGGGTTTCAGTGCAGTGTTAACTGTTTGGCTACCCACTGATTTTTCCTCCTCCCACTCTCTTTGCATAACTGTGTTCACTGAATTGCAATTACCTCACTTCTTGTCTGCCTCCTGCTTCGTTTGACATTACAGGCCCTTTGGTTGTCTGTGATGCCGCTCGGCCTCATTTGTATTCTCAAGGTGTCTCTAAGGGTGGTTATAGACTGCACCAGGCAACTTTTGGGGTTTTATACCTTAGATTGGCAACACTCCTGATAGCAAGCAGGCAACGTTAAAAGCACCAGCTTTTAAACACCTGAAGTGTTTTTGGAATCAGAATGTTCTTCTTAGAAAGCCATGAGGAGTCTCGTTGCACGCAGTAAGAGTTGTCCCATGTATGGCGTAATGTGCTGTACGCGTGTCCTCAACAGTTGTCCTTCAGTACGTATCACCACTCTTAAGAATGACTCAAGATCAGAATTTTTTTTCAATGATTGCACAATGATTTTCACAGTAAAAGCAATGTCACAAATTACCGAAAGTGATAATTACAGAATCTTTGATTGTAATTTGTTCACATCGTCTTTGATTTTTTTCATTTTTAGTCATCAAAAAAATAAAAAAGGAGTATTTTTTTCTGTTACAGCCAAGATGTCACGGAAAATTAGCTCGTCTAGCGAGCAAAAGCCAGACATGGGTAAGCCACAACTAACGAATTTTAGCCTCTAAGAACCTTTACTTTTTCTTACAGGTTTTGCTTTTGTCATTTGAGTCTTCTGCTGCTTTGTGTTCAGTTCACGGCTGTAAAACAGGAGCTGCTTATGTCTGATAGCATGTTGGTGTGAATGTGAGACTCCTGGATATTACACAAACTCTCTGTTTGCCCTGTGAGCAGAGGAGAGGTTCCAGCGATGGCGCTCACTCACGTGTAAGAAGCGCTTTTGTAATGTGGAAGAAGGAAAGGCGGCAGCCGGGATGTGCCAAAAGGGGGGCATCTGTAGAACTAAGTCAGCCCCCAACTCCTGTGAGTGGACCAACCACGGTCTGACTTGGTCTGAAGTGGGATAACTGGTACTAACCCCCACCACTGCTGGGGCTTTTATTCTGAATGGGTTGACATGTGACACTAATCTTCTCACAATGACCGTTTCATTCTTTTCGAGGAAGCTCCAGCGACTTGACTGCGCTTGCTTTTCTTATTTACAGTTTTTCCTTGTGGAGAACACACATGACGGGCGGTGTGTTTGGCCTTCCCCTCTGTGTCACAGATCTTTTTGTGTTTCTGTCGGGATCCCTCATTAGCTTTTTAAAGAGGGTAAAAGCTTGTGTTTCATCTGCCGTCAGCACAGTAATGAGGCATGAATAATTCTTGCTCCTTAAATACCACGTCTTCCTTGGGAGTCCCTTTAGTACTCCAAGGATATCATGCACATTTTTTTTCACATTGAGAATGTTGTTGTCAAATTTGGTTGCAAAAAAGTACATTGTGGAAAACTGTGCAAGAGCTTCTCAATGTCAAAAAGCTTTCTGGTGTACTGGGTTACTTCCATAAAAGACTGACTGAGGATGTGCTCCACCAAACTGATGGTTGCAGAACATAGCTCAGACCCAGTGGATTTTAAGCCATTAACATCTCTAATTCTCCTGTTTGCATGGAGAAGTCCTCTGTAAACTTCTTGCGCGGTTCATTTCACACAAATCATTTCCTCACTCTCTCATTTTTCACTCCTGTCCTGCTGTCCAGATGCCAAGGATAACTCATTCACCCGCTCGCGTAGTTCAAGTGTAACCAGCATAGACCGTGAATCTCGAGAGGCCATCTCCGCCTTTCACTTCTGTGAGAGCTTCCCCAGGAAGATGGACAGCCTGGTCAGCCCCTGTCTGCTGGTGGGAACCACCCAGGGCTCTGTGATAATGGTGGCCCTCAGCCTGCCGCCCGGGGGGGACCAGAGGCTGCAGCAGCCGGTTGGCATCTCCTCCTGCGGTAAGACGCTGAGCTGAGGTGGGGTTCTGCATGTGACTGGGGGCACAGTTGGACCTGAAACAACAGGACTTACAGTATCTCCCACCCTAATCTGCAGCAAAGCCTCTTAAAATCACACTTTCCTAACAGATCTGAGGAAGCTAGCTATGCGCAGCAGGAATTCAGACATCCGAATGACTCTGTCTGACCTTCATAGTTGAAATATCTGGGTGGTTTTTTTGTGAAGAGTCGTTAAAGTTTAGGAAGGAAGTGGTGGCAGGGAGGGACAGAGGGAAGCTGTGGTCACATAGAATGTGTGTGTAAGGAGTTTAGTTTCCAGAAAGATCAGCTTACAGTCCCAGAATCCTCTCCTACCTCATGTTATCAAGGAATCACTTATTATATATTCATTTAACAGATTTTAACAGTCCACACATTGTGGCCAATTCAGTGTGAAAAAAGGGAAAGTTCATGCCAGGTTTAAGATAATTTTATTATCTTTTCTCTCGCTGATGTTTCATAGAGGAAAAAAGGCAAATCAGGTGCAGTAAGCAGAGTGCAGGACAGGAAGAAAGTTTGACAGTTGGGTGGCTGTTTGTTGAGGTTTTATTTATTTGTCATCACAGTTAATGTGCAGATGTTCCACATGAAGATATCCAGATGCTGTTCCATGCTCTGCTCTCCTCTTGGTTGATCTTGAATTATTCTGTGGTAATTTGAAGGCTGTCTCTAATCCAAATAAAAAACAATCCCTCTGTGATACTCAGGCACTCTGGTCAGTCTCAAAGGAGGCATTTTGACTATGGCCCTGTTGGACGCCACTGGAGCTCTGCTGCCCCCTTCCTACGAGCCATGGTATGACTCAAATGCCTCAGATGAGGAGAGGGAGAAGAGCCGGAGGCGCAGGCCGGCCTCCCCTCCCGCATCGCAAGAGGGTCAAGATTCCCAGTTCGCCGTGCTGTGTTCGGAGAAACAGGCCAAGGTGGTGGCCATGCCCTCCCAAACCCGCATCTACAAACACAACATCACGGAGACCTCCTTTGTGCTGAGGGCTGATGTTGTGCAGATGGCCGGAGCTAACTGCATCGCCTGTTTCTGTGCTAACGGACATATCATGACTCTGAGGTATAATCTCCAGTAGCTTCTACTGGTATTTGTGTCTACTTTGACAATGTCTGCTGAATCATAACTTATCGTAATAAGTTAAAGTAGGTGTGAAATGATGTCTGGTCTTTGTATCATCACAGTTTACCCAGTCTAAGGCCTCTGCTGGACGTGAACTACCTGCCGCTGACAGATATGCGCATAGCCAGAACGTTCTGCTTCTCTAACCTGGGTCAGGCCCTGTACCTCACCTCTGCCACCGAGATCCAGAGGATCACCTACAGCCAGGAGACCTGCGATAACCTGCAGGTCAGACACTCTTAATTAGTGGATGAGTTATGAAATTTGACTTTCCATGTAGGCTTGGAGGGAAGAAACTTAAATGAAAAATGGTTGCGGAGAGAATTTATTGTGCTTTCTGGACTGTGGAATGTCACTTCAACATAATGCATCACTCTAATGAATCTTCAGGCTTGCCGGCACAACACCAATTATGCCTACAACAAGCATCCTCGGCGGAGCGGCCAAGTACGACCCTGATTCCAAAAAAAAAGTTAGGACTCCATTTAAAATGTAAATAAAAACCTTAGCTCATGTAGTAATCTCCTTTATACGATCATGTGTTCACAAAGTGGTGAACCTCGCTCCATCCTCGGCCCTTTCATACCCAGTCATGATACTATCACCTGTTACCAATGAGCCTGTGTACCTGTGCAATGTTTTTGGAATCAGGGTTGTAGACGGGACACTATATCTTCTTTTCATAAAACTGAAATTACATAATTTCACGTCCATTATGCGCCCCTGGAATGGCTTGGTATGTATTTAAGAAGAAAGAAAAGAAACCCAGTGTGATACTTTATAGGTCAGTCTATTCTTCTAGAGGGAATATAGATTGAAATAGACGTCCTGATGCGTCTGTCTTCCTCAGGAGATGCTCAGTGAGTTATTTACCCCTGTGGAGACACCGGAGGCTCCTAACAGAGGTTTCTTCAAAGGCCTTTTCGGTGGAGGAGCTCAGTCTCTGGACAGAGAGGACCTCTGTGAGTATCAAATCATGATTTATTTCAGGGAAATGATTTTAATATATAAATAAAAAAAATAAACAGGATTATACATTTACATGTATAATCCTGTTTATTTTTAATGTTACTGACTGATCAGTCAGAGGTATTTTTGGAATCGGGTGGGATATTTTTCAGTCGCAGGACAATTTTTTCTTTTTTAACTTAATTTTTATTTCGTTTTCAACATTTATACATCAATATAAACAACCCCTCTGCAACTTTATAATGTTCATATGGGTCGAAAATTCACAAAATAGAATACAGAAGAGAAACAAGGCACGATGAAGACAAAAGAGGGCCAAATATATATATAAAAAAATGAAATGAAATGAGAAAGAAAGAAAAAAGAAGGATTCAGATGCGGGGAGGAGTAGAGAATAATCATTGAGACAGTATGGTGGTGGCAGGACTCCATCTTTTGATAAATATATGTCTTTGGAGTCTCAGAGAGTATGTTATACTTTCCATCTGATAGATTTCCAAGACCCTCCCAGTCCACATAATATATGTTGGGGGCTCAGGTTTTAACCATTTAACTGTAATGCATTTCATCGCTGCTGTTAGCAGTATTAGTAGCAGGTTTTTTTTGGCCCTTCCCTCTAGACCTGCCGAGGTCAAACCCAGTAGTGCCGCCTTTGAATCTATTATGATGTCCTGGTGAAATACTTCTTTAAGACCTCTTTCCACAATGTGCTCAGTTTTGGGCAGGTCCAAAATATGTGGGTGTGGTTGCCAATTTGTGTACCACATTTTCTCCAGCGTAGGTTTGAGCATACTGGGCTCATCTTGGCCAATATTTCAGGGGTTTGGAAAAAGCTCATTACTACCTTCCACTTGAATTCCCTCCATGTATTTGAGTTGGTAACTACATGTGCCTCATTACATATTTCGTCCCATTCGTCCTGAAAAATGTCCGTGTTCATTTCTTTTTCCCATTTACTCTTCATGTGATATGTGTTGTTCGGAGTGATGATCAGAAATATCTGATAAAAACTACTTAGAACTTTCCTTCTGGCATCTTCTGTTTGAACTTTCATTAAAAAAACCTCAATTGGATTTAGATCCATCACTTTATTCCATTCTCCATGCTTTGTTAGGACAATTTTTTTAACCACCAAGATGCCATTAGATCTTTCTCCGAACATGCGGAGATGAATGTTGGAATGTGTCAACACATTAAATGGATCTCTCTTTTTGTCTTTGGTAGTCGGTGAAACAGCTGCAGGTAAGGCCTCCCGCAGCCTGGCCCAGCACATCCCGGGCCCAGGGAGCATGGAGGGCATGAAGGGCGCAGCGTCCGGCGTCGTGGGAGACCTGGCCCGCGCTCGGATAGCTCTGGACGAGAGAGGGCAGAAACTGGGCGAGCTGGAGGAAAGAACGGCCGCCATGATGGCCAGCGCGGAGTCCTTTTCCAAACATGCTCATGATGTACGCACGAGCCGTTTCTCTGAGCGCTGTTTTCAGGTCAGCTCCTGTTTTTTTTTCCAGCTCTCACATTTCCTCTCTTCTCCCTTCAGATGATGCTGAAGTACAAAGATAAGAAGTGGTACCAGCTCTGATGGCAGTGTGTGGAGCATCGGACTCTGTAATCACGCAAACACCAGTGTCTCTTAGGAGCTGCAGGTCCCTCTTCTTCTCTTCTCGATTTCTCTCCACGGGGGGGGGGGGTTCTGCTCAGCAGACTCATGCTTTTATTCTCAGCACAATATCATACTCTCTGCATTACCTCAGTCACCGGAGGATTGCCGGAGTAGACACTGGCCGACCCAACGTAATGAGAATGGAAAGAAATGGAAGAAGAGGAGCCCGTAGGAGTCTCTCTTTCCATTTTGCTCGAGAGCAACGATGTTCACCATCAGTCCGCCGAACAGGAGAGAGGGGACCTTTCATATCCATCAGACATGCACTCATATATATCTCACATATATATCTACACACCTGCTGTTTTGTTCTGAAAGAGGAAACACAATTCTGCAAAAACATGTACTTGTGGAGGCCTGATTGCAGTTATTCTTTTTTCCTTTCTCTGCCCTTTATGGTGTCTGCCAAACACAGTGGACTTAAACGAGGAGAAAAGTCTGATGACCCCCGTGTCCTTCAAATCTAATCAAGTCGATGAAGATGTAAGTTTCTATGGGAATGATTGAATCAATGGAGGACTTGTGTATGTTTGTTTTTCTGGTCTAAATTATTTTTGAAGTTTAATCTCTGACCTTTTATTAGTCTGTTTTTGTCATTGTTTTTGTCCAGAAAGGGCCTTTTAAGCACTTAGAGAACCGTAGAGAACAGACGGGGAGATGATGAATCTATTGCCTCTCACCGAATAAGGGCTGGTAGTACACTAGTTCATCACCGACCATTCCTTTTACAGCATTTTCCAACCAAGTTGTTTTAGGTGAAATAGACAAATGGCGTGTTTTCAGAGAGTCACTTTGGTTTTATTTTGAATTATTTATTGGAACAGTATAATGGATGAGAAGTAAAAACTTTGTATGTTGGGCATTCAGTTTTAGTTTTTTCCTTTGTCGATTAAATGTGCTAAAAAGTGCTGAAAATGTTTACCCCCGATGAAGAGTTTACACTGATCTATCAGAAAAATGAAGAGTTGACACACTGGAATCCCCCTGAAGGTCTTATATTCTTCTAGCTTTCAAGGGGCTGTAGCTAACGTGGCGTATGAGAAGGATGTCGTGTTGAAGGGCGAGACAAAGATTGTCCTTCATATGGATTTGCATAAATGTATATTTTGGTTACAATTTTAAGCTTTTTGTGATAAAGATTCTATCTATACATCTTCAGGTTTCTTTTCGGCACTCTGTCATCGCTGAAGTTGATTTTTGTCTCGTTTCTCAATGTGTAGGGAAAAAGCATGTGTCTCTTACAGCACAATGGAAATGGTGATGCTGTCTCTGTATTCGTAGCTGCCAGTAGAAGTGACCAAGCACCACAGAGTGTTCCACGCAGTGCCATTGGTCATCTCTCTCTCTCAAGCATTCACTTAAAAACTGTTTCTCCTCTGCCTTTGCCTCATGACGCATATATGCTAACCTCTACCTATGTGTATGTCTGTGTGTTTGTGAACATACATATATTCAGGAATATGTGTATGGGCGCCAATATTTATAATACTACATAGATGCAGTGTATTACAATAGGTCTTTTGAGGTTTTTGTTTTTGCTTGACAGTGTTTTCCAATGTGATTAACTAGAACTCCATTGTGATTAGATTTCTTTTTCATGAGGTGCGAGGATATGCTGCTATTTGTGTCAGTGTAGGAGCATTACCTGTCGGTCTTTTATTTTGAAAAGAGAGACGAGACTTTGTTGGTCCAGATTGCTGCCAAATGTTGTAAATAACGGGACAGCTGGACACAAATCTGACAGTGCAGGTTCAGGCAACGTGACATACTGTACGCTTGCGGCCATGTTCTTTTCCGACACCAAAGAGTTGCTTAATTTCACAGAGTTGTCTTGATTTTTCCCAAAATGGTAAGAGTCAGCCTGGAAACCGAGTACAGCACTCTTAAGTTAAGAAGTCTACTGTGTGCAGGGGGCGGGGGGGATAGTAGATTGGCTTGAGCTTCTTCTTATGGGCATAACCACCCTCTATATATGTTTTAAAAGGACAGGCAAAGTGAATTTGAAGAGTTTCATTCCAAACTGAGATATCCACCAAAGCAAATCAGGTGACTCCTGGAAAGTGGCTGCAGGCATGAAGTAAAATCAAGTTCTGATCCATTTTCTTAGATTTTAGAGTATTAAATCTTCTATATGAAGGAGACGCGAAGATGTCAGTTACACCAAAAATGTTTTATTCAAGATGGATATACGGCATTTTGGAATACAACCCTTCACTTTTAGCTGGCTCATTTTAATCTACTGTATACTACTGAGATAAACCCATTTCAAAGAGCAGTTGCGTGGGTTTTGCACTATTTTTTGTACTTAAAATAATTTTGTTAGTATGATTTTTAGTGTGTTTAGTTTTTCTTGTCCCATTGTCTTATTTTTGAAAGGACCAAAACATGACAGAACCTATGCTTATCTATGTCATTTGCCAATTATGCTGATTGCTTCACTCTCAGATTTGTTTTCAATGTCAGTTTAATGATACTATGATATATTTATATATTTGAAAACAAATATATATACTTTTCATTTCAATAATCTATTAAAAATGAATACCTTTAATATAATTTTGGGATAGAATAACTCACATTAATGTCCAAACAATGGTTGTGCATAATTATCCACCATTCAGACATGACAATAAACATTTTCTGGTTATATATTGAACATACTCTTCTCAGATTCAAGCTTTGCTACTGCAGGAGGGTCATGTCCTCTCGGTGGGCCGCTGAGTCTTTCTACAAAGTGTGGCCTCGACTTTAAAGTGCTTCAGTTTGCAACATATATGTCCTAAATGGTCTCTTATTGCACATTGAAGGATGCATGATATTAAGTGTTTACAAACTTGAAACAACCATGTATTATCCCTCTTAGAGATTGTCTGTTCCGGCATTTGTATTTACCATCAAGATGAACAAAACCGAAGTTTTCACCACACATTAGACCCATGTCCCATTTTGATTTGATCATGCTAATTGTCTAAGTGTGAGAGAATATATTTATTTTATTGGTACATCTGTTTATGTTACTGTTTGCTTCATGACAACTCTTGCTTTCCCTGCACTGTAGAAACGCATAGGAAGCGAAAGCTAAGCTCACAGCACCGTGCAGGAGAACTCAAGGGTTTCTCAGTCGCCATACTTCCATCCATCTGTCTGTCTTCTGGGATGAATATCTGTGGAGTTGCAGTATTTTCTCATAGTAGGCAATTTTTGTACAGTTTTATTAAAATAAATTTCACATGGATGTCTGACTTAATCTGCTGCCACAAACAATTTAGACTGTAGATACAGTATATATATATATTATTGTGCAATGGAAAATAAATGTAAAACCAATCATAAGATGTTTTGCCTTGTGTTTCTGTGTGTTGTTTCTCAGTTTGCTTGCTGAATTCATTTAAAAAGTAACGCTTCACTGATTCTTATGTGGAAATTCTTTATGTCCTGTGTCATAGTCTAGTGTTGGCTTTAGATTTAAGTGTTTTGCTTGAGAACCGTCGAGCGGGGTCCAACACTGCCTTGATCATGCTGAGAGACAGACTGGTGCCTCCCTGAGTTATGTCTCAAATAATTTTGCTCACTAGTGGAGTTCTGTACTTATTTTTTTTATAGTGAACAGACTATGCATCAGAGCGAAGTGCACATGTCATTTTCTGTTGTCACTTTTCATGTAGACATTTTTTTTTTCTGCAGACAAACTTCAAGCTGTGGATGTTTATTGATTTGCATTCATGTGGTGTCTTCATCCTGTGTTTTAACTTGTTATGTGGTATTTTTTGCTGTGTTTTCATTTTCCTTGTTTTCATTAGAGATGCACCTATAAACACTGGCATATCATAACCTGTAAAAAGCAGTATGTCTTAATAGCCACTTACAGGATTGGCCTTTATGTAGTTATGTTGTGCATCTATTGGTAAGAATTGTCCAAACCACAATGTTAAATTATAGTAGAGAAAAAATTCAAACATGTACTTCAAGCTGAATTTTGGGGGAATTGTTTTGAAATGGTGCATAACAGAGTATTTCTATTTGTATTGATTTAAAGATATAGCCAGAACAAATAAGCCCGATATTATCTTTTGTTTTTTGCTATTTGTGTTTTATTTATATGTAATTTTACCATTCTTTATTTTATTTAATTATTTTATTTATTTCAATGTTTCATTTTGTTTTGTATGTCGTCCTACATTTCCCAGAAGCCCCTGCAGGTGGCGCCCGCGCTCACTGAGCTCCCGTCGTCCAGCGGGGTAAAAAAAAACTACAGCAGTGACTGAAGCTCGAGTCTGAGCAGCATCTTCAGACTGAGTGAACCGGTGGATGGAGCGGAGGGACGGCAAAGTTCAATACGGCGAAAGCTAGACACAAAGTCAGCCATAACAAGTGCGCTCTGAGCAGGTACAGACAATTTTGCGTGTTTTATTCTCTACCAGCGTGTTTTCTAGTAGTTAACTAGCTACACATCGCTCTGGCTTCAGCGTCAACCTTTCAATTTTCGCTCCGGGTGAATGTTTGATGAACCTCAGCGTTTCGCTCCGTAACCGCTGCGATGAACGAGACAAAGACGATGGATGTAGCCTGAGAAGACGCCAACTGTTACGGGTTTCCTGGCCGGGGATAACTTCACAGAAATGCGGTCAGTTCGGTTAAAGGCTTTTCTCGCCAGTTAGCGTTAACTTTACGGCTCCGTCGACGACAGAAAGTAGCTAAATAGGTTCATTTTTAAAATTGCTTGCGTCACACGCTTCAGCTAACCGTTAAGATGCATTTAACGGTTAAAGAAGTAAAATTCCTGTTTTGGCTTAAAAACAGTCCCTCCATGTAAGTAAGGGGATTTCGCCTTTCGCTTAACTTACACACCCCCGGGAGATGTGAAAGCTCACGGGCAACATGGGAGCTTGAACCTGTCTTGATGGGACCGTCTTCACTGTTTCAGCCAGGGTTGGAGAGGTCAAAGGGCTTGTGACAGTAATAACATACAGTTGCCTCCATATATCCATTCACTGTGTTTTCTATGGCCACAGATGATAGATGTGTCTAATTTGGAGAGTTGAACTTCGGACCGTGTGTCAGGTGGCAGTTGCATGGACCAGAGTGCTGCACAAACCCCAGCAGCAGTGTGAGTGGATATGATGATGTGCACTTAAAGCAGGCCTCCTTACACCCTGTTTTAAGATGAGCCAAGGGCCAAACCTCGTCCTCGAGTGGCTGTCAAAGCTTCATCTGGCCCAGTACGTGGAGTCATTCATCGACAATGGGTATGATGATTTGGAAGTTTGTAAACAGATCGGGGAGCCAGACCTGGATGCCATCGGTGTCCACATTGAGTATCACAGACACAGGCTGCTCAAAGCGGTGCAGATGCTAATAGATGAGGACAAAAGGAAAGCGCCTGGCTACTACTTCACCTTAGAGCCTCTGGATCCTTCTGCTCGCAGCCAGTCTTCACACTCAAACAGAGAAGACAACCGCAGGACTTTGGGGTCACACCCTCGGACCACAGGGATACACCAGGCCTCCTGTCCTGGAAACCATAACCCGAGAGTCACAGATTGTAATGACTTTGTGACTTATCCCAAACTGAAGCTCAAGGTGCTGATAAGGGATAAACTTGCAAAAGATGGAATCAACCTGGGAGAAGCACCTTACACCTTTAAGGTAGGCAATTTTTACTTCCTTATGTGATCATACTAAATGCTGGCTCTTCAAGCACTGTCTTGTGGAATTTAATACGCTTCCTTTGATATGTTTGTGATGAAGAGTGTGACAAATTTCTTTGATGGTGCTGACGTCCAGTGAGTCTTCTATATTGCTCCAAGGATGCTTTTTGATTTCTCTGGCAAATGTCTACTGAGATTCAGTGTAGTGTTAAATCTCACTTTGTCTTAATTCTAAACATTTTCACACTTGGCCCCAAGTTCATCTGATTACTACGTTTTTCATGGATCAGCAGGTAACAGACTCAAAATGATGAGTGGTGTCCTCTGATCTTCATTGTCCATTTAGATTTATAGCATAAATTGGATAAAAGCATTTAGGTTTATGTACACAAATCTTTAATACAAATTAAAGAGTTTTATTATCATCGTTTTATGGAATTCACTGCCTTCCAACAGTTCTTTGACCTGTTATTTACTTTTTACTGTACTAACCTGCTCACAAGTATTATGTTGGTAATTTCACACAATTCCCAGAATGCTGCTGACTTTGCAGAGAATGGGCATGAACTTGTTTCGTTTAACTGTTGGTTCAGGGTCTTTCCTTAGAGACAGTATCTCTGGTGCTGTGTGTAATTTCTTGGAAGTAAGGGAACATACTCGTTTGGTACAGACCTTAGCAAATATCACATCATTTTTATATGCATTTTGTTGTTAAAATGAATTGAAATGTCTGTAAAAACAATTGTAGCATGATTCAGCCCTATTGCTGTGCCGTCATCCTGTTCTCATTTTGCCACACAAGATAAATGAGTTGTATGCTTTATTCAAAGCATGAGCTGCTGTGTGGTTTCCTTGCTTTCTAGTCTATTGAGGCTACTGCTGCCTGAGTAATTAGTACAGCTTCTCTGCCTCTTAACCACTGGATTTCTCCACTGCTGTGCATTTGTTAAAGGTTTGGGCAAGAGTGAGTTAAGAAAGAAGCACTTTGACTGACATAAAAACCAGAAATGTGGCATTTTGAACATTTTAGATCTCAGAGAACGTCTGTGATATCCAACACCACTAATATTTTGGCATAGTGTCAAGCTGCTGGGCAGGTGTGGCTCAGGCGATAAAATGGGTTGTCCACTGGTCCCAAGGTTGACTGTTCAATCTACATGTCGAAGTGTCCTTGAGCAAGACACTGAATATCAATTGCTCCTGATGGGTAGGCCTGTGTGTTGCACTATATAAATGCAGTCAGTTTACTATGTTGTCCATGTTTGGCCAGTTGTGCAGAAATTAGATAAAATACACCACAAAACAATGCTATGTTGATCCAGAAAGGCAAAGAATAGCAAAGCAGGTATGTTATAGTTTAGATGTATGCTTTTTGTCAATCTAGGTTTCATAACCATGTTGGCTGGTAGCTCAGCTGGTAACAGTAGCCATGGTAGTACAAAACATAAGCCTTATACTTTACAGTTAACACATAGCATTAAAAATCCTCTGACCTCTGCCTACAGGGGTCAGAGGGACAATGCATCAGTCTGCCTTGATGACAGATGTTCCTTGGAGGATGATACATTTACTAATAGCATCCCATTTTATTTCTGGGGATCCTCCCTGCACTGACAATTGTCCAGTCTGTGTTGACTGCAGAGACCGTTAGTTAATGTAATTGCCAAGGATGTTTAGTCTGGTTTGGCGTCGACCAAATCCATTCAGTCCTTAATACACTCAGCGAAAGGTCTGAGGCCCGCCAGATGAAAAGCAAAGTGGCACATTTGGCTTATTGTCAACAATCTGTCACAGTCAGTGGAAGGTGAGATTGATGGATTCTGGATTTGATTATATTACAGAAAACTGACGAAACATGGTAAAGTGATGACATGAATCTCTTTCAGCTGTATTTTAACAGACTGTCAGAATGAAATCCTGCTAAGCAACACTACAATAGATTACCCACACCTTCTGCACATCAAATTTATATAGATATACATATCATATATATCAATACCCCAGAATATGGTTGCATTCAGACGTAAGGCACAGCTTCTGTTCTCAGCAGTGCTTTTTAGCCAATAGAGAAATTGCTCTTTCAGTAGACATCGATGCTTGTCTTGGTTTTGTCTTTCCTCAGTGAATACAAGCGTAAAATCCTGCTCATCAACAATGAATGAATGTGGTGTGAGAGACTGGCGAGCCAGGTGCAGTTTTCCAGTTTGACTGAGCTGATCTTTGTGTCATAACAAATCATGAAGAATACAGAGTCTTCTTTACAATGCCTTTGCATGCCTTCCTTTTGGAAACTATTATATATCCATATGGAAAATTGTGCAGTTTTTGGTGTATTCTCATTCATTAAAATAATGACAATCTAATTGGAAAAATGTATTTTACCCCTCTGTGGTGCCCTTTAAAACAGTTGCGCTGTACTAACAGTACTGTATGGTACTGGCCGGTTCCACAGCTACACGCATGTACTGTTCATGAAAGATTCAGAGGCTATAAACTACTAAGTGCAAAGGCACTTCACTTCCATCCTTTTTGTAGGTTACAGCCAACACCACAGCTAGATTCACCCGGAAAAGTTTTTTTTAATTCTTTAGACTTAAAAGCATCACCAGCTCTGGAGTCAGCACAGCCATACGGAGGTTTTAAGTTCATTCACAGGGGAAATCCTATGAAAGATGTCGCTGAAAGAGATTTAATAGAAGTGAATGGCAAAGTAACTACGCCTTCACTCTAGTACTAGTTAGTTGCTGCTTGACTGTACAAAGTGCAAATGGCCGTCACTAGCTATTAATATACTGCACGTTTAACTTTGGTTCTCCAGCCTTACACTGTGTGGTTAACATTTGCAATATTATGTCATCCTGCTACATTTATTAATAGGCCAACCTTTCTGGCTAATTAAACATCTCTTTACACTACATTATGAGGACATGCATGATCCATGCTCCACGTTCCATTCATTTACACTGTGAATATTGAGTTCCAGCTTGCTTTGGAGCAGCTCAGCAGATTGTTGATTTAAAACCATCCGATGAGACTGGTTGTTTCTGTGATAGCAGCATTTTGGAGCAGTTTGGCCTTTCAGGTTCATCAGATTGAGTCCATTAAACAGTTGTGGAATGCAGGTATGTAGGCCAGTACAGCCCATTTTCTCACCAGGAATAGCATACAGCACCTTCAGGCTAAGCATGAGTCTGCCAGCAATACTTCTTTACTTAAAAGTGAGCAGTGCTGGACCAAAGATCTTCATGATTTTAATACAGTCTGGGATTTTGGGTAGTGTTATATAATTCAAAATACAATTTATGGTTATTTTTTTTCTTATTGAGCAAAATACCATAAAGTGACAAACATGCAAGTGGACATTGATTTGAAAGTCTGTGTTCTATTAACATATTTAAATACTGTGGTATAAAAACAAACCCATCTGCATGTGTGAAGAACTTTTTTTTTTCAAATATACTTTATTTTTCAAGGTTTTTGTACAGAACATGGACAGCATCAGTGTGATGAAAAAAAAGTGTCCTTATTGATACAACGAAACATCATAAAAGAAAGAAAACAAACAAAAAATATGTGCACCTGAACATATGTTTGCACATGCTCACTTACACCCATGTTACCAAATAATCATAAAGATATACAATTGCACACATACACATGGGTACATTCATAGGAACAAAACGTAAAAGAACCATGGGGTTATGAGTAGGTCGCCACAAATTACAACAATATGGTCATTTTTCTTCGTAAGCAAGATACATAAAACATTAAGACAGGTTATCACCTCTTCTTGAAATATAGGTTCTCCATTTTTCCCAGAGGGCACCACCTTTGTGAAGAACTTTTGAAAATCTAAAACACTATGTTTTACCTTGGAAACTCTCTTTATATTACCCAATGCTGCCAGTTGCTCTGGTTGATAATTGTGTGGTAGAATGTTTCTGAAGTCATCTTCACATCTTTAATCTGGACAAGATCAGTCAACAGTATGGTCTGTCCTCAGACCCTTATTCTATCTGATGTTCTGCAATTGCACTGGTTTGCATCTGTAATCCCACAATTCTTCTGCCTCTCAGTTTGGTAGTGCAATCAATATCCAATGAGCAATGTGCTTTTCTTACTATTCTGCATGCATGACTACTTCACAAAGGCCCAAAGGACCTAGTAGTGACTTTGAGAGAGAGAAAAAAAGCAATAATGCAATAAAAGCTGGTTGAGCTGTAAATGATCTAAACACTGGCATCATGACAAGTGTTCCACTGAAAGTGTGTAAGAGATTTACTCAAAATGATGTTACAACATGCAAAAGCAAAAGCAAAGTCCAACCCAAAACAAAAATTCCCAAGACATTAAAAAACACGAACATGTGTCTCCCAAAGGTAGAACCCAAATAAACAAACATTTACCGCCAGATGAGGCTTCAGTGTAGCTGGAGAGGTTTTGTCCTCAGATTTTATGGTCTAGTATTTTGACATCGTTTCATGTCACACAAATGTAGACTGACCTGTTCAGTCGGAGTTTTGTATTTGAAGGTATATTGAAATTGTTACACAAATAGCATGTTTATATCAGCAAAAATGACTCACTGTACAGTAGGTCACTTCACCTCAAACTCTTATTGCTTACACAAATAATATAAATAAAATGTATGCACACCAGATGCCAAGCTGATTTATAGACTCAGTGTCTGCTCACAAAAATAATTGCAATTCAGCTCTTCCTGTCTGTGGATAAGTGTACGTACCAGTCAGAGCCTTCAGGTGGTGAGAATGGGATGCTCTTTGCTGCAGCCTCATCTCTTTATATCATCTATAACATTAAAATCAAACTCTTTCCTTATGTCGATTTAAAGTTTAGTTGAGTTCAGCAGTACCCATCAAGATGATTAGCTTTCTAGATGTGCATTAAATGATTAGTGTTGCCATTTGACAGCAAAGCATACATTATATTGTTCATCACACCCAGACCCTGGTGGGAAGGATTCCCTTTATAGCTGTCTTAACAAAGGGCTCCAAATCCCCAGAAGGCCTCATTGCAGTGCCTGGCCTGAAAAACATCCTAAGAATGGGGAACAAATCTTAGTTGTTCAGAAGATTTCCCTGTGTTGCTCTGCCAGGGGATCGGAGGACAAGCAAAACCAGCAGGCCGCCTTTGACAGAAGAAAAGCCAGTCTGAATAGAGCCTGACAAAATACAAGCTCTGCAGCAGCTGACAGCTGTCGCTCCCTTTGTCACTTTCACATGCAGACTGAATAGAACTGTTTTTGTGAACAAAGTTGTTTTTTAAAAAACACCAGCTGATTTTTAGGACCTGTAAATAAATGACAGAAGTGGTTTTGTAGTTAAATGGTTGATAACATCAATCGGTTTTCTCCTGTTTACTTACGTCCTTCATCCCTATCACCTTTAAAACAAGTCATCTTACTTGGATAAGATAAGATAAGACATACCTTTATTAGTCCCACAGTGGAGAAATTTCAGGTATTACAGCAGCAAAGCGGATAGCAAAAATAAGGGGGAATCAGTAAAAAAGACATTAAATGTCAAATATCAAACAAGCAATATAAACAATATAAACAAGGAATATAAGAATATGAACAACAGACTCCTGACTGGAGTATTGATATTGCACATAAGATGAGGATGTATTTAGCACTGTTTCCTCACAGCAATTAATGTGTGGGTTTGAGGTTAGCTGTCTCTCTCTGGACTGGAATGTTAGGTGGGTTGGAAAC
The DNA here is from genome assembly GCA_037975065.1 of Chaetodon trifasciatus. Classification (NCBI taxonomy): domain Eukaryota; kingdom Metazoa; phylum Chordata; class Actinopteri; order Chaetodontiformes; family Chaetodontidae; genus Chaetodon; species Chaetodon trifasciatus. The sequence continues at coordinate 2,008,527 of JBBMOE010000058.1, forward strand.
TCTAAAAGGTTTGTGTATAAATTGTTATCTGTCTGTATGTATCAGCCCTCTGCTACCCTGCACAGGATCAGTGGGTACGGATAATGAGATGACGGATGGCTAGAATAACTTGTTATTTGCCGTGTAGTCTAATTTACAGCACCTCTAAGATTCTTGCGAGGTGGGCTATATGAATAAAAATCAATATCACAGGAATTTACCAATTTATGTCCAACCACAAGTTAACTGTAATGGAAAAAAATATATTTTGAATGACCTCAAGTACACCCTGACAACTGTTAATCTGTAAAATAAATATTGTGTTGTAAACTTTTAACTCATTACCATAATCACTAGGGTTGTACTGATCTGATCCACTGGATCAGTATCGGTGCTGGTACAGACCTTATTAAGCAAATTGGGTGTAGGCCAACATAAATAGAGTTTCTTCATTAGTGTTGCTATGAACTTCTGTCTTCTCGGTATCATTCATTGAATCTCAGCAGGCTGCCAATTAATTTTTCAATTCCACTGCAATCCCTGGACTTATCTTACCCTGCATAAAAGAATCCACTGAGCTCCATGCAGTGATGCACATGAATTATAATACTGGAAAAAAGTGGGTACTGGTATCAGATCCCTGAGTTTAAGGCTCAGGAATCTGTCTTGAGATGGAAAGAAAAAGTTGAATCGGTGCATGTATAATTATCACTTGTCATGCTGCCTGTTTCTTTGCTTTGAATGTAGAACATAACTGCTGCTCTGGAAAACACCTTAGGCCTCACATATAAACTGTGAGCACTTACTGAGAAGTTGCATACGCTGGTTATCACGCACAGGCGGGATGTATAGAAATGAACATGACGAGAGAATATGTGTCCTGTCCCACAAACTCTTGTCTGGCTCTGTCAGTTTGTGACGCCAAACTTACCAAATGGTTCAAAAATAATGTTTCCTCTCCAGTTACTGTGCTATATCTATGAAGTAGTCTATGAAAAACAGTGATCATGTCTGCTTATACACACTATGATCATCTACATCGATAGTGTTTAGCATTAGGAATGAATGCCAAATGAATGAAAAAGCCAGCAAATAGATGTAGACACCCCTCTGTAAATCCCCTACATTGCTGCAATAGTTGGAGCACCGTCCGCCTCTCTTCAAGTAGGTCTGGCTTATTGAGCGCAATGAAAACCTCTTGGAACTAATTTCCCACAGATGACATTCCTTCCTCGCTGTGCCAGAACCTAGACTGCCAGACATTAAGATGTTAACACATCAGGGACTGTACAGTTGCCTCTGCGTGTCGAAGTGTCCTTCAGGAAGATACTGAACCCCAAATTGCTCCATATGAGCGTGTGTGTGTAAATGGGTGGCTGTTGTATGAAAGCTGCTTTGAGTGGTTGGTAGACTAGAAAAGTGATATGTAAGTGATATATATCAATTACCACTGACTCAATGTGACACTGCCACTCCATCAATCTGTGTTTGTTACTGATGCTGGAAGACAAACCACAAAATAATCAATATTTCTGCTCTCCACCTCAGTAATAAGCACCTCAATCTCACAGAGTGAAGTCTTTCTTTTTCGCGTGTTCTGCAGCAGGATTGGCTGTTGTTATGTGGACCTGGCGTATACAAACGTCTGGCTTGTTACTTGTGCAGTAGTGTAGAAATCATATATTCACATTTGCTGTGTTGCTGTGAGATCTATTACAAACATCTCCCAGTTTACCAACATCCACCATCATATAATGTACTGTAGGTTAGGCCCACTTATGGACTTTATTCATGTTATGTCAGTATAGATTAAGTCAAGCAACTGGGCCATTACAGGAATATTGCTGGATTATTGCACTGATGGTGCCGGCAGGGAGTGAGTGTAGGGGGTTGGAACGAGATGGGGTGGTGGGGGGTTGAATAGTATTGCACATAGCACTCAAAAGCTTAACATGCCATGAACATGCTTGTCACTTATAGTTTGGCATTCTGTAAATTCCTGTCCGGATTGTTACTCATGCAGAAGTCTGTTCCTCTCCCCAAAAAATAGGACTCTGCAAGAACAGCTGGCATTGATTGTACCAGCACATATTTAGCCACTCCACATTACATCACTGCTGAGTGATATCAGACATGCATATGTTGTAGGGAATGGGAATACTATGCTATGTATAATGTAAGCCTGTGTGTTAAGTGGGCATAATCACTGACCTATATTTGTAAAGATTTGAATTGTCTGGCATCAGTGGCCTGCAGGTGGAGTATAGATGGAGCTAGTAGCTCATTGTTCTATCCGGTTAATTTTCATTCAAAAAGTCCTCATGTCCCCTTCACATAGAAAGCCGCATTTCCACTGCATGGCACAGTTCAACTCAACTCCCACAGCGTACTGTGGGTGGGACTCTTAGCTGATCATCATCGTGACACTGCACTCCCTTCACTTTTCCAGCAGTTTGGAAACGACACACAGAAGCTTTACTTTGGTCTTAAGATTCACTTTATTAATCACTGCACGTGCTACAGGGAGGAGACTGCACACATGCCATGCTTCATGAAATTATTTTCTCATTTAACCCATCCTGGTAAGTCTTCCTCCGCGGCAGACCAGGAGCGGTGGGCTGTCAGCCGATGGCGGCGCCCGGGGACCAGTTCCTCTTGTCACCATTGGTCAGGTGGTGATCTTCTTCCATGTTTTTACTGGGGGCATTTTTATGGAGGGTACCCCAGGTGAGCATGGGGAGAACATGCAAGCTCCACACAAAAAGGCCCTTTTTTCCTCGAGCAGCAGGCACTGAAGGCACTGAAGGCATGGTGGAGGACACGCCATGGCGTGGCGTGTCCATGGTGGAGGACACGCCATCAGCGCCCACAGCAGGATTCGAACCGGGATCTTCTAGCTGTGAGGCGACAGTGTTACCACTTGTTCCACCGTGACACCTGAGAAGCCGTCTTGAGAAGCCGCATCCTTTATTCACTGACAACTAAACAGTGCTAAACTGACAACTCACTCACTCACTCACTCACTCACTCACTCACTCAACCATACACTCATTCTGCACACAAAGAAGCCATGCTACAATTCTAATAGAGGATCTGAAAGGGATGGTGCACGTCACCTTTGAGTATGGGCTCAGCTCACTTGGAACCTTGACCAAGGTGATCCCAAAAAAAGTACCAGGTAACAGGTACTATCCACAATGGAAAAAGAAAGAAGAACGAGTTGAGCTACCATGCTGCTTTATTTAGAAGAGCATCTGGAGGGACTTTGCCCAGAGAAACCAAAATCAGAGCATCACACACTAAATTCATGCCCTGCAACGCACCATTTTCATGCTTATTTTGGACTTTATGGCCAGTATGTAAGCTGACGAAGTGAGGCTGTTATTTTTCTTTGAGTGAAAAGTATTTTTAGTAGCTGTTATGTGTAAACAAATTCCTTATCCCCTAGCCATTGCAGAACACTCAGTCTCCATCCTTTACCTCGCTGTTGCTTCAACGATTGTATAACAATGCTAAGTAGGTCTTTGAAACTATGTGACACTCTCTGAATTTAAATCACCGAAGAGAAAAGTGATAGAGAAAGCCTAATTCGCTTTGTGGCGGACACATGGAGGAGGCGGTTGAGTTGAGAGAGGGGGTTTGATTTAAGTCCGTATCAGATCAAGGCACTGAGTCCAGCACTGAATGCTTTGGACTACTGTTCTTAATGACTGTCTCTGATATTTGAGAATAATACACATGACAGTATTCAGGTGATGTCTCTTAATTTGTTTTGTAAGAGTTCAAATACAAAGTTAAACTCATGAGTAAACCAGAGACTCACAAATATCGGGGTACTTTTACATATTATTATTATTATTATTCTTGGCATGTCATCATACTAACCATAACCAGAACTAGTCTACAGTAAGTCTATAGGAAAGTAGTGAAAGTCTTTGCACACAGCAAAAGTTGGATTAAAGTTGATTTCATAAGTGTTTTCTTGAGCCAGTTGAGGGTTTAAGGATGCAGGGTGCTGTATGCTGTACAGATTGTAAAACACATTGAGGCATACTTTGTGATTTGGGATATTGATGTACATAAATAACATACTTGCCTTTAGTCAGGCCTACAGTTTTTCTTGATGCATTTGTACACTGGATCAGGCTGCAGTTTTGATTGTATATCATGGTCTTAAAGCTGCTTTGGAGACTTTTCCAAGAATAAAATGATGAGAGAATTTGAGAATTTGTTTGTCATCATCACATCCAAATCCCCAAGAAACAGAAACTAATGCTGAATGGTATTTCTATTTTTGAATGATTAAAGCAGTGCAATTTCGAGCTTGTCTCAATTAATTTGAGATGAGCAGTAAAATTACATTCGTCATTTGACGGCATGGAGTTGTTGAGATGTGTCTCCTTGGCCCTAACCTTTCTGTCTCTGAGTGTGACGTCACCACCGGGCCTTTGGAGGTCATTGAGCCACACTACATTGACCTTGATCACGTTCCATTACAAGGGTCTGACCGTGCTCTCTGCTGGGCTATTTTTATTGCATGTGCAAGATGGGCCATTTCAGCAGGGTTAGCAAGTATTTTCAGTCAGTCAAGCAGAGGAGCCGAGTTGTTAGAGGTAGATTAGAGAGCTTCTCTTTCAAAGAGAAGAACCATTACACTAATGCAGTCATATGTTTCCTTTTGTTATTTATTTATGCATCAGGTTTTGCATTTTACATGATTGGATGCAATGTATTGGTATATTAAAAGGGTTTATGTAATTTATATCATTTTAAAACCCAAGAATTTTAGTTACACTTAACAGCTTTTTATCTCAAAAGCCAGTTCATCCACATAAAGTAATTAAGATACTCTTACTTTAAGTTTTCACTCTAAAAAAGTTCAGCTGCATTTTTTTTATGGATATAAGGATTTATTCATCATTTTAGTAATTTCTTTATAGTTTGATTATTGGACTATAAAGGATGTTTACGTCTGCTTCTAGTTCCAGAATATTTTGTCAAGATTCATTTAACCAACACCGGATCAACCTAAGCCTGACTGAACTGTCTAGACTCCATCAGGCAACTACAGCAATCCATGATCCATGAACACTGAAACCCATACTTACATGACAAACAGGGACTGTGCTCCCTTCATTCATCATCAGAGATACTGCAATCTATTAGTCCTGTTGCATTTCTTTTGAAATATAGGTCAGATATGGATTGCAGCTTATAGTTTGTTTACATGCTCAGACTCTCTCAATACATTAGTGCTAATTCCACACGACACATATTAATAATGTGACTCACTGTGATTCAGTGCATTAGGCATTGGCATTATAAGACGGATGTAGTGTTGCTCCATTCTGCCTCATTCTTTTCATAAGAAGACAGTGAGTGAAGTTCTTCTGCTTTGTAATAGCATGTACAGCTGTTGAGCCGTTGAATTTTTATTTAACACTTACCCAGCTAACTTTAACCCAGATTATCCCCAACAAGCGCATCAGCTTTGTAGAACATAGTATTGATTTTACCTCATACTTAATGGCTTTCCAATCAAACACTCGGCACACGAACAAAAACATACAAAACCTCAGAATTTGACTTGATTACCATACCATGAATTTTTGTTTCTTTGACTTAATCTATTTTTCTGTTTTCCCACCTCCTCAACACAAAACTCAATAAGTTGTCTGTAGCTCCTTAAAAAGGAAAAAAAGGCTGAAAGAAAGAAGAAAACTACACACAGTAGTAGACACGTCAAAGCTCTGCAGATATTTCTCAGTCAGCTTTAGAATTCACTTCAGTCTTTTTTTTTGCTGATTAGCTAAGCACTTAACTTATCCTGTAACACCAAAATACTTTTTCCTGAATCATGCCTGCCAGGCAGCTGTGAGCCCTCTCAGGTTGTCTGGCACTTGTGCTTCAGCTATTCCCAAGTCAAAAGTAGTACAAGGAGCTTTCAGTTTTGTTCCAGCAGCTGCTGAAGTGTTCTGTCACATCACCCGTGAGTCACCAGACACTACATTTTTAATTAAAAAAACAACATGAAGCGTTTTTTTTTTATGTTAAAATCTAATAATTTGTGTGTCTAGTGGTCTCTCAGTTCTGTGGATGATGCTCTTTGTGCTTTTTTTATGTTACCATCTCCTCAGTCTTAGTTATAACCAACCAGATTGGCCTGCAGATTTGCTTTTGTTTCAGCTGGGTTACAACAATACTGAGAGGATAAATAGTGAAAGAAGCTGCAACATTTATTGTCACAACTCTCTACATGCCACACGATGCATTTGTCTTTTGACTTGTGGGGGGAAGAGTTAACCTTTTGAACTCAGTTTTCACCCACTGGAAACGAGTGAGCCTGGCAGTTACAGTGGAGATTACACCAAACAGTCAACCTCTGGAAGTGGTTGATATGATGGCGACAAAGCTCCTCGTTTCACATTTTGGAATTTAGCCTCACATATGGTTTGTCTGATCCCTGACTGGTTAAAGGGAAACCCATTCACCAACAACTTAATTCCACACTGTACCCACTAATGATGTAATGGCCAGCAATACTAAGACGAGTATAAAATAGCACCAGGCTTTACAAACCTAGGAAAGATTTGGTCCCTCTTATGTTTTGTTTGCAGTTCCACAGCCAGTGCATCTTCTCACTGCAGCCTTGTGTATAATTGTAATAACCTTTGGGTTAAAATGACAGTAACACTGACTAAGTGACTGATTAGCCTAATAAAGGAGACATAAAGAGAGAGATGGCAAGAGAGAGGGTGCATGTGGATGAGCAAGAGAAACAAACTGATATAGAAACTTTATTTGGTGCTTACTTGATGTAACTATAATTCTATAGTTCTATAGTTTACATTGATGTGGATGGAAAGACAGTTGCAGAATGGTCCCTGTGAACAGTGATAATCAGAAATGAACGTGTGACAGCACTCTTAGGAATGTGCTCAAATGCTAGTTGAGTGCATATTCAGTCGACGCATTAAGGTTATTATCATGCATGGAGTTTCTTTATGCTCATGCTGCTGTACATGTCGTGCAAACATTTCTGATACGGTCAGTGGGTTACTTCTGTGTTCTGACTTGAGTGGCTTACAGTAAATCACAGGCTTCCAATCCATCTGTGTGATGTTCTGGCCCATTAGTGATATGTCCCTGAAGGGCAAAGGGATTAGACTTAGACCACTGTTACAGCTTGTGGAATGTGCCGTGGCATGACATTTATCCAACCAAGTTGATCTGTTCTGAGTTGATCTTTTTTTCTGTTCCCTGCATGTGTTTTTGAACACTTGCTGTTGGATGAGATCCAGTGATAATTCAATAAATAATAACCAAAAACAAATCAAAATGGAGCAAGTGAAGAAAAAAGTAAAAATTGGGCGTTGTGTCAGTGCCTTTACTCCCAGTACTCCCGGTTTAAATCCTACTGTGCAGTGGACAGTGGGAATACACCTTATACACAACGTGAAGCACAGTCACACATCAGTTCTAGTTTGCCTGTTCATCCAGTGACAGTCTGCTGTGACTGCATCTGCCCACTGATAGTCTGTAATACAGGAGTCCACAGCTTGGTCTCCACCATCCAGCTGTGTATTATTGGTTGGATCAATGCAAGGTCTGCCCATGCAAGTGAGCTTTCATACTATAAAAACACTATTGAATCTGACCTTTCAGACAGGCCATTGGTGTTTATATAGGAAAAAAGCCAAGGGTCAGTAGCCTGAAGTGCAGTGAACATTGTATCTTCAGATTATGACCTACTTTCCACTCCTCTTCGTCTCCACAGCAGCTAAGACCCTCCTCCCTTATGAATTTCATATGACAAGTCAATTGACACTATTGCATAGATTCAGCCACAGCAAACAGTTAGCTGAGCTGCTGCCCCAGTGAACCATTTGCATAGAACATGGCATTCCTCTAATTCACTACCATGTGAAAGTAAGAGGATGTGATTCTTAAACTCATCCCTATTATCCTGCATTTGGTTTCCTGAGAATGTATGTGCTCAATGTCACCCTGTCAGCATACATAATGTATTCACTCCAAGAAATCTAAGTTATGTGGAGCAGCTGTCGCATGTTTATGTTTGTTTTGCCTCAGGTTCACCCATTAGCCTCCTTTCTGCAGTCTCAGTGGATTATTATAAGCTTATGTGAACCGTTAATCGTTTTTCACTCTTCGTGTGATAGGCATGTAGAAAATGTTGTGGCTCTTCCGTATTGTCACTTAAAAGTCAATACTTGGTGAGGATTTGTTTTATTGCCTTTAATTTTTTTTATATATAGGTTAAAGTGAGAAACAAGAGAAATCTATTCTATAACTAAAATAAATGTTCATTTACTTAATGGAATGATTTTACAGCCATTATTTTATAATAATGTGATAATAAGTCCAGATGTGATATGGATTCCGTTGTATTTTCTAAAAAAATGTTAGAAATGTGAGTACAAGCAGTGATCTTTTTGCACATCTTTTATCCAGCCCTCTTCTCTGTTTAGACCAAGGTTTGAAACCTGAGTATGCAAAACACCCGAACAACGCGGTAATATTCTGAAAACGGGAAAGAAAGACCGTTTGCGTTAATGCATCATGGACTTAGTCACACCTTTCAGAGAACATCTCCACTGCCTTCAGGTTGAAGGATCACATAACATAGCACACAGAGCACTGAATTAATTCAGTTTTAATTTAGTCTGCATTTCAAATTCGTGAAACTATAACATACAGTGTGTACTTACTGCAAAGTTCTGCCACACGTTTGTTAATTGGATAAATTGAAACATTACGTGGATCTTTTTCTAGGGCAGCAGTGGCTGGAAGCACCTACCGTGGGCTACATTAAAATGAAAAAATGTCAAATTGAGGTTAATGCTCAGTTGACTGTTAGAGAAAAGTGCTGTTATGTGCCACACAGGTTCAGGCATTGTTGGTGTGTTATGTATCACCTCTGCTGCCCCTCATCAAAAATGCATTACTTTTCTGTGTTGCAAATTTAAAAAAGGGTAAACACTAGGATCCACTTAAGCGCAATAAATAGACTAATGTCACGCAACTAAAAAAAAAAATAAAATAACGATTGCAGGCTCTTATTCAGTTGTGGACAAGAAGTGGACTGTCAATGCTTGTCCAGTTCCGTATTTACTGCATATTCCACTTAGTCAGTGCTGGAATGGAACAATTGGAACAGGCAGTAAAGTTGATGATGATGAAGTTTTTTTTTCCAACTTGCTATTATTGTTAGCAATTAATAACCTTATATTTGTTGGTAGTAAATGGAAGAATGTGAATCTTGAAGAATATGAATCTTGAAATATGTGTCTGAATCCTGCAGGTGTCTCATCCACACACATATGTATAAATGTATATCTCTCATTGTTTGACCATAATGGATGTCCATTCAAGGTTTAAGGCCATCTTTGAATTGTCTTGCATCTCATCAGTTTCATCAAGTGCTTCCAAGCTGCGTATCTTTTACATCTTATCTGAAGGCATGTGGCAACTCTTTGGATAATGGATAGCAATGTTTTTCCTGCCTCAGTCCCATTGAAGAAGCCTATTCCTCTAAAAAAAGCTAAAGAGGAGCAGGCTGTGCCTCCTGGGAAAGTAGATGGCAGTGAGCTGAGATCTTTGGCATAACAGTTCATGTGTACTGTACAACTACGGCGCATCCCTAAGGTGAACACTGGGAAGCTGAGGGAAAGTGATAGTGCTATAAGAGTGTGTTTCTGAAACCATTAGGGTGGGTGCTGTGTTATCAACTGAAAGAGGGCAAATAAAGTTGTTGCACTCTGTGAGGCCACACATATCCACATAAGAAGTAATGCCTGTTGTGAAATATTGATTGGCACTTTTTATATCTGTGCAAGACCGTGCTGCAGGTTGGGTCTGAAGGCTTCGGTCAGTTTCCTCTCTGCTTTTTTGGTGCTGGTTTGATTGTGTAGTTGTGGCAGTGCTGGAGGATTTCATAGTGCTGTTCTCTTTTGCTTACATTCTTATGTCTCACTGTTTATTGTAGAGTCTTTGTTTGGAGGGCTTAGTGAAATGGTTGTTGCTGTTGGTATGCTGAGTCTTTAATCTTACACTGGGACTCTGTACAGTGAGTTGGGGCTTACAAACTGGCTGAAAAAGTCATTGAATGGTTCAGTTGACCTAATGAGATGAGCCAATCCACTGATATTGTGTCTCATTTAAATGTCTATGTGTCACTATCACGTTCATCTGCATAAGAGAAAGTTAACACCAGTAATCCTCAATATAACAGAAGCGTATCACACCATATTCCAACCCAGGACTAAGATAGCCGATAAATAATATACTTGTATGTCCACAGGTAAAACCTAGGATTAAAAAAAAGCTCTGTACTCTAGCCTTGAAAAATCACCTAATTATTGAGTGACCATCCAATAGTGGCAAATGCAAGTCCAAATGCACATAAACCAAGAAATCATGATGGAAACTGGACAGACGTACTACAAACTTTATCGAGTAGGTAGAACTGTATAAAGCTCACACGATCTATCTCTCTAGGCTGTGGTCATCTGCATCATCGCAGTTCTTTTTGGATCACATCCAGCTATTCACTAAGTGTGACATTTTGTGCTGATTCCCCAAGTTCCACAGAGGTTGATTGTTAGAGTTGTGTTTTAATAAAGGAAGGAACTGAACAGTGGCAAGGCAGCAAGCCCAAGAAGCCAGACAGGCTACAAATGCTACAAACATCCTCTGGCGTTTGTGCCAACCGGCTTAGTGAAATGTTAAATGAGAATTATTATGTAATTGACCCGTACTGCTTGATGCTCACGTGAGCCAAACATGATAGCTTGGGTAAATTCCTATTCCCTCACTGCCAACATGGTGGTATTGTACGGCTTTTGTCTGCATAGCTTGTTCTTGACGCTACCAGAGGAATTCATGACTTCCAGGAGTCTTTGTTACTACTTCAGTTGATGAGGGCTGCCTTGTCTTTGGATGAATTTGCATTCATTACATTTTTGAAAAATTGTGAGTAATAAATGTAGACAGCACCTAGAGACGATAATACAGGCTCTGATCAAACTCCTCTGTGCCTATCACGTGTTATCCATTTTGAAACTGCAGCCATGTTCAAGCATGGGTGGAATTAATTGGCTCGATTTAATCAATTACCATTTGATTAGGGAATTCCCTCTGGCACAGTTATATTGATCCCACTTGGTTTGTCTAATTGTAGCTCAGATTTCTGGTTACGTGCTGGAGGTCTTTTGTTTGCCCGTTTTAGAATCTTTTGCATAAAAAAGGCAGAATTGAGAATCTGCATTGTCTGATAGAGGGGCGCTGTATGTGAACTAGAGCATTATTGGACTTCCTGGATAATTATTTATTGAAATACAATACAAGATGGACAGCTACTTTAATTATTCATGCTGTAATTGGTTAGGTCCAAGCCATGTTCCCAGGTGTTTCGCCACATTTACATGTGTATGACTTTGTTCTTCCCTGATCATTGACACCAAACAAGGGACATTTGAAAATGCATGGGACCTACACTGCAAGATTTTTTATGTTTTTGTTTTATTTTACTATTACACAGCCACTCCAAGCAACTGGTTTCTTCCTCCTCTTCTTCTCCTTCTTCTTCGTCGTCTTTTCTTTTTAACCAAAAGTGCAATGCTCTGTAATGTTAAAGTCCTGGAATGCAGTTGTACAGTGCTGCATCTTTGAATGTTCAAAGACTCGCTTGCATTATAATTGAATTCTGTGTCTATTTTGGTCAGAAAGCTTTACTCTGAGAAGAGAATTTCCTCTCTGCAGTTCAATCTGATATTGTGTCCATTAGGAAAGGTGTGTGCGGTTGTATGTCACAGACAATATGCGATGGAGAGACTGCTCTGCAATACAAGAGACTGACCTTGATGTGTTATCTGATAATGTCATATAGAACTGGGGGGCGAGGCATTGTACTTTTCCTGTCCATGTACTGGATCTGGCTTGCTTTATGCTCTAATGCATAAGGTGATGGCAAAATGTTTGAGAAACTTTCAGCAAGGTGTCTTTCCAACAACAGTGTGCCAGTTGCACAGGATTATCCAAAGACTTCTCTGTGAACAGTCTTCATAATGAAAACACCATCCTCTGAGGTCAGAAAAAATGGAAACCTTTTAAGAATGATAACAAAACCAATACGATCAAAGCACTTGAAATCCATCCTACCTTCTGCCTAACCTCTTATTTATGCAAAGGTACAGAGGGATTTAAATAAGCCCTGTGAGAAGTAATTTGCGATCATGCAGCTATTTGGGTCAGTAACGCTTGATTTAGTCTACACGCGTAGACCAAAATACACAAACTGTGCAGGTCTCAATCAAGAATACTGCTTTTTTCTTTGGAATTCTACACTGTATTGTATTATATTGTTTTACTAACACTACTACTACTACTATTTACACAATCTGATATTGCCGTGTTGACCAATTAAGAAGAAGAAGAATAATCGGAGGGACAATCCCCTTTATTCATCACACAATTATTCATGCACATGCACACACACGCCATGCAATTGGTGAAACTTGTCCTCCGCATTTATCCCATCCTGGTCGCCTTCGCTTCGTTCGTCACCATTGGTCAGATGGTGATCTTCTTGCGTGTTTTTAGTGGGGGTTTTTTAAGGAGGAAACCCCAGGTGAACACGGGGAGAACATGCAAACTCGAGCAGCAGGCACCGAAGGCATGGTGGAGGACACACAGCGGGATTCGAACTGGGACGTTCTAGCTGTGAGGCGACAGTGTTACCACTTGTGCCACCGTGCCACCAATTAGTTTTTTTCCTGAACCAAACCAAAATGTGACCACCAACACAACAATATCAGATCAACCACTACTATTCAACTATATTTTGGGTAGTCATTGGCTCAATGACACCCCGTGGGTAGCATGGGTGAGTGTTGGCTGGGTACCGTATAGAGTCTGATCTGGCAGACTGACAGGAAGCCCATGAGCTATTGCACTCATGACCAACCCTGGCCCGCATTGCTGCCCACTCTACTGCAGGCACCCACAGTCATCCACCCAGATATGATGGATGTGGTAGATACTGAAGGGGGTTCACCTTTGCACTAGCAGGTTTCAGAGGTTGGCATGTCTGCTGGCGTATACTTGGCTTTCAGTGGGATTAGTGCAGATAAACAAAAAAAAATTCCATATGGCACAATGAGGCCAACATACCACCGCAGCACCACCTCTGACCCCATGTCTGGTGGATTCTAGCCAGGGTGATTCACTAGTGAGAGTGGTTGTGTCTCCAGACAGTCTGTTGAATATTTAAACAATATTTTTGAAAATGGAGAGATCTGACTCATTAAGGTCTTGATTCTCGGCCTGCTGCAGACCCCCTCTTGACTATGATCCAACTAGACAGTTTACATCTTGCAGAAAGTTTCTTAAATGTCACACAGTTATGATGTCACTGTCATGAGCCATGCCAAGCTTTCCTTGGCATTTGAATTTTAAGTTCAGTGAAAAGGTTGTGGATGGTGGCATGGTTTGGAGGTAAACATAATGTCCTCTCCACGTTCGTAAAATGTCACTTTAGAGAGCCTACTGTAACAACGTTCAACAATACAGTAGCTGAGTGAGGATCTCAGCAAAATACAGAGAAGTAAATGACAAAATGTAATTAATGTGGTGAAAAACATCAGCTCAGTGCAGTAGGACCTGGGTCTAGTGTTGTTGGCAAACAGTTAGCATTCGTCTTAATCTCCTTTGTCTAGCAGATGGATGGGATTTATCCACAGGGCCAGGAAGGGCTGTGTCTTTGGAGGAACGTGTCAGCAGTGCTGGGGAATGTTGCATTAGTCAGAATACATGAATGCAAACCAAATCAAGTGACTGGGACAGACTCAGAATACTCTTTCTGAAACGACTGCTGGTGGCCGGAGCTGCTGTTTTACTTGGTGTTTAATTTTGCAAGTTGCTAACCAGTAAATGTTTGTTGTCATGATCTTGATTGTATATGCCAGAAGAAAGACTTCACAATTAGAGAAAAATGTCAGGCTTAAATATTAGTGGTTTAATTTTTGGTTTTGACAGCACATATCTAAGCTCAGTGTAGAGGTTAATGCCTCACAGTTCTCATTTTACATTGTTTGTCATCCCTCAAATAAGTTGCATGGCATGAGTTTGCAGTGATTCCTAGAAGAAGTCTTGTTTGTGCCCTGTGAGCCAGTGTCTGCCCGCAGGCAGGCTGCATCTATTTCTGGCTCAAATCCACTGTGGTGAATATTCAACATTCAAATGTGCTTTCATGTTTCGCTCTCATGTGCTTAAGTGTCTGAAAATATTAAACAGCTGACAGTGTATCTTTATCACTGGATCACATAGTCAAAACCTGGACGACTTGAACTTCAGCATGTTAGAGTCTTAATGAAACGTGGAAGTAAACAAAGGAGAGGGCAGAGCCGCTGACATTTAGCTCTCAGCTTTTTGAAGTTCCTCTCTAGAGTCAGCCTTGCAGAAAAATTGATTCCAAGTGCAATACATTTTACATGGATGACATGAGGCACAGACAAACTCAGGCAGGTTCAACCATGGATGTCAAGTAAAATAAAGTTTGAAGTAAAATATAACGTCTTGGCTTGAATCTTCGTTGCCTTGCTTTTTATTTGTAGCTTTTCTACAGTGGCTTTTCTCATAGAAAGATTGCCTTTTTTGGGATTGATTAGTGTCTTGTAGGTATGCGGATAAAATATCTTAAGTGTGTACCATGTCTAAAATGTGCCATATACAGATTGCCTTGCCTGCCTTGTCTTAATGTCTTTGTCAAGGTTATGTCCACATCTGATGCGCTGTGTCTATTATTCATGCCATTTTCTCTGACACCTATTAGACATTATCGTGTAATTCCCTCCATGGTGGCCACTAAAGTCTGCATGAGAAACGTGACTGCGCTCATCTATTATCTCATTAGCTCTGTAAAATAATATATTTATGGACTGTCCCCATATAAGTTTTACATACTGGATGTCACGCAGTGAGTTTTTATTATGCAGTAGAACTTGCCTGTTCTTTAATTTACTTCCTTTGTTCTTTGGAGAACAGAAAACAGAACAGAGTAACACCCCCACCCCCACCCCCCCGCACTTAAAAGAAACCTCATGTGTGATTTACAGTATGTAGGTGTTCTCTTGCAGTAGCTTACTGTGGACACCATTCCTCAGTGTGTACCATAGAAAGTCTCTTCTGACAGAGGGGTATGCAGTGCCGTAAAATGTACTTAGTGTCTGTGTTTTTAGATGTATAACATCATACACAGATATAGCAAAGAGACATCACAACACAAATCAATTAATTTTCAAATCTAACATGAAGTACAATTAAAATAAATACTTGCCGTACGTATGTTGTGCATATATCTGCATCTTAAGAAAAGTCAGACCAGAGCTGCTTGTCATCTCCTTCCTGAAAGGTGGAGCTGTCTCTTCTCTTGTTCTCTTTTCCATGTGATTGCACCTGTAGGACTTAAGTCTGGAAGGGACATTATTTCCTTCTCCTTCAAATATATGCATGATGTCCAGCATGTTTTCTGCATGTCTTGTGGTAGAGTCCTTTATTATTCTACTAGTACGTAGTGCAAATAAACCTGAGAGCTTTTTTTTTTAACATGTCTTGTCTTATACTGACAGAATAATAGAATAGAATAGATTTTAATGATTCAGTTGTCGGTTTATTAGGTCCACCTAGCTAAAACTAATCCAGGCTAATATGGCATTCCTGCAATAAATCTTCCATGAAGGTTATACTGACAGGTGTTTCTGTTATTTAGCCTAACCCTGTCTATATGAATAAGATGGACAATATATTAGGAACACCTAAACATCAGTTTAACACACTATAATTTGTTGTTTTTTTTAAAGTTATTTTCAAAATATTTTTCATTTTGTGATTGTCAGACTGGATCTTAATTTTGCCTCATTTACCCAGATCATCACAAAGGACAGTGTTTGGACCGTCATGAAAGCAGTTCCAGTGGATGTCCTCTTACAATTTTCATACAGCTCTGTGACCGTGATTAGGTTTGACTTTGTGTCCTTCAAGGTATAATAACACTCAAACTACTGTTCTAACAGTGACAGCTCTGCCTCTATCTTAAATCACCTTCTAAGTAGCACAGTGACTCAGAGTCCGAGCTCCCTTTGAGACCATCACAGTCAGTTTAACTGACAGCATCAGTTGCACTCTGTGTATCCTGGATGTTAAAATCTGCATGGCCACAAATGGTACTCACCTTCAGTGTATGAGCTAATGATGCCCAGTGGACAACCAGCACTGTAAAACACTGAGCTATTTTCAGCTTCGCTGGCAAATCTGGCATCTGTGCCAGTGTCATACATGGTTGCCAGATTTCAAACAGCTATGAGAAGCCACTCTGAGCTGCATTGAATGGAGTCATATTTGACGATTTGCCATATCTTTGATGTCTTCTTTTTTCAACAAAGGGAGATGTACCTGGAAGCATGGTTTCTCTCTGTAAACAGAGTGCATTCCAGTTCATTGTAACACAAGTTTGCCTTTGTTTTCTGTCTTTCTGATATGCCATACATACATATATTTATAAATCATTGTTCACAACAAACAACTTAACATAACAACTTAACATTAAAATATTATCCTCCATTGTAATTGGCTTATTATTGGTTTATTATTAATTATGCCAGCCTTTCTGCATAGCCTCAGCTACTTAAAGTGAAATTTAATGGATGAATGACTGGAAGGAGGAGAAAGGAATGAAATGTGCTCTGCTGGGCTCCATGTTAATAAAAACAAGACAGCAGTATTGATTTTTCTACCTTTCATATTATAAGGAGATACAATTTGTTTGCTCAGAGAAGGAAGGCATTAAGGTTCCTATCAGGTTTTGTGCTGGAAGAGGCTTGCAACGATGCTCTTTTCTCCAAACACACTCTCACACAGACATGCTCTTGAACACGTACTCATAGAAGTAAAATTTTTAGCTGTGCAATTTCAGTTAGGTAACCCTTGTAAAGTACCAATATATAACCACGACAGTAATGTTTTAACCTCAGCGGTAAACATACTTCTGCATATCTCTGAAGGCTGTTGTTTTATAATAACTGTCTACCTGCTTGTCCAAGAGGGAACATAAAAAAAGAGGATGTGGGTGTTGTGGTGATAGCTGTGATAAGGAAGCTACAAAGTGCACAGTGTGCATTTCTGTGAGGAATGACGGGAAGTTTTCTGACAGTTATTGTATCGGTTAGGCCTACAGGATGGAGAGAGAAAATGAAAATGTCCTTTGTTGTAGTCACAGTTGGCAGGTGAGCTTCTAAATACATACTATACATACTAAAATTTAATAAACACATGAGAAAAACACAAGATGGTTCCCAAACATAGGTAATCACTCCACACTTAAGTACTTTTCATCAATATAATGCATGCCAGAATATGACATGGTATGACGTGACTGTAAGTCAGTGCTGAAAAATGAAAAATAGATTGTGCTCTGTGGGCCAGTTGTATCTCTGTGTGGACTATGACAGCATATGTTTGAGCAGGATTATGCAGTCAGTGCATGGCCAATTTGAGAAGTAAACAATCTGACTCAACCACCAGGGTCATTTGGACCTCTCCACACATAATTACACTGCCAAATGCAGCCGAGAGGATCAGAAGAACGCGGCCAAGCCTGCATTTAGACAAGGCTTTTGTCTGCAAGTTGATTGTAAGGTTACATGCAAAATGTTTCATCGGAAAAAATAATTCAAGATGATATTTTTACTGGCTCCAAAACTGGCTTTTGCCAGATGATTGACTATATGGCTCCTGTTTGTTCTGTTATTGAGAGCATTTCATAAATTCAAGATAATACTTTTTGGAACCGAGTTTGTGATACGTTGATAAAACATTTCCATTCCCCCATAGAGCTGCAATGATTAAACAATTAGTCAACTGGCATAAAATTAATCTGCAGCTATCTTGGAACATATTAGTCATATTACTTATATCAGTTCCTCTAATGTCAGGATTTCCTTTGTCATATATGATAATAAACTAAACATTGTGGTTTGGATTGTTGGTCTAATCAAACAAGGTCTCAAAATAGAATCCAGTGGGTTGTGTGGAATTTTAACAGGCATTTCTCACAATTTCCTCACATTGTATTTAACTGATTAATTGAAAATGAAAATAATAGTTAGTTGCAACCCATACTATATACTATCACTCAGCAAGATATGTGTTTAAGTGTTAGCCTGGAGCACTGGGAGTGAAAAAAATCTATCTGGGACAACAGGATTATTTGGTGTCAATTGTCATGACTCTAATTTAATTGGTTATGGTCTATAAAGATAAGAAAAATCTTTCAAAAGTGGTGTAATTCTTTCATGCAATACTGTGCTGACATAGTTTGATGAGGAAGTTTGATATCAGATGAGGAAATAAAGCAATAAATGCAGCTAACAACAGGAGAGTCCCATCTCAATTTGAACAAATCCTTACACCTAAAGGCCACACTACAGGTAATTTGTCAGTATGTAGAATACAGTTTCACAGAAATTCATTGATATGGTCTAGACAGACCTTCTGAGGACTTTCTAACTCATCATTGTGTCCTAATGTCTGTCGCACATCATCTGTTTATGATTCAATAAAAGCCCTAGTCGAGACTTTGGTTCTTCTGCTATAATATTATATTTGTTTTATTCTACTTCCCATCCATGTAGTGGGAACTAGAGCCCATAACTACAGACTCTAAAAGTTTCATCACCACTTAGCATTTCTCCTCATTACTTCCTTGTCTCATTTCATCCTCACCTTGTCATGGCCTTTATTTCACCTCTGGAGTGGAATTGCTTTTACTAGGCCGCAGTGTATGAATCATCTATTTTTACTATACACATTCAATATCCAAATGCACAGTCGTAATTTAGAAGCTCTGAGAATGGGATTTATGACATAATACAGTATAATGCCTTTTTTCATGCATCATCAAGCAAATGGGGGCATCCAACTGTAGTCCGGAGTATTAGGCAGACTGGGTGAAAATACTGAAGAAATAATGGAGAAAAGACATTAGGCCTGAAGGGAAAGATAAACACAAATAAAGGAGAGGAAAGTGGGACAGAAAAGATAAGAAAACTAAAGGTAATGAATAAGGAGAACAAAAGACAGAGCTAGCGAGGAGGCTGTGATGTTAAAGGGACAGCATGTGATGACAAAAGGCTGGACTGAGAAGTAGAGATTTTCAATCAAGAAAATGATCTATGGGCCATCGAAGCTTGACAGTCCTCTGAGAGGGTGAGCCAGATTGGGATGAGCTTTCGATCAGAACTAGCCTGCTCAACAGTGATGTGACCTAGAAGGAAATAGAGCCAACTGAATTAACAAATCTCAGCAGTTTTCGTGCCTCTGAAGGATCAGTGATTGGTTAGCCAACAGAATTTTAATGCAGAAATGTTGCATATCATGCCTTTAATCCCTTCTTTTATTGTCTCAAGCATATTGATCTTGAAATCTAAAAGTGAAACGCTTTGCATTAGTAAATTTACTAGTCGAGGGGGAAGACTTATTCATTGAATCAATTAATTTGAATTGCATTAGGAGCCGCAGTATGTATTGTGCGAATTGTGTGGCCTATTGCAGAGAGATCATTTATAATGCATGGATTTAATTATTGAATTTTTTATTCCTGAGTGCTTATGCTTGACTTAATACGGTTTAAGCATTCTGCATTATTAAAGTTTGTATGATATTTTTACGACATGACCACTCAGATCTTCTAAATGCACCTCAGGAAAGGTTGACCTGTTCAGGGCATTTCACAGTAATTTTATTCTGTGACAAAGGAATTTGTGAAATGACCGACACTGAATCTGCACTGGAAATTGAAAGTGGAGATACTGCAGTGAACATAAAGGCATTTGATGCAGAAAATTGTAATGAATCCAAGTTTGGCTTGGAGCCAAATGTCAGCCTCAAGAAAGAGCCATATGACCAAGAGATCAATTCTAGCTTGTGATTATGCATATTTAATCACCATGTCAGTTTTATTGACCTCTGAAGCGTGGGGTCTTTTAAGAAATTATCTTTTTCCTACTGAAATTCATTTTAGAGTGAAAAATTAGTGAGAAAAATAAATGAGATTGCAGCAAAATTAATGATATATGTGCATTTTAGTAGTTAGCCAGTACTTGCAGAACAGGAAGGAATATTTGAGCCTGAAGAGATCAATGCTTAATAGCCACACCACAATAAATGGATCAAGACTCATCTGTCACAGAAGAGATGTCAAACACTGAAAGTGAGACCTCCCTTGGATGTTGAAGTGAAAACAGGTTTCCAGGTTCATTTTAGATCCTCATGCAATTCTTATGATGTCAGAGCATGCTTGGCTAGCTGCAGTTAGCATCCATTAATGGATGTAGTGGCTGTAAGGTGGATGTCCTTGGAATGGCAGAGGAGGAGATGGAACATCTGAGAGTTTAGACAAGGAGGCAAATTGAGTTGAACAGGGGATGTTGTCACCAGGTCTGTTGGGATGTCTGCAGTTGTCAAAAGGGACATGTGCAATCAGTGAGCGTGGTCTTCTGAACGTTTGAAGTACATCATTGCACTGTTACGATGCAGTTCTCTGAGAAACGGATCTCCCAGAGGGGAGAGCCGACTGGTAAGTCTGGCAGAGAAGCTGACTCTGACTAGACAACAGGGATTTCTGCTTTACGTCTACTCATGAGACACCATCGTGAGCCATTTTACATTAGTCTTGTCTCAAGTCATAGGTCGGGTCTTTTCTTCATCTGACTTACTGCTGTGGACTGTTCTTCAAATCAAATCAACGTCTCCTCTGCATGCTTTTCCCATGGACAGTTTCACAAGAGAAATGTCCAGAGGGTATTTTCTTTCCTGATTGGACCAATTCACTTGTTGTTCACACCATGTAGAATGACCTCGTTCTTGGGCCCCATGATCTTACGTTGCATGATTGACAGCTGCCCTTGACTCTTGCGTTGTGTCTCACAGGAGGATCAGTGGATGTTGTGGTCTTTTGAGAGGTGAGCTGCCACACTGATAGTACAGCCGGAGACGGTGTGAGCTGGCAGTCATGTCTCAGAGGAACATGGCGCCGTCACACAAGGATAATTACCCAAGCACGGGGTGAGGGGCAGATGAAATTATTTCAGCACTTCTAAATTACACATGGTCCAAGGAATATGAACAATCCATAGGCTGCTTCACCACAAACCAGAACCCTTCAGAGAGCCTTTTACAACTGAGGACTACACACGGTCTCTCTAGGTGTGAATTGTGTTGAATTTTAGAGGGAGGTCTCCGTATTTGTTTCCAGCTCCACTGAATTAAACATGCTCCAAGGAATGGGAACAATCTGCAGGCCGCCCCCACTACAAAAACACACCGCCATCCAGAGGGGATGAATTTCCATGCATGTAATTTAACTGAAATTTAAAGGGGATGATTCTCTATTTGATCTCTGCACTGCTGAATTAAACATGCTCCGTGGAACAGGGACAATCCAGAAGCTGCTTCAAAACAGCCGGGATCCGAAACAAACCACAGGGTGCTTTTTTAAGAGTAGATGGTAATAATGGATATTTCCAAATGTGAGTTGTGCTGCATTTTATAGCTGAGGGTTTGTTGGAGTGTCCTGCATTTATATCTTTGCTATGTTTTATTAGCTAATGTTTAAAATCCCGATCAGATTTGGTGCCGTAGACAAAAGGTTTGTTCTGTGCCTCCTGTCTGCCCTCTTAATCTTCTTTGGAGTTTCACTGGCATCCTTTTTTTTAATCCAGACCCTTGGCTGGTTTCCATTTGTGTCATGAACCTGTATTTATTGCTGCATGCCAGAGGACAAAAATGTAATTTTTAATTTGCTTTTTTTGGGAACAGTCTTCATTTTTGTTTTGTATTTTTCACAAAAACCATGCAGCACTAATCCTGCTCAGGAGTCAGTGTTGTTAAGAATCAGTGTACCTCCCTTCACTGTGAAAAACCACTTTGTGGCCATATCTGTTCTGTCTACATACCATTCAGAAAGAGCATGAAAAATCTCTGTGTTCAGTGAAGCCGGTCTTTTGTCTCTGTCAGCAGTGAGAGATATTTGCTCAGTGACTGACGGGATGAAAAGTGGGAGCAGAGCTGTGTATTGCAGAACCACTGTAACTAAGGCAGTTCAAACAAGACCAGGTATTCTGTATGCAGTGTGTGTATCTGTGACTGACACCATGCATGTCACAGTGCGACCTGTCTCATCAGACCCTCATTTGGGACTTGTCAAAATCCACTTACCACTCAGACATGACTGGTTAAGCTCTTCCTCTGATCCCCTTTTTCTCTGTAGGGAGCTGCAAGGCTGTCGATCTGGACTGGGCCCTTGGGTCCTCTGGAACAGCAGTCATTCATACACACACACACACACATTTCATAGATCTATTATGTATCACTGCTGTCACATGAAACTCTTGGTGATTACAGTACTAAGGCTTGCATGGGGTTTATACATTTCAGTACCACTTTAGCTTATGAAAACATTTCAGAATCCAGTGGAGAATATCAAATATATGTTATCAAGCTAAAAAGGTTGTTTTTCACTCATAGTCCGCTTTCTGAATGGCTCACTGCCTTTTCTCACAGTTGCATTTTAACACTCAACCCACATTAAATATGTATATATTATAAACAGTTTGATATCAGTATGTATTTAAAGATTTAAATAGTATTTCATTGTAATGTATGTGCAGAACTGTTAGTGCAGAGTAGTGACATTGTTGAAACAGTACATTTGCAATATATATTACATATGGTGGTATTGGCATGTATAAATGATAAATCGAATCAAGCATAATGTGAAAAATGATCTAAATATAATCTTAACAGTATGTGTCCTGTAATAACTTGGACGATCATCCACTTTTTTTCCAAACTTAGTCGAGCCTGGTTAGATTCTGCTGTAGTTAGAAGGGCAGAGCATGTGAAAACTTTGTGACTCCAGTTTCAGTGATCTAAATGTTAAAAGTTCAGCTGAATGATTTCTGGGCTGTCTGTGTCTGTCATCCATCACTCAACAAAGGTTGGTGTCATGGCAGGTTTTGCCTTAGGACTGGACTTAAATTCATAGATTATCCATGCGGTGTGATGCTTAGGTCTGGTCCTGATCACATATGCTCGTCTCTCCACAGACGCATGAATAGTGTCTCTCACTCCGTTGAGCACTGAGTGATCTCCGCTGGGATCAAAGCTCAGGCGCTCCAGGTCAGCACTGACAAAATCAGGAGCCTTGATGGTAATAAGAAGGGAGCTTTATGACAAGGAGGAATGGTGTCTATCCCTGGCTCCTCCTGTGCTCCGAGGTGACGAGCAGCCCGCTGCTGTGTAGCCAGGCGGAAAACTGCCCTTTCTGGCATGAGCTGCTTTGGCCCTTTGGCACCGTGCGCAAAGCATAGTCCTCCACCATCTCCACCATCCATCTGTAGCTCAGCATAATCTGCAGCCTCCTGCTGCAGATCTGACACCCATATTGTTACCTCCTGCCGCTGCTGCTCCCTGCTCTAGAGTGTGTGGTCAGTTGCTTAAGATCAAGATTAGACGTAGTAAGGTCACAATTAGACAAAGATGCTGAGGGTTATTTCTCCACACTTAATCTCACTGACTAATACTGCAAGCAAATGAGGTCACCACCCTGATACTTAATGCCCTGTGGATATGTAAAGATGCCTTTGCTGATATGTAGACACACTGCAGCAGTGAGCAGAGGAGGAAAGTCACACTGCTGCTGCTTCTGGATCTGCTTATTCTTCTACAAGGCTCAGTTGCAAGTTGAGTAATATTTAGTAATTTATTAGTGCACAGAGAATTATTTGATATTACGGCATTTTGTTTAGACTGAGAGTCCCATTTACTTGGCTTTTCAACTCACTACCCTGACCCTCAGCACCTCAGAAAGCAAGTGAAAGATGTTGATGTAGAGTTACTATTTGCTGCCACCTGCTGGTGCACAGATTGCTAGTGTTCAAAAAGATTGTATGGTACATAAAACCTGACTAACATTGAGGCATGTTTTTTGGGTTATGTACAATATACCTGCTCTTTTGAATTTTATATTTTTATGTTCATATTACTTTTATGAAAGATGGAAGTACGGAAATCTTTCATGTCACTGCTAATAGGATGTTCTTTTGTTTGCCCATGTGTGTTTGTGCCAGATATATGATGTACATCATGTCATGTTGTCATGCTTTTTCTTTAATTCTGTCAATTACTAATTGCTAAAAAAAAAAAACATAGAGGAAAGTGCACTTGAGACTAAAAAACAAATTTAAAGCCAAAGTAATAAGATTCCTTAAAGTAGGTTAACAGTTTGTCCCAGTAGGGTGGCCCTCCACAAGTATTCAATGGTAGGGAAACTTTAAAGGTACCCTGTAGAGTTTTTTCAGCAGTAGTAGCACTATGGAACAGTGTTTTTGTATGTGGGTTTCCATTTTGCTTGTGCCATGCAAGCACACAAGGACACACACGCACTCGAGCACATGGGCAAGGTAATACACGCTTCTTGCCTCGATCGACAGTCTGTGGTAATCCATGAAGCAGCATGGCAATTATGGCTGCAATTAACCATTATTTTCTTTATCGACTAATCTGCCAAAATGTCAAAAATTGGGTACACATGACGCAAATTTGTGAGAAGTGTAAGCCTAACTTTTGGTTGTTTTCATGAAAACTTAGCAGGGTGTCTTTACATTAAGTATTTGTTTAAAAAAAAACAAAAAAAACAGAAATGTACATGTGCAGCGACATGGAATTGTCACAGACTTCCATAAGACTGTGGTCAGAGAGAAACCTCCATATCAGCAGAGGGAGACATATCTGACCAATATTCTGCATTTGTTCTAATGCCGGTACAGCCTGACACATCGCTCTGAACTCCACTGCAGACATAAACATGCAGGCACACTCTCACACACTGAGAGGTGGTGGTTTATTTGAACATGTGAGTCAGCCAGTCCCTGTGGGCCCCAGCTGGAGAGAGCAGAGCGCCCCACCCAGAGGC
Organism: Chaetodon trifasciatus; assembly: GCA_037975065.1. Taxonomy (NCBI): domain Eukaryota; kingdom Metazoa; phylum Chordata; class Actinopteri; order Chaetodontiformes; family Chaetodontidae; genus Chaetodon; species Chaetodon trifasciatus. The sequence goes on from JBBMOE010000058.1 coordinate 2,033,554, forward strand.
ACCAGCGTCACATGTGGTTGCAACTCCCCCAACCTCCCTTCAACCAAACTCCCTCTGATTTATGCGTGCCGGACACCCCTCCCCTTCACTTCAGGATGTATTGTCCTCCACTCACTGAACTGAGATAAGTTTCAAAACGGTGTCGTTCACTTACGGCAGTGTGGTGGAACTGAAGAGCAACTAGTGCTGGTAGCTACTGTTGGCCGCCAGATGCCTGTTTGTGGTGAGTGTATTTTTATGTTTGCACTGGAATGCGGTCCTATGGTTAGAGCGAGTAGTTTCCTGTCGATTCATTGGGGAAAAATATAATTTATATGGCCTTGTTTCTGAAGACATCTTGGTGTATGCATCTTTCCCCCGTGGTGTTGTTTGCTGTTGTAGTCGGTTAACGAAGACTTTCATTTAATAGGAAAGGCTTAAACAAGTCAGTGCTTGTTCTCGTGATCTTTTGAAACATCACTCAATACACTGTTAAATACACTGACAATAGTCGGTGATGTTTAGAACATGACATTCTCTGCTGAACTAAGGTCTTACTGTGACATTTGATGAAACTGAAGTTGTTGCATTGATTGACAGATGAATGACAAGACTATAGCAAGCACATGTGTTTGGTTGACTTATTTTTTCATCATGGGATACATCTTTTTGAAATATGAACATCAGATGGGATATAAACAAAGACACTTTTCAGTCAATGCTGCTCTGCTAGATGTGGTATTCTGTGCAATACACTTTCTGACAAACCTCTTGTAGGTCAGAATGGAGTTGACCTGAATTTACTCTCAGGACATTAGTCATCAGAGAAGTTGCCAGTCATAGAAAATTTTGCTTTATGGTGAAATCTGAATCCTTGGATGCACTTGGTGTTGACTTATGAAGCAAGACCATCCTTCAACATCTCTCGCTCAAAGCAGGATGAAGCATTACAAATTATTTGCTGATAGTTTGTGACCCAGGTCTGGCTGCCTAAAAGGGTGAGACAAGACAGAGGAACTGTAAAAACACTCATTAGACACTCTGGGCCCTGGGGGCACGTGGATCTTTTGTCTGCCTATGAGATGCTCAGTGCCTGAGAAATGTGACACCACACTCTCCTTTTCAAGCCTCTGTGGTTGATGTCTCATGCTGCAATTTTGGCTTAGAGACCATTAATTTGGAGACAGTGGGAAATATAAAGCACACTGGAATATTTTCCCAAAACTCCTATTTTGCAAGAAGTTTTGGCACGAGAATGGAGCTTATATTGTTTATTCGATTTAACGTTCACTTCAGTTTGTTTTTTCTGTGCTTAAGTTGTGTTTACATTCATCTGCAATGAGGATGTATACATGCACCGTGTCTAATAAGCACTCAGGGCAATGCAATATCATGTGCCTGTGTCACAATAGGCTGTTTATGTGGACCAGTGGCAGTCTGAGGCAAAAGAGAGACTGCAGCCAGGCACAGTGCAGAGCTTCTCAGTCGGCCTCAGCCTCGATTCTTGACTGTATGAAAAGCGGCCAGATTTTCAGGCCATTTTCGACCCGGGGGCATGTCATTTACTAAATGAATGGCCCTCTTTTCTGGACAGTTGAGCCAGTCATAGTCTATCATGCCACGAGACAAGTGAGCCCACAGTATTACTTTCCACTGAGGAGGACTGTTTTCAGTGGGCACATTTGCATACCTTCAGGGTATGGCGTGAGTGAAGCATAATAATAACAATAATAATGTGTGAAACAGTTAATGGACATACCGGATGACTGTTACTGATGATTTGATACAGCTTTTATTGCTCTTAACTCGTGACTGTCTTACATGTTTTATATCTTATTTGTCATATTATCTAGTTATTTGTATACATTATGAATGACTCTGCTGTTTCATTCATTCACACAGCAGCAGGAAATAGTAATAAAATCGGCAATGTAATTTAAGATTAGAAATTGGCAATTTGATATTATTTTGCAGAATTTATGTTGTCTTTTTCCCAATCTAATTCAGCGTTGCCACACAGGGGAAACATGTGCTTATTTGTTTTGACGTTAAATTCCTTTTTTATGTGAGTTTTGATCACTTAAAAATCTTCAAAAATGGTTAATAGATGTTCTACCAGTACCATCACTGGGCCTGAAACTTTGTGGGTATGGCCGATCTCAGATCATTAAAAAAGGCTTTCTAAAAGACAACAGAAGCTTGGATAAGTTGCTTCTTAAAAACAGCCACAGTGAATATTTTCATAATAGCCACAAATCACCTGAGTACTTGCATGTGAAAGGAGTCACTTGTGGTGGCAAACCCAAAGATAATTATCACCCGTCTCTGCAGCCTCTCTCAGCACTAGAGACGCAACACAGAGGTTGAATTTCACTCCTTGTTTCTAAGATAAGATAACACTTCATTAATCCCTCATAGAGGAAATTATGTGTTACAGGCAGCAGCAATAGTATCAGGAATATAAAAGGAGACATAGAAGGGAATAAAACACATAGAAGAGCTAAATATTCTCCCTCAGAAGTTGGTGGAGACCAAAATATAGCTAAAAGGGGTGTGAATAACTGTTATTGTAATGTTGCGCTGTGTCTGCTTGATGTGGAAATAGGCAACTGTTTGCTAACATATTAGCTGAAACAACTTTATAAGGTGATGATATGTTAGTGTTGCCCCCAAGTGGCTAAAATATCAGTTAATTAAAGTGTATGCGTAGTCTAATCATCACAGATATTGTACAAAAAAAAAACTGGTTTAAACCTGCATTACTAGCTAAAAGCCTGAACACTTGAAGCGTAACACTTTGTTGTCTATGCTGATGTAATACAAAAGCCAGGCACCATTTTGTTTCCCCCTCAATGTATTGTGCTGATGCAAATTCGTTGCATATGAATGTCATTCTTTGGAGCTACAGGCTTCTGCACTTTACTTTGACAGTCAGCAAAATTTGATCAGCAAAGTTGAGTGGTTTTTCTTGTCAATAAGTACTTACTGTATCTTTACCAACAGACAGTTTTAGAGTTGGGCGGTATCCAAATTTTGATACCATCAAATCTTCCCCACATTTTCCCAGGGTATACGGTATTACCGTGACTAATTAAAAATCACTTTGCAGGGCAGCATGACATGTGGGCAGTTCAGACGGTCAATGCTCACACTAAGAAGCACCAATCCTAACTTGTAGCATACCAGAATGACAGGGAGAAACTCAGCTAAAAGCCTCTAACAAGCATCGCCACCAAAACGAAACATAATTCATACCCCAAGAAATTATATGCGCATGTAACGAAAACACGAAAATTGCGCACGTCAAAGTTACCGCATCTGCTCATTTCACCACTTCACGCAAACCACAAAAGCCCGGTATCATATGAAAGCAGAGAGTCTGATGATCACGAAGATGTCTGCCTCCTCACTGTGCGACGAAAACTTGGCAAGCTAGCAGCCAAAGAGTAGCAGAAAAGACTTTGCTAAATCATAAAGTATGGCTTACCTTTGCTGCTAATGTCTCCTCCTATGACTCTGTGTTAGTTTGAGACCAATCACGAAGGTCCTGGTTGTTTACATAAAGAGGACGGGATTTCTAGAATGGAGGGAGCGCTCTTCATGCAATAACCTATTTCTGGGGTTACTTCCTTCTGGATCGTCATTGGTGTTTCTATGGTGAATGTGGGTGGGTCGCTGAGCTTTTGACCGGCGTAACCACGCAGTTCGTTTCAGCGCTCCGTCTCATGAATGAGCAGAGCGCTCACAGAGGACTCTGCTGAGCAGCCCAAAGTGTTATTTTACTGTTTTATTTGCATTTTGTCCTTTTATGAGAGCTAAGAACAATAGCAAGCAGAAAAAAGGCTGAAAAAGTGTTTTCAACAGAGGAGTTTCTCCGTATGCTCGGACGAGATAACGGTACTCTGCCCAGATGTGCCTAAATGAGCGCACAGTCACCTTTTTCTCGAGTAAAAATTCATCCAGATACATTGAACGGAGTGGACTTCATTTTTGTTATGACGATGCTACAATTATGTTACGCCCCTATAGACCTAAATGCGCAGCATTTTTTTTAATGACGGTAATGAAACTGATACTGTTGCTATTTTTAGATACGGCGGGATACCTTATTACCGGAATACCGCCCAACCCTAGACCGTTTGACTTATCAAGTTTAAAATGCCTCCTAAGTCTAGAACAAGGAAACAACTGACAATGAAACTGATCCTGTGTGTTGATTCTGGTCCCAAAGGTCACTAGGTCATAAAAGTCAGCAAATATTCCCTGAAGTGATTGATCTCTCATTCATTTCTTCTTCCCACATGGCAGAAAGCACATACTGTAACTTCAGGTCGCACAATTGTAGGAAACTAAAAGGGGTTACAACCAGGAGGGTTTGCTCAGTGTCAGGACAAAGACTCATCTGACTGGGTGATTCTGCTTTGGTGATTTACGGTGGACTGAACCGCGGCCTCTTGAGTCGACTCTTGATGACCGAGAGAGCTGAGTGAGAGCTGCGTCACATGGTGCTTCCTCTGGCCAGGGGTCAGGTCTGAGGTGGAAGGGGTCGCTGGGCAGGAAGACGACAAGCTGGAGAAGTCGGAGGCAATATCACAGCTGGACGTCTCTGATGCCTTTACACTCCTGGTGCTTTATCTCACTGTTTCCTGGCTGTTTGTTTTGCTGATGACCGTTCTAAACCTTTAAACAATGGCTTTAATCCCGACAGTGGTCAGCGTTTACATCGTTTGCCTGCTGTTTGGCAAATCTTGCTCAACCTCTGTTGGGTTTTCCTCCTCTGGTCTGTGGTCATATCTGTGTGAGTTTGAATACCTCTTTATCTCTTTCAGGATGGCTCAGTGGGGAACCTTGATGACCTGGCTCAGGAGTATTCTCAGTATTACGGCACCTCCCTCAGTGACGTGTGTGAAAGGATGGAGGAGCTACGGAAACGCAAAGTAGTGCAAGATGCAGAGATGGTAAACAGTCATGTCAGCCTTTTTCTTGTCAGTAAAGACTTTGATTCATCACAAAATCTTATATCTCAGCATTGTTGAGTTTCTTTCTGCTGCCATCGTAGTAATTTACCTCACTGACTTCTAAAGGAATAGGTAGACATTTTGGGAAATATGCTTGTTCACTTTGTCCCTGAGAGTAAGATTAGAAGATTAGCACCATTTTAGCATCAAGACTGTAAAGAGGAGGCCTAACAGCTAGCCTGCTGATGTCTAAGGTTGACAAAATATGGCTACCAGCACCTCTAAAACTCACTAATGGACGTATTACTTCTAATGTGTTTAGCCCCGCTGGCGGTTTCCAGTCTTAATGCTAAGCTAAGCTAACCAGCTGATGGCTGTAGGTACATACTTAGCATACGGACACAAGTGCTCTTGATTTGGTGTATAGTTCCTAAAAGTTCAACTATTACTTTAACTTATGGAGCTATGCTTTCGCTGCATGTTTTGTTAAAGGTCCAGTGTGTAGGATTTAGTGGCAGCAAGCCGCTATTTCATCTGTGCCACATTCTGCCAGTAGATCCGAAACTCACATTTTTGTCACATTGCACATTTATTGGCATTGTAAAGACATGTCAAATAAAAAATCCTAATAGTTGAATTTGAATATTGTGTCTAAATCTGCTTGAAATTCACATATGTTCAAACACCTGTTTGCAGTAAAGCAACTGCAGAGGTCACAACTGGTGACACATAAGTGTTAGCTGGTGTTATTCCACAATGTGGGCTGAACATTTCAGTTAGCTGAATATTATTTCTTTTTCTGGGTTATGATGGCACTATAATTTACTCCTCCACTTCCCCTGCCTGTGTGTTTCAGGGAAAGGTTGACTCATTGGCCACATCACTGCAGCTCCGCTCACAGATCCAGGTGAGTGTCCAGCTCTGAGTGTGTCAGACCCCCGGAGAAGGCAGCTTCCTCCTCTGTACGTCAGCAGACAGGCTGATAAGAGGCTGAGGAATTGCCTTGTCATGACTATCCTGAGCAAAACCAAAGCAGAAGACTAAAAAGTAACGTATGACTGACTGTGAGGCAGAGAGCTGGCCTTGAGACTGTCCCCCCTGTGAGAGAATAGATCCTAAAATGTGAAAACATGTGACTCGTGGCATATGTGTGTTTTGATTAGTCTGTTAAAAGTGCAACAAATTACAGATAAATGAAAACCTCAAATTTCTTAATTGTAGCTGATTCAGTCTGTGTAAGATACTTTGTCTTCTGCTTGTTTTTCTGCCTTGCTTTAAAGGAAAATGACATTTTAAAATGACATGTTGCTTTTAAAAACACTGTATATGACTTTTTTCTTTCCGAAGTTTGGAACAAAATTGTAACTCAAAAAAGTCACCTTAAAAAAAAACAGCTCAGTAAATTTAAGCATTGCCTCTCATGCATTTAAATTAACACTTTTTTCATCTCCTTAAGGAGTCCCTCGGACTCAGCAGTACCACCTCCACTCCAGAGACCGAGAGAAGGTAAAAACAAGCCCCTCATTTAGAGAAGGAATTTGGAAATCCACAGCTTTAGTATTTCAGTGTATATTCAGACACCAGAAAGGCCCAGTATCCTTTACTAGGGAAGGTGCTGGGGTGACACGTGGTTGAAAACATAATTAGAAACACCAGATAATAACAAATATGGCTGGAACTGTTATTTCATCCAGATGATGTGTAGTGTTGTGGCTTCACAGACATCATTATCATTTAATTTAAGTCCTATCACTTCTGGCTGAACTATAATTCCTCTTCCTGTATTGTCTCTTTGTGCCTCTCGTGCCTTTCCTCTGCTTCCTGGTGCCCTCCAGTCATATTTATGAAGCATTTCTGTGTCACCTCCAAACTTCCTTCCTTCCCTCCATTGTTTCTTTTCAGGGATTTCAAAGATCAGTCATATCTTGTCACCAGAAAGCTGAATATGATGAAGCAATTAGGTGATGACTAATCGTAAAGCAACATATTGATTTGATTCGTCTTGTTAAAGAGTCAAAACCTTGAAAATTGAGCAATATGCATGTTTTTAAGTATTTTATCATAATAACGCACAGGCGTGTATTATTCAGAACTTTGACAGGATCACAGCAGAAGAAAACCATTCATAACTTAAGTGTTCAGCCAGGATTCACAGGAAACTTACACTGCCCCCTAGTGGAACAAGCACATAATAAAGCTGATTTTACCAGTATCAGTAACAAGTTTTAAAGACTATGACATTATTTGTAGCCCTCAGATTTTGAGGGTGTATTTGTCAATCAATGTCTTAGAAGTTTTAATTCGTGCTGTCTTCCTTGTCTGTGTATTTTCCTCCTGATCCCCCTTTAAATCACGGTTTATCTTGTTTATCGACAGCAGCACACATTCTCGAGTTTTTATGGGAATGTTTTCTTGTTCTTATCACAGTGCATGGGGCACGGCCACTCCAGATTGTTAGTGCTAGCTGCTATACAAGTAAATTTCAACTGACAGTTGTCAATTTTTGTGCCAAAATATTTCAAATATTTAGCGTCTCCCACATCCTTTCTACTGTAGAATTTGAAGGGGCAAACAGTGTTGATGTCTCACTCGATAACCCTGAATAGAGTTTGAAGATCACGGTGCACTGCTTGCTTCATCAACTGTCTGGATTGGTGTAAAATGAATTGTTCTTTCACCTGTTTCATTGTCCTTTGATTTTAACAGCCAGTACAGACATATTTTATACTCATATTGATATTTTCTGACCAGCGTAATGACGTTTTCTAAGTAGGTTAATGGCTGCTTAAGACAAAGTGGTAAAGCAAATCGCTTCAGTGTCAAGAGAATGAAATAAATGACCTGTCTTTTAAAAGAAGAGGAATTAAGATATGAAACAATTATTCAACCAAACATGAACAAAAATGTGTATTTCATCATGTGTCATCAGAGTTTTTTGTAGTTGTGATCAGGGAGAAACCTTTATCACTTCATCAACGAACAATATGACCACTAATATCTCATTTACAAAACAAGAAGTACAGTACAGCACTGTACCCAACACCAACAACAAGTGTCAACTGAGAGAGAGAGAGAGACGGTTATAGACAACAAACAGCCCAGAGAGATGAAGAATGAGAGACAGAGAGACAGACAGAGAGAGAGAGAGGGAGGGTGAAAGTGTGCAGGGAATGCAGAGGCCACGTTCGTGCTGCTGCTGCTGCAAAACCCTGACTGGACATGAAAAAGACTCTATTGTTCCTGTGATGGCCGTAGAGCACTGACCTCTGTTCATCGGCCAAAAGCAGCCAGTCTTTTTCATCTGTTTTGACTACTTTGATTTCCCTTCACTATGACGCTAGTGTCATGAGGCATAGAGCACTTTTGTGAATTTTTTGTTTTTTTATTTTTTATCTGACGCAAGTCCAGAGGATAGAAAGACATGTTAAAGGAGATGGTGGGATAGTCGGGAAAATGAAGAAAATAACTTTGGACAACAGGTACTGCTCTGTTCAGGGCTTTGAGCCCTCATGTGAACTCGTCAAAGTGAAGTTAATGTTTTGTTTTGCTTTTTAGGTTTCATGTGCACAAATCTAGCTCTGATGATGGATCAGGAGGTAAGATGAAATTACACGAATCATATATTTAATGCTTCTTTGTCAGTACAGTCAGATTGGTGTTACACTACAGTAAGCATACAGAAAAGCCCCTGTAGAGATGTTTTTGTGTGTATTAATGATGGCGCTGTTTTTAATATTTCTTCTTTGCTAGTAGTCAGAACAGTGTGGACTGAATTTTTTTAACTGCTAAAAATTACCTTTATGTCTGTATTTTGAGAATAGTGTAATTTTGGACATAACCTACTGCTTTGGTATGTGTTAATTCAGTGCAGGCGCTGGAGTTTTTCATTGTCTATCTGTGATGTGGATGTGTTAGCAGTCATTTGGTGTTGATGCTGTGTTAGACTTTTTTTTTTTTCTCTGCACTAAATTGAACTGAATCGTTGTGCTGTAAAGGAAAATGGGACGGAAAGAGAAAGAGCAAGTCTTTTTGGCAGAGTTTTCGAAAGACACAGAAAGGAGTGGCGCGTCAGATTTCAAAAGGTATGATAAGACGATAACACAAAAAACACACAAAAAAGGAAATGATGTACAATATGTCTGCAAGGATGACTCATCGGCACACGCACAAGTTTTTATTAACTGATGTTCAGCTGTGTTTAGTCCTGTCAGCTAACATTTCTACTTTTTACCTGACAGGTGATGACGTTGGTTTTGTGGCCAGTGAAATCACCATGAGTGATGAAGAGCGTATCCAGCTGATGATGATGGTGAAGGAGAATATGATCTCCATAGAGGAAGCCTTGGCACGGGTACGATGTTGTGCAAAATTTTCCTCTTTGCCGTCATGTGGAGGTTTCAGCTGCTGTGGTTTTATCCTTTTGCTCAACTTTTGAGAGCTAGCTGTGGAAAAGGGAATCGCTGCGTGTGTGCGTGAATGAGAGGCCAAGTGCTTTGTCCTTTACAGTAGAAAAGGGCTATATAACTGCAGTCCATTTACCATTTAATCAAAGGGGTCAAGTATCCAGTTGAACCTGACGTTTAAACACTGAAAACAATTATTTGAGTTGTTCTCATTTTAAAACACTTTATTCTTTATTGTTATATTTTCAAACAGGATACAGGGTGATTCCTCCTAAAGGCCTGTCAGCTTCTTGAAATTTTCAATAGACTGCAAAAAGGTTTTATTGAGTTGTAGCTGTGGGCAAATCTGAATTCATTTATTAAAGCTGGAGATCATCAGTTGAGTAGATCTGTCATTGTCAGCGTTGTGAAAGTTAAAACGTTCTGATGTAGGTTTGTGGTCAGAGTATGGTTTTATCTGCACGAAGACACGAGAGCAGTTTTAATGAGTCCCTTTATGTGTGCCAGATGTTCAAGAATCAATAGCACATCAGCTGGTAGATAAATGTACTCTGCATCACGGACTAACGGGGCCATCTTTTGTTGCAGCTGAAGGAGTTTGAGATCCAAAACAGACTGACGTGCAGGTCTGATCCCACTGAGTGGACTGACCCCTCCAGTCCCACCCCAAATGAGTTGTTCAACTGCAACGTAAGTCTCTGTTAGCGCCCAGTCTGAGGGCATCTTAGTCGCTTTTTAATGCTGAATCACAGCTTCAGGCAGCTTGTTGTGCATGAGGGCCTCCGATCTATCAGTGCCAAGGCTGCTGAGCTGTTGACAGCGCCTCTCTCTCTCCCTCTGTCCCTGTCCCACCGATGAACCGGGGCCCCTCTAAAGCCCTGCAGCTCAGGGCCTTCTCCCAACTGCAGGGCACTGGGCGGACTTCTATTCATCGCTGTCAAAGCGCTAACCCCCTATTGTGCTGTAGTGAGCGGGTGGATTCAGCACAGGGTCCTGTTATGCAGGCCACAGCTCTTTTATGCATGGGTGGGGTGATTAGGGGGCTCAGGTTCAGGGCACATTTTTCAGATTCATCTGGATGGCCTGACTATTTCTCTGTGCTTTGTGTGTGTTCTCCTCTCACTTTCTCTTTGTGTGAGTGTGTGATGGTCGCACATCTGTAGCCTCTCGCTGTGTCTTTATTTGATTATTATTGGCCATCATTTTGTCTTCTGATGTGTATTCTGGGTTGTACTTTCCGCTCATGGTTTGGTCACCAGATGAAACCTCAATATATGACCTGTCTTCAAATGTACCTCCTCTTCACTAACCATCGTTTCATATGATGGTTTAGGTGATTTCCAAGCAGCTAGCTTTTCCCACGTAGAGAGAGGCCTTTATTGTCTGTTGTGATGCAGAGCAGATGGGAGAGCTGTTTGCATGGGCCTCAGTATCATCAGTGTGGTTTCCTACCACATATTTATATTAAGCTGCAAGTACTTTCTACCGCATGCTCAGCAGCTACTTACAGCAGCGTATGCAGCCTGAACTCAGCTTACATACCTTCTTAATTTCACACAAGTTACTATAAGTGAAGAATAATTATAGCTTGAAATTTGTGAACTCATGTACTACATCTGAGTATAAGGACTAAAATATCCTTTCATATCCAAAGTGTTAAACCTTAGAACTGGCCACAATCTACTGCTAACTGATATTTTACCGTAACTGCAAAGCTCCTGTGGTGAGATGAAGCATTTCCAGGAAATAAAACTGTCACCGGTCTCTCCTGACAGCCTTGTGACCTGTCAGACACTGAACAAGAGGAATCTGTGACGTTCAGGCGACTCCATAAACTGGTCAACTCAACCCGGAAGGTGAAGAAGAAGCTGATCAGAATTGACGAGTCTAAGAGGCCTGGAGCAGAGGGTACTAAGACCACGATCACACTTTATCTGCTTAAAGGTTGCGCGGGTGTGGCGGCCATCATAGTTTTTCACTTTAATACTATGTAATGCTGCTTGATTAATAAAAAAAAAAATTGTAAGAGAAGTTGAAGTTTTAATGCAGGTCAAATCCATGAGTTTGTTGCTCTATATGCAGCCAAGATGTAAAAAGCAGCGGGTGTTTACAGTAAAAACATAAATACAGCACCGGAGACACCACGATGTGACGCAGAGTCTAGACAAAATATCAGTAATTGTGAAGGATGTAATTACTGTTTGACTATACATATTTACTGCAATGACAGTATTTACAGTGTGTTTTCACTAGTTGTGTAGTCTGTGTGAATATATGTTTTGAAGACTACTGTTTCCAGCTTTTTTATCTAACATGCTTTTGTCCAACATGTTTACTATTTGACAATTTGAATGCAAAAACATGGAAGTAATCAGTGGTGGCGAGTAGATGTCTCTTTGCAGGCTGCGGAGGAAAGGCCTCTGAAACACTGCGGGACACTGCAACACAGCATAAAAATGACATTAGATAATTTTCAGTTAATGCATGTAAAGTCTAAACAAGACAATTTCATTTCCTTTTTCCATTTCCCTGTGTTACCCTCCAGAGTGCCTAAATATAGACGGTCTTCCCTGCGGAGACTCCAGCACCTCCCTGTACTCAGGTGTGCAGAAGAAGCCTGCTGTTTGCCCCGTGGACGCGCTGGCTTCAGCCCTGCGGGAGCAGCTCACCTACGACAGGGACTCTGACAGCCTGACCACCTCCCCCTCCTCCAGCAGCCTGGACACCTGCAGCAGCCAGAAGATCTTCCAGGTCTTCAGCAAGCCTAGCGGGAGCCCCATTCATCAGGAGATGAGCGTAGCAGGGGAGGTGAGGGAGGCAGGTGAAGGCAGCGGCTCTTCCTTCTCTGAAACGGATGCCTGCCATGATGAGGAACCCAAAATCCCTCGCTCAGTGACCGACGGAGAGCTCCGTCAGCGGATCCTGAACCCACTCAACCACCATGGGGTGAGTACAGAGGAGCCTTTGTTGAGAGATTATTTGGAAAGTGAGGCATATTTTAAAATCCTGCATTGAATTAATACTTGTTGGTTGCCTCCTTTAACCTCTTTGATTTGGCGACAAACTCATTTTGAGCAGCTTTCTGCTGTGAAACAGAATCCTGCTAGAGATTGATATAAGCTGAAGCACCGTCACTCAGATACCCACAATCCAGCTCACTGATGGCCACACACACACAGGAAGTCCTGTATGCCCCAAAATGCCCAGCCTCAAACAGACACACACTGAGCGTACACAGTATCTCTGTCCTGTTCTTATTTTAATGTGCTCCTTGCTGCTCAGGCTCTATATTTTGTTTCTAGAAATGCCCTGCAGTTGTCACATCAAACCAAACTGATATCAATCAGCGTTATGCAAACCGCCCTACACACACTGTTCCAACACCTGCACTCATGCATGCTAATGTAAATATTGTCAAAGTCAATTTTAGATTCAGTAATACGTGACTGCTTCAGTAAATAATAGAGACCAGCCAGTACTTTGTATAACACTGTCAGTCATTTTCTCCTTGATGTTAAGCTCAAAGCGTCCGGTTGCCCTGAAAACATTTTTGTGTTTGCCCATCATGTGTTCTGTGGTGACCCAACTCACTGCAGGAACGTATATCCCCCGTTTTGCAGCTTAAAAAAGTCAAATTGTAGCATATGTGATGGACGGAGCTGGCTGCTGCAGCGTGTGCTCGGGGTACAGTTCCTCCAGTGGTGGCTATGTGCTTTAAAAACTCACTGTCTTCACCAAAGTTCACCTACATATCTGCATCTCTGCTCATGAATGTCTTTTTCTCACAGAGAGCTTGTAGCTTTGGAGGATTTGACCTGACCAACCGCTCAGTACAGGCGGTCCTCTCTGACCATGACAACACTGTGCGTAACCGCCGTTCCTCCTGAATTTTCATAGACTGAATCCATAGTCAAACTTGTTTGTTTATTTGCCTGTTTTCCTGCCTTTTGTGTATGTAAATTAGAATAAAGACGGAGATGGTGTGAGAGATGCCATTAAATCTCCAGCAACATCTCGGATTTCCCTGGGCAAAAAAGTCAAGTCGGTGAGGGAAACTATGAGAAAACACATATCCAAGAGATACCACTGTTCTCTCTCTGAACAGGTAAGTACAGTACAGAAGCATTAGCAGTGTTACTGCTGCAGATTGTTCATATAACCACTGCTGGGAAGATTGTGAAGCAAAGCTAATATTATTCTGTTCTCCTGTGTGTCCTAGTCAAGTTCAGATCGCATATCCAGCTGCCCTCACTCGCCTCAGACAGACTCCGACTCTTTGGAGAAACCCAAACTGAAGCCAGGAGGCTCTGTGGAAAGCCTGAGGAGTTCCCTTAGTGGACAAAGTTCCATGAGTGAGTCCGTGTGTTTACAGTGTGCATGTGCCTTATACGGGTGTCCTCGCAAATAATTCTCAGTGTTTGTTTTAACTTAGCCTTGGAACACCAGATGTGTGCTATTTATCAGAAAGGTGTTTCAAGGACGCCTTTGAGATAGTCTAAACTTTCTGGTCCCGCTGTGTTTGTCTGCATGGAATGATGTGTAGCATAATGGCACCCCAGTCGGATTAAAAGACATATTTAAAAATGTTTTTCAAATCCTAACACACCCATGCAGTTTCGTGGTCTTGAAGCGGCTAATTTGTCTTGCTGTGGTTTCTGTAGGTGGTCAGACGGTGGGCACCACTGACTCCTCTAACAGCAACAGAGAGAGCGTGAAGTCTGAGGACGGGGAAGAGGATGAGCTGCCTTACCGCGGACCTTTCTGTGGACGTGCTCTAGTTCATACCGACTTCACCCCCAGTCCCTACGACACGGACTCCCTCAAACTGAAGGTATGACCGCGTTATTGATCCAGCAAACCGCACGGTATGTAGAGATGAGCTGATGTGAGCTGACAAGCTCCACTCGTCTTGCGTTGCAGAGCGGAGACGTCATCGATATCATTAGTAAGCCTCCGATGGGTACGTGGATGGGGATGCTCAACGGTAAAGTCGGCACCTTCAAGTTCATCTATGTGGATGTCCTGAATGAAGAGGAGGCGAAGCCCAAAAAGACGCGCAGGAGGAGGAAGGCCCGGCAGCCCAAACCCACCTCTGTAGAGGAGCTTCTTGATCGCATCAACCTCAAAGTAATAAGCTTGACTTTACTCATGACTTTGTACACAGAACCAGTGCTGGAATTTTTGCTGGAAAGTTCATTTTATTTCTCGAATTTATGAGTGTTAGATAAGAGGAATACCTGCGGCTGATGGGTTAAAATTGGTTGTGGCTGTATTTAAAGAAATGGTTTTACAGTTGACAAAACACTCTTATTCAGTCTTCTGAGAATGAGCAGATCAACACCTTTCTCATGTCTGTATGCTGAATCTAATGCTGAAACCAGGAGACGGTTAGCTTAGCTAAGCATACAGAATAGAAATAGGGGAAAACGGCTAGCCTGCTCTGTCCGAAGGTAAAAAATCCTGTTTATTTAATCTGTACAAGAGCCAAAGTGTAAAAATGACAAGTTGTGGTTTTACAGGGGATTATGGGCTCAGCTGTTTCTTAGCCAGGTGCTAAGCTAAATATCTCCTGGCTTTAGCCTCACATTTACCGTGCAGCTATAAATGCTGTTGATCTTTTCAGCTAACTCTCAGCACAAAAGCAAATAATTGTATTTCCCAAAATGTAGATTACATGCACAAAGTTCTTCTTACATGTCGTCTACAGGTCAAAATCCTCTTCAGTAGTTCTGACTATATCCACTGTGCATGCTCCAATCAGTGCTTTCTATCTGTGTGGATCACCCACCCTCACCTCTCCACAGGAGCATCTTCCCACCTTCCTTTTTAACGGCTATGAGGATCTGGACACATTCAAGTTGCTAGAGGAGGAGGACCTGGATGAGCTGAACATCAGAGACGCCCAGCACAGAGCTGTGCTGCTCACCGCCGTGGAGCTGCTGCAGGAGTATGATGGTGGGTCAGGTAATCATCTGAGCCTGAGCACTGCACGTGTGGAAAACACAAAAATATTGTCAAATACAAGTCAAACATGCAGAGGCACATCTGTCAGATATAATACTCTTTATACACGTTTTAAATATGAGGGATATCTGCTATCCTGTCATATGTAATGAAGGTGGAAATGGCAGTAAAATGGAAAACGATGCACCTTAGGATTGAAGTTGGTGTGCAAAATTCATGATTAGCCATGGTAGCATTAACTTTAAAGATCTGTTAAAGGTCCAGTGTGCAGGATTTAGGGGATCTACTGGCAGAATATGGCTTTTTTTTAGTGCATAATCACCTGAAACTAAGAATGGTTGTGGTTTCGTTAGCTTAGAATGAGTTCTTTATGTCTACAGAGGGAGCGGATCCTCTTCCATGGAGTCCACCATGTTTCTACAGTAGCCCAGAACAGACAAATCAAGCACTGGCTCCAGAGAGCACCTTTGCGTTTTTTGCATTTTTAGCGCCGACTGTAGGGGAGGGCTGTTCAGCTGCAATCTGCAACCTCACCACTAGATGCTGCTAATTCCTACACACTGGTCATTTGGTAAATCTACTCCTGCTGACTCGAGCTCCCCGGCAGTTTTCTTCTGTGATCATAAGACGTGACTGTCTGCCCCCTGTTGGTGGCGTTGTGCCTTGCAGGAAGCAGCGACCCAGAGCGGAGCAGTCAGTCTGGGGGCTCACAGGAGAAGCTGCTCCTGGACAGGCGTGGCCTCCCTGGAGACTCCCCGCGGGACTCCGGCTGCTACGAGAGCAACGAGAACCTGGAGAACGGTAATGACAGCCTGAGTCGCCTGTGAACACTGTCTTCGTCTTCTGCCCTCTTCTGCCTCATCCTTCACTAGAAAGACTTGCGCGCTCTTCAGTCCTTCCTGACGCTCGAGTATTTCAAGCCACCAACTTCAGTTTTCATGCTCCTCTGGAAAGACTCTGCTATCGTCACATTCACCTCTGGTGCTGTTTTTTTTTCCCAGCATCTTCTTCTTCCAGTCATCCCTTCTGCTGTTTCTGCATCATTGACTCGATCTGTTTTGCAGTCACTTTTTTGTCTGTTCAGTGCTTTTACATTTCTTGCCTTTCTTTACGAGCATAGTATTCAAAATGGGATAACACAAGGTTCTCTGTTACTATGGGACGAGAAAGTTCACTTGCATCATATTAAACTGAGCAGTGACCTAAAGACACTTTTCACACCCCTGACCAAACTATATGTGGAGCTACTTGTAGGTCTACTCACAAATAGATCTGCAGTTGTGAGTTGTGTGGTGGTTTTTGCGTTTGCTGAAAATGGTGACTGTTGAACCGACGTGTGATAAGATTTAGATAGTTTAAAAAACACTTCTCAGTAGTTGCAGTACATATTTACCGTGAATGCTCGCTTTATTCATAGCTGTATCATTCTTATTGTGGTTACTTGGTTCGGCTGAAGTCTAAAAAAAAAAAAAAAGTTGGAAAAGTGTCAAAGTGCAGAGAATTGTGTGTAATGTAAATGAGGCTTCTTGTGAATGTCAGAGGTCCGTGGTTAGAGAACTTTGTCAGATCAGCCACGCTTGTACAGTGTATTTCTCTCAAGATTTTGCTGTTTGTGTGTATATTTTTTTAGTCCAGTAAAACACAATGTTGCACAATATTTTATCATGTGCCTGATAACTGCATAATGCAGAAGAATTAAAATATTTACTAAATACTATGATTATACTTGTTAAAATATGGCATTTTGTATAACTGTAAATGCACTAAAATGCAGACTTAGGACAACCTTTGAAATGGTTTAACAGAGTTCAAAGTTAAACTCATTCTAACACTTCTGACAGAAGTGTGGCAGGTTGAGGGTCTGGAGTCTTTCTGAAGTGTGCTTCTGTCATGGTTGAGCGTGAGGAATAAATTGCTCCATGCTTTACCAGACCTGACTGCTTCCTTCTTTTCTTCCATCCATCATCCGTTGTTAGCGCACATTTCGATGTCGTCTTGAACTCGCTCTTGTCTTTGGGCATCCTTTCCGACGCTGAGCGCTCTGCTGCTGTTCTGTTCACGTCACGTATGTTTCACACCTGACCAGCACCTGCATGATCCGCACACACTTCACTTGTTTATTTCAGGAAGGGACAAAAAGACAGCTTCATCCATGAGCAGGTCCTCCTCTGGTTTTGAGTCAAGCCACCTCCCGTCCCCAGAGTACCCTGACCTCCCCAAGACCCTGACCTCCACCAGCTCGATTAAGACCTCACTGCAAAGTAAACCAGCATGCCAGCCCTCTGTCTCACCATCACTAAGGCCCCGTAAGAGCAGCTTAACTCTCTTAAACCCAGCAAAAAGTCCTGCTCCCCGTGGAGCCATTGCTAGGAGCCACAGCTGCATGGAGCTCAGAAGAAACCCAGTGCCAGGGCTGCTGAGGCGGAGCTCCTCCCTGACCGTCCTCCACAGAGAGCAGAAGAGACGACCCATCAAGCCTAAAAACCGGAATCTGACCCCCAGCATCAAGACTGAGGAGACGGCACAGAGCAGAGTAAATCCTCAGAAACACTGTGAGGTCGTGTCTCCGTCCTCCCAGTCGTCAGACACATCACGTAAAGCTGCGTGCAGCACTTTCGGCAGGGAC
The DNA here is from genome assembly GCA_037975065.1 of Chaetodon trifasciatus. Taxonomy (NCBI): domain Eukaryota; kingdom Metazoa; phylum Chordata; class Actinopteri; order Chaetodontiformes; family Chaetodontidae; genus Chaetodon; species Chaetodon trifasciatus. The sequence goes on from JBBMOE010000058.1 coordinate 2,051,484, forward strand.
GCAGTTAATGTGTCTAAACAAGCAGAAACAACACAAAGCACGCGCCCCCTCCAGCCGCCACCCACACGCCCAGCAGAAAGGCCCAATTATCCTTTAATAACACCTTCATCACCAAACCCACGCCGAGAGCCCTTATCAACAGAGACTGCCTGTTTCTTCAGCTGCACAAACCACATGCTGTCAGCGGACACGGCCAGCCGCTCACTTTCGGCCACCTCCGAAGCCCGCCGGCTGAAAATGAGAGGTAAGAAGAAGACTTCCACAAACGCAGTAAATCTGGGTTCCCTGAATGAAGAAAGACTGTAGCTGCAGGGTACTGATCACAAAATGGAGCCGCTGTCTGACAAGGTTTTACCCTCAAAAGTACACCGAACTGTCACCTCACAGATGTTCATCACTGCTATTGGATGATGATTGGAAATACTGATTTTTTTTCCCCCCAAATAACCAATGATCTCTGAAGATGTAGCCATAGAGTGTTTAATCTGAGCTCATTAATGGCTCATTTTTCCACAGCGTGCAGAAAGTGTAATGAGTTAAGTGTAAATGCAGCGTTGTCGCTTTTTAGTAGCTTCAAGTGGATACAACCATTACAGAGTTCAGTCGAGTAGAAGTAATCCTCCCTGAGGTGTGTTTGTACCTGAAGTTTAGACAGTGTTAACTCATGTTTATATTACTAACTTAACTGGTTACACCTCTCTCAGTGTGGCTGATGTAATACCTCAGTGTCTATTTCAGATGTTCTCCATTCAGCTGAATCCAGTCTGTCGAGGAAACTGCACTTACACAGGTGATGGCAGTGAGCGGCCATTTATCCCACATCAAACAAAGCTTTTCTGAATTAATTACGCTGTTTTTAAGTGTGTATTAGTGTATATGTCCAGCTCCTTTTTCACAGAAGATTTTTTTACTTGTTCAGTCAGAAAAGAACAGATGCTTCAGTTTCAGGGTATCGTGCTTGCTGGCTCACTGGCACACTGTGAGCCATTGTTGATGTTATTGTTGATATTGTTCGTAACCGCCGCTCTTTTCCTACTATGACAAGTCAAAAAATATTGTTGATATCAGCTTAATCTAACTGCAGGTAGCGATAGCAATCAGTGACCAGCTCTGTGTGGAGTGTAGACAGAAATGAAGCAGCTGAACGACGACAAACCACCCAGAAAGCATCTGTCTTTTATGGAAAAATGATTTGTTTATTTCATATCCGTCAATTATGTGCAGTAATTTAATTAAAAGGGTTTCTTTTCTGTATGCTTTGTAAAAATGCAACCGAGGCTTTTAATCACTGTTTTACCCTCGTATCAATAAATGTTGGTATGTTTGAATTAAGCTCATCTCTCTCTGTACTCAACTGTTTTTAGCACCAAGTGGTAAAAAATTAAGAAGGAAGTGTTTATTAGGACATTCTCACAAAGCCAGTCGCACCACTGTTAAATAGCCATTAAGTTCATTTCATTACATAAATTATTTCCCTACACACACTGTGAAAATGGTGCAAATTCTACAGCTTTTTCCTGTAAGTTTGGATTCGTTGTCAGTTGATTATGTCTCATGATTTGAGGACGAGTGTTTTCTGCGTTAGCTACCAGCAGGATTTAGTGGCAGACTTCAGTCATAGTTTCGCCTGAAGCAGCATTTCATCCAGGCACTGCTTGACCAGCCCCAGTGCGTCCAGGGCGGTACCCCAGGCGAGGGTGACTCCCCAGCCTCCGTGGCCATAGTTGTGGACCACAGGCACCCTGCGACCCTGCAGCTCCACCAGCTCCCTCTCCACCCTCGGGTTCCTCCTGCTGGGCCTCAGACCGACCCACTTGCTGAGGACTTTAGCTTCGCTGATCGAAGGCTCCAGCTTGCTGCAGCGCATCAGGATGCTCTTCGTTTCTCCTTCGTCCACTTGTAGTCGCCAGTCGTCCTCCTGCCTCGTGCCGCCGGCGGTGACGCAGTGTATGCCGGGGTAAATGTAGGTCTTTCCATCCCCGTCTCTGATGAAGTGATTGAGCCAGGGGGCCTCCAGCTTGAGGACCTGACCTCTGACCGGGTACACCTTGCCGTCACCCACCAGCGTTTTGGAGCCCAGACCAGAGCAGTTGACAATGATATCATAGCTGCTGCTCAGCTCCTGAAGACTGTTGATCTTCCTCTTTTCCAGCTGACCTCCAGCTTTTCTGAATCTGTACAACAACATGATCTCTTGTAATCAGCTATTCACCTCTTCCTCAGTGGAGCCAAAATATAAATTGTACCTGTAAATGTTTCAAATATATTGGAATTACAATAATAACACCTTTGACATGACAGAGACAGTTTAATGTAGAGGACAAACCTCCTCTCCAGCCACGGCAGGTAGCTGGAACATTCACATTTTATGGTGGTGAACGCGTGGCCGAACTTGTGATCCGGAAACCTTTTCAATTCCCTGTCAGTCATGAATCGAAAGCCGATCACAGAGTCTGACCAGAAGGGCTTCTTAATGACTGGAACCTCCTTGAAAATTTGCCAGCTGGAAAAAAAGATGCAAACAAAAATCAGTGGATATAAAGAGATCTATTTTAGTAGTGACCTGAATGACTATTTGCCCCCTTTTATAGCCCCGTATAACAAATGCTACCCAGAGCTCAGTATTACTCCAGCGTCTGGTGAGTGTTGGGACTGAGCAATGGCCAACAGGTGATCAAAGCTGTCCTTGAACCAGCGTTTTTGTCTTTCCAAGGGAATATCTGATAGAGAAATACAGTAAAATCAGTCATTGTCAACATGCAAAACTAATGTGGACTGCATGTGTACATGTAAAGGGCCGGGATAGGTGATGAGTTTATATGCATGCTGACTGCATTACATTTTAAAGTATAACATCTGAGATAAGGAGATCGTTGCATACCTGGAAACTGTTGAGCAAACAGGATCCCAGCAGCTCCATCACTGGTGGTGTCTGGACTGAACTTCTCGGCCAGCACAGTGACGGAGCAGAAAGGGAGAGCCTCTGCGATGCAGACGGCGGCGGAGAAGCCGATCACACCTGCTCCCACCACTGCAACCCTGACGCGTTTCATCCTGCCCAGGCCTGATGTCCAAACTGGAGTGAAGAACTGTGCCAAATGCTGCTCGACGGCTAAAAAACAACCTTTGTTATCAGCGGCTCTAAAGCTTTAATCCACAGCGACTGGCTTCCATATCTAGATTGACTGCACAGTCCAAGGTTCAGTATCGCAAACCTTCAGTCCAAGGACTTGTCATTGTGGGAATGGTTACATAACAGACGCTGTAAACTGGGCCACAGAGCAAGAAGCAGGCCACCACTGCTGCAGACTGCTCCAGTAGTTTTTAACCGCGGGTGATTTGAAGTACTTCTTCCCCATTGCTATAATACTGCAGAAGTGTGTATGCCATGGGGCCAGTGATGGAAGAAGTCTTCTGGTTCTAACGGATAGCATGTGTAAGTAGAAGTAGCCAACGAGAGAGATATATATATATGTGTGTGTGTGTGTGTGTGTGTGTGTGTGTGTGTGTGTGTGTGTGTATATATATATACACATACACATATATATGTATATGTGTGTGTGTGTATGTATATGTATATGTATGTATATGTGTGTATATATACACACACACATTAATACATACATACACATATACATATACACACATATACACACACACACATACATATACACACACACACACATATATACACACATGTGTGTATATATATAATACATACATACACATATACACACACACACATATCTATCTATCTATATATATATGTACACACATATACATATATACGTATATAGTAAATGTTAAAATACAAAAGTATAGCAGCAAAATTTACTTTACGTACAGTATGAAAAGTAAAAGTATTCATTAAGCAGCAGAATGGCCCTTGTGTTATTATATATTATTCTGTATAATTCTTCTTACTGATGCATAAACGTGTAAAAAAGCTTGTTAATGTCATGCTGGTGGAGGAGTTGGAGCTAATTTGAACTACTTTAAAAACTGATGGACAGTTTAACCCAAAAGAACCCACGGTGACACGGGTGTCACAAGTCCTTTAAATGTCCTGGAAAGTTCCTCATACAGCTTCATCCTCGGCTTTAACTCATGAAGTCCCTAAGTGACTCATACTGAACATCCTGATTGGTCATGTGACAGGTCATGTGATTTTTGTGTTCCCATAACAACATTTCCAAGATGTCTGTGTGCCAGGTTAACACACGTGACCGAACTAGCTAAATTTTAAAAAGCTTGTTTTTTGTTGCTTAAGGTAAGATTCAAGCCATTTAAGAATTCTAATGCTTACATAACATGTCCTTTATTACATTTAACCTGTTGTGAACACGTTTCTTGAACAAATTGATATAAAACAAATCAGATAAATATCGTTGTGACATATATATCACATCGGGCCTTTAACCTTAAAATTGCCACGGAAAACCTAATGTGACATGTATGTAACATTACAGATGTTTGACACTAGGGAGGCACTGTTTTGACAAAAATGTCAGAAATGTGTTCTATGTGGTCTATTTAGTGTGTTTTATGTCCCCCATAATTTTCCTTGAAGGAGAAATGGGTCCGGGTTCTTATGGGTTAATTTGTACCAATGCATCCTAATAAAAACAATGGCGTGAAAAGTACCATATTCCCCTCTGTATTTAGTAGCAAATGCCTTTATAAAGTACAAATACCGCAAAGCTGTACAGTGCAGAGAGCTCACCCTGAGGCCCCTGGGTATTTGGAGCCCATAGTTGATTTGTGGTTCATATTATGGTGTGAAATTAAGCGCCGTCAAAGTAAAACTCCTGAGTTTACCTTTTTTGTTTACTGCGGTCACTGCTCAGGGGAGTGTCTGTGGGTGTTTGTTTCGTCTTCTTTACAGGGCGTGCAGGTCCTGAACAACGAGCAATGACAGCGATTATTTATCACTATTATTCACTACTTATTTAACAGAAGTTCTCTGTATAAAAATGTCCCGTATGTCTCTGATAATTTCTTCTTCGTCTACGTTTCGGAACAGCCAGCTCTGACAGAGCGCTCGTGCAATCTACAGTGTGTCTCGTCAGAATCACACCTCTCGCGATAAGTCAGACACGTTCTCGCCCTCCGTCCAACGACAGCACAAGGTAAGGTCCTAAAAGCTCACTATTTTAAATTCCACCGCGGGTTATGGGCTCAGCCTGTCCGGGTCCTCTCTCAAACAGAAGTATTCGTGAAATGCAGTCGGTTGAAAACTTTATTTCAGCCGCACGCTTCGCTGTTTGTGCCAGTTGTGGCCTGTTTCTCGCTAGCAGCGGGTGCATTGTTTGAGTTAGCTTGCTTGCTAACATTCATGTTGCTCACATCGCTGCAGGTTATCCGTAGCTGTGAGACCAAACATCAGCGGATAAACTTGTTTGAACGTGTTCGAGAGTAGAAAAAATACTAGCTGCACTCAGTTGGGGGACGTGGATAAATAAAATGAAATGGTAGCAAGCACTGGTTCTGAAATGAGTTGTCAAAATTGGCTGATAGATAAATCAATCGTTTATGACATTTATTAGGGGGAAAAATGCCAAACACTGAGGATTCATCTTCCCTTTTCCCACTTAATCATCTTATTCACTTGGGGTTTTGACTGTTCAGATAAGCAACTTGAAGACATCACGTAGGTCTTTTAAAGGACATTTTTAACTGTGGCATCCATTGATGAGAGTATTTTCAATATCAGTGTGTTGGTTAGTAATTATTTAGTGTAGAAACTGTCGCCTGTTTTGTGCAACCAGCAGTCTGAAACAAGAGATATTCAACGTATATATAATGATACAAAACACATTGTTTTTCAAATGCTTAGAAAGATAGATGATCAGTATTGTTGGTAATTGTTCTGCCGATTAAATAACTGATTACTTGCACAACTAAACTACAGATCAAAAACTGAAAATACACATTGGACCAGCCCTAAAACAAGAGGATTGGCTTTATGTTTCTGCAGCTTTTCCTTTAAATTGATGAGGTAGAAAGTTTGTACACTGAAATGCACACCGACAGAGAAAAACCAATCCTGTCTGTCTGTTTCTGTCTCTCAGTCTTACACGCTGTAATACTGTTTTAAAAGAAAGTTCCTTTTCACTGCCTGCAGGAAGAGAAGTGATTGTCCTGAGATGTCACAGAAAGCATCTCCATCACTCATGGCCCTTCATTCAGATTCACATAAGCAGAGCATCCTGAGCAAATTCGACCGGCTCAGGAAGAGGGACCTGCTGTGCGACATCACTCTTGTGGTGGAGGACGTGCACTTCAAGGCGCACAAAGCCCTGCTGGCGGCGAGCAGCGAGTACTTCTCCCTCCTGTTCACAGCAGAGGATCGGATCAGCCCGCCGACTTACCGGCTGGATGGCGTGGCGGCCGAGATGTTTGCAGCGGTGCTGGAGTTCATCTACAGCGCCCAGGTGTCCGTGCAGGAGAGCGCCACAGAGCAGCTTCTGGCCACGGCTCGTCTGATGGAGGTCAGCGACCTCGTGAAGGCGCTCACTGAACTCACACGCTCTGCTGCAGCGGTTAGAGGTGAGGAGGGAGACAAAGCGCCTGATCCGTCCAAACGCAAAAGGGGACGACCAAAGAAGAGCGTGGACGTGACAGAGCTGGAGGGCAGAAGTGCACCATGTGAGAGCTCAGAGGAGATGCAGGCTGGAGCTGTGGACTGCGATGACGCCGTAACTGAGTCGCAGCCTAAAGACGATGCAGATTATAGCCCGGGAGCGCACCGGCAGAGCAAACGCAAAATCAGGCCACCGGTAAAATACAAGAGCTATAAGGTGGGCAGCGACACAGCAGGAAGCAAGGAGCCGGGGAAGAGAGGCAGGAAGAGGAAATACCCCAACACTGAGGCCCGATGTGAGGACTGCGACAAAGTGTTCAAAAACCACCTCTTCTTAAAGATTCATCAGAGGACTCACACAGGTAATCTGCCAGGTCAGTTCTGATTAAAGGGATGTTCTAGAGGACCAACAGCAGCTGGGTTGAATCCCAGATCATTAGAAACACCATCCTCTCCCTAAAGGATCATCTTTATAACAAATTTGCTATTATTTTCATAGCTTTGGCCATTAATCCTAATTCCTAATAAAGCAGAATATTAGGATTTTTAAGCGCATGAAAAGCTGAGGTGCCTACAGCTGTAGACATTGTTGGAAAATGACCTACATGCTCAGTAAGGACTGACCGGAGTTTAATGGACATACAGGCAGTGTCCATCACAGCTGTTTGAGTCTGTGTGAAGCTGGAGCATCTGTCTCTCACCACTGATCAAATGAACCCGTGCCTGTCACTGTGTTTCACAACTGTTCCCCAGGAGAGAAGCCCTTTCGGTGCCTCGTTTGTGGGAAGGGTTTTACCCAGAAGCACACTCTGCTGGCTCACCAGCGCATGCACACCGGAGAAAAGCCTTTCGTGTGCACCGTCTGCTCCAAAGCGCTCTCCACCAAACACTCCCTGCAAGAGCACATGAACCTCCATGAAGGTAGGATCAGACCGGGTCCATCGTGTTCTTCATTCGCCTGGTGTGGGTTCGAATTGTGTCTCTTTGTCTGCATCTTTAGAAAAGAAGTCCTTCAGCTGTGAGAAATGTGGAAAGACGTTTACTCAGAAGAGGCAACTTAAAAGCCATCACAGAGTTCATACAGGTCGGAATCACGTCACTTCAACAGCAGCATGTTGTTTCTAATCATCACTCCTGAAAGCTGAAGAATGTGTTCTTTATTCTTTTTAATTGAAGGCAAGTCGTTACCAGAATGCGCTCAGTGTCACCACAAGTTCATGGACACGGCTCAGCTGAAAAAGCACCTGAGGACTCACACAGGTAAAGACAGACACACCTTCCACAGATCTGAAATCATTTCTGAGCTACCGCTTTTACTGTGTAGCTAATTTCTACAACATGTGGCGGCACCTGCTGCAGCCTGCTGGTGACATTAATGATGTCCTTGCAGGTGAGAAGCCCTTCACCTGTGAGATATGTGGAAAGTGTTTTACAGCCAAGAGCACACTGCAGACTCATATCCGAATTCACAGGTGAGAAATATGAATATATAGAAATGTGATTCCTTGTTAATAAAAAAAACATTGATTTCAGCCACTTTAACACTCAAAAATTAAAATCAAGTGTCCTTTTGCAGAGGCGAGAAGCCGTACGACTGCGGCATCTGCAACAAATCGTTCTCAGACCCCAGCGCGAGACGACGCCATGTCACCTCTCACTCAGGGAAGAAACCCTTCACCTGCTCCTTCTGCAGCCTTTCATTCACCCGCGTGGACAATCTGAAAACACACACCAAGTCCCACAACAAGGAAAGAGCTGCAGCCACAGACGCCTCCTCGGGGGCAGCGGACGCCGCGGCACCGCCGGAGGAGGCGCGCAACATCCTGCAGCTGCAGCAGTACCAGCTGCCCTCCAGCTCCGAGCAGGAGATCCAGCTGATGGTGACGGGAGACGTGGACATCAACTTCGTGCCGGCTCAGGAGCAGGAGATCAGCATCATCACCACGGAGGGGCAGGCGACGGACTCGGCCCACTCCAGACTCACCCTCCTCACCCCGTCGCCAGGAAACGCGCAGAACGTGGCTCTGGTCGCTCAGGCCGGCGTGGTGGACCAGAACCCTCAGATTCAGACTATCAGTATGTTGGAGGGCCAGATGACGCACCAGCCCGACCAGATGCACGTTATCACTCTGAGTAAAGAGGCGATGGAGCACCTACAGGCCCATCACGGCCCCCCGCAGCCCCTTCAGATAGCGCCGCGACCCGTCCAGCAGCTGCAGGTGATGCACCAGCCGATCCAGCAGCTGGCCGTCGCTCAGGAGGCCTCGCAGGGCCAGGTGAGCCGCGGGGAGCACAGCCAGGCCATTCACATCAGCAGCCAGAGCAGCCAGCCCATCTCCATCAGCCAGACCAGCGAGCAGATCTCCAGCCACCACATCCAGGGACAGACCTTTCAGATCCAGGCAGGGACCGTCTCCTACCTGTACACCACCGGGCTGCCGCAGGAGGGCTGAGCGTGAGCCGGATCCACACCGACAACGCTACAGTAGACTGTTTTTTTTTTAAGGATGGTGAAGGCGTGACCTGCTTGACTGTCTCTGACTGGCTAACTGTGATATTCTACATACCAGAGCACCGCTGGCTTCACTCCATGTCAGGACAGAGTGGGACTTCAGGGAAACTCAGTCTCCTCCTGAATAGCAGTAAACTCCACAAACATCTTGGGATGCAGCAGAGCCTGACCAGTTCAGGATTTTTGTTTATGATTTATGTGCTGACAGATTTATCTTCAGTAAGATGATATCAGGCTTGACGTTTTGAAAAGCAGCAAACTGGGATGTCTTGGATGATGGAGCTCCTTTTAAGTGTTACCTTATGGATTTTATTATCTCACTCAAGTCTCAGGTGTTGGTGGATTTTCACTCAGTACAGGACATGAGTTGAACCCAGTGCTCGAGAGCAATGCATGAATTAATCTACAGAGCTACAGTAAACTTTAGGACACGTCAGAGTGAAGCGTGAAAACAATATTTTATTGTCAATCAATGGAACTGATAAGGAAGCAGAAGAGGCAGAGCGGTACGATGGAGCTGCTCTGTGCTCTGAACACATGCACAGTACAGTATGACTGCGGTGGATGACGCTCTAAAATGGATCATAAAACGCTTTGATGATGAAAAGAATGAGCCAGGCCCTTCCTGAGGTTTGCGCCTTTGAAAATGATCTAAATGTGACTTTGTTGACAGACGGCTGCAGGACACAGTAAATCGTCACAGAAGCCCGCAGAGCGCTCCGCATGACGAACAGCAGCTGACTGGTTAAACAGGCTGGTGTTGCTTTACAGAATAAATCTCACAGGCCTGGCAACGTCGCCTCAGCAGTCAGGGCTCGCAGGCGAGGCGGATCCTGAAAGAGCGACAGGCTGAATGTGGATTTATCCAACGACATCACCACAGCAGATAAACAACAGTTTGTTGTTAAGTGAGGCGGTCAAATGATCAACATGTTCAGGACTTCGAAGTTTAGTTTTTAGTAATGTGTTGAGCTTTGAAAAACAGTCTAACCAACCAGAGCTTTCCTTCATATGACATGCTCTTCATCAGCAGATGAATTTTGCCCAGTTGTTGTGAAACCGCAGATGTTTATATTATTGTTTTGATCACTTAAAAGAAAAAGTGGACGTTTTGGGTTTTTGTATGTGCTCATTTGCTTAGATGAGAATATAGAATCAAAATAATCACGTCTGCACAGTGAACGTGAAGCTACAGCCAGCAGCAGGTTAGCTTAGCTTAGCACAGTGACTGGAAACGGTTGGAAACAGCTAGCCTGGCTCTGACCTGATATAACAAAATCTAGCCATCGGCACCTAAAGTTAAAGTTAACACACTCTGACACATTTTTACACTTTGGTTTTTGTACAGATTAAACAAATGAGATGTAATGAGTTACTGAGAGAGGCTTCAGAGATGTTTACCTTCTGACACAGCCAGGCTAGCAGCTTCCCCTTGCATCCATTCGTCATGCTAAGCTAACGTTAACTGGCTGTAGGTTCATATTTAATGAACAGATGTGAGACCGCGATTGAGCTTCTCATCTAACACTCTTATCAGACAGCGAGAAAGCAGATTTCCTAAAACGTTGAACTATTCCTTAAAGGTAGAAATTCATCAATAATTGAATTAAATTAATAATTGCAGGACAACTGGGCAAAAACACCCTGATACATGACTGAAAGCTCTTACACTCACTCAGTGAACCTTGTGGTGAGATTGTTATTGTTTACGAGGTTAAAATGACCTTTGTGATCTTCACATTTTGCATTTTGTTTTCTTATTGACACTATGATTTAAAATTGTTGTCTTTTTTATTGTTGTTGTTTTTGTGTGGAGCCCAGGATAACCAGCAACCGCTATGTGGAAGCTAATGGGAGATCAAATCAAGAATAAAGAAGAAGAATTAACTTAAAAACTCCTTTTTTTGAACCAATGTGAACGAGAAATTAGCTGAAAAAATGAAAATGTGAACACGTAAAAACTGATGAAGACCTCATAATGTGGACACTGAAACAGAGAGAGAAGCCTTCAGCTGTCATTCCCCTCAGTTTCACCACGTTTCTCGCTCGCTCACCGCTCTCGGTCGCTCTATTCTGCCGTTTGAGCGGCTCCCGGCTGTTTCTGCTCTCTGCTGTTTTGGCTCTGCGGAGACGTCCTGAAGTGCGCTGGAGTGTGTGAGTGTGCCAGGCTGCCGACTGGCCGTCTGTCCACCTGAGACACAAATAGAACAGAGACTGAGCTCCGCTGCTCAGAAACACGATCTACAATGAAATCTAAAATGTCATCACAAAATGAAACGGGGATCTGATGAGACAGTGGCTTTAAGTTCACTCCTGAAGCGCCTGAGCGGCCACACATGGAGTCTTTTTCTTTCTGCAGATCATCACTTCGCTGCTCTGAGATGGAGGTGGGATTAAGGTGGGCGCCGCACCTGCTGAGGGACAGGCAGCACTCGATCTGCTGACAGACAGCGTGTAACTCCTGCTTTGCCCTGTGGTGGAACAGACGCAGAGAGAGGTGGGAGTGAAGTGTCAGATCGCGTCTGGTGAGACGGCCGACTGCAGCGAGCGTCTCCGAGGCGGCGTCGTCCGGTCTCTGCTGACGTACCTGTCGTAGTGGTGCACCTGGAGAAAGCCGCCTCCAGGTCGTTCACCTGGCTCTGCAGTCTGCCCGCCTGCTGAAAGGCTTCCTGTTTGAGGCTGAGCTCCCTCTGCAGCTGGCCCCTCACCTGCGAACACACAGCAGAGAACAGGAAGCCACAGTCTTTCTAATGTCTGAGCTTTCGTTTTGCCGCGTGGCCGACGTGTTTGAACAGCTCGCTGATGGAGGACAGACGTTCAGAGGAGGGACACGGCTGACCTCTGTGATTCTCTGACCTCTAGCGCCACCTTGAGGTTGGCAGATGTTCTGGCTCTCATGTCTCATTAACAGTTGGGTGAAGCGTTTATGTTGTCCTCAGAATGGACTGATGTGATGTTTTCGCTAATTCCCTGACATCTAGCAGCGTCAGCGGGTCGAAATCTCACCATGACCAGTGTTTTACAAATGACCTTCCCATCAGCCTCAGCTGCACTTTGTGTTGTGAATGTCCCGGGCCCATATTCACAAAGCATCCTAAGGCTAAAAGTAGTGACGTAGTGACAATTCCTCAAATTCTAAGATTTTTCCTAGAAGATAAAAGTTACTCACAAAGCGTCTTAGGCCTTAAGAGAGCTCCTAAGGTGAAAAACTGTTAGGAGGAGGGAGGAGGACTTTTAAGAAGCCTAAGAAAGACAAGATGGGGGAAAGACCGAGAGGAAGGAGAGATATTCTCCGTACGTTAAATGACAGCGATTTAATAACTCGCCACCGGCTCGATCGTGCTGGGATGATGTCTGTGGTTGACCTCATCAGGGATGAGCTTACTTGTCCCACCCAGCGCAGTAACGCAATAACACCTGAGATGAAAGTCATCACAACACTGCGTTACCTGGCCACGGGTAAAATGCAACAGTGTGACAGTGATGACTTGGGTCTGTCACAACCAACCGCTCTCGCGTGAGATTGCAGCACGCACCAGCGCTTCTCACACTCGTGCATGAAAGGAGAGGGAACGACGCTCCCAAGTCTGCCTCTTCCCTTGGGTTGTGATCCCGGGACCCAGTTTCCCTCTTAACACTGTTTTATTTTCATCCACGAGCTGTGCTAGCAGCAGGCGCTGCTCTTGTGTCCAGTTTGGCTTCCTTCTTCTCTTTTTATCTGTTTCGTTCGTCGTTTTGGTCATTCTGCCGAATCAAACCGCTTTTTATAAGGACGCCAGCAAACACAGGCTGTGCTGACAGCTGAGTCTGCGTCCACCATTAATGTCAAATACATTCAAATTAGAGTGGACAGTAAACATAACAATATGCAAATCAATATAATGGACATGTGAATGAGGCACGTTCAGACATTTTGAAGCTGTATCACAATTTTGCTGAGTTTCATCATCATGACATAAAATTAATGTTGTGATTCCACATTTCTTAATACAGTCCAAGTTATATGACTGGTTGATTTTACTGTCCATTCTTTACTAGAAGAGCGGAGTGTTTTTTTTTTTTGTAACAACCAATCACAGCTTTTAGAAGACTGCATCATACCTAGCACCGGGGTCAACCACACCTCCTCACTAAGGTAAAAGTGTGTGTACCCTCCTTGCTCAGAGTTGCTCTCAGACACTTCCTGAATCACTCTTAAGCTAAGATTCCTTGCTGGGAATTTTAAGTAAGGGACAATGCCCGACGAGGACGGTTGGACCGTCAGACGGTTGCTTCCATGAAGTCCATTCATTTCTGATAATGGACACCTCGAAGGGCATTATCCCGCTTATACCATGGTCACTTACGAAAGAAATAAATATTAAATCAATTGTTAATACGTTAATGTTGTTTTTTACCGTTGAAATCGTAAGTTTTTCACAAGAAGCGGCTGAGTAGACTATTTAATATCTCTCGTTGTGACGCGTTGCCAAGGTAACCGGCTCTGGCCACAGAACCTGCAGCTCGGTCGGCTGCAGCTGTTACTCGAGGCCTGATCAGCGGAGGAAGTGAGATGATTGGTTAACGTTATGTTACGTGACACAAAGCATCATTTCAGAGGGCAAGTGCACCTCTTACAAGCGGTAAGGTGTGTGTCCAGAGGATGATGGGAAATTAAAACCGCTCGTGTCGTCTACTGTCTTGCCGTTGTGAGAAATAAACTGTGAAATAACGTATGTTAACGTATGTTTTGAGTTTCTGTTGTCACGGTTACCAACTAGCGTTTGAGCCAGCGCAATAATTTAGATCAATCAGGCTGTTTGACCGGAACTTTTTTATAGGTGTCCTACAACACTTTTTAACGGACACCCTGCAGCCAATCAGAGTCGAGTATTCACCCAGACCATGGTATAAGGCTAAGTAAGGAGCTCTCTTAGAGGACTCTGAGAAGCTTTGTGAATGATGTATAATAGATGTTTAAATTTAAAGTATCTGAGATTCATTTTGAAGATTTGACATTTTTTCTGTTGAACCGGATTGAGAATTTTTTCTCCTTCTGAAGCTAAAGAACATTAAAAACTCATCTGCATAATGTTTCGTCACAAAGCTGAAACAGAACTTAAACTGTTGCATCATGGACACTTTAAATGTTTGATTTTCTCACACGCACACACACACGCACACACACACACGCACACACACTAGTCTCCTGAAGCCCGTTCGCAGACCTGTCGGATCTCCTTGGCGCTGCGCTGTCGGTGGAAGCGGTTCATCCTGCTGCCTCTGTCCAGCTGCTCGCTCAGCGCCCTGAGCTGCGTCTCTCTGTCCTCCACGTCGGCTCTCATTTGTTCCAGGCTCTGCACTCGATAGGTGTCCAGCTCCTGCCTGCTGCGGGCCTCCTGCGCAGACTGATGCCTGAACAGCTGGAGCTCCTCTGCCTGCGTAACAGAGGGTGCTCAGTGAAAACATCCAGGCTTCCAGTGTCGGACATTATGACCATTTAAAACCTCACAGGAGAGTTTTACATGAATGTAAGTCTGCAGATACTTCAGATGTGTAACTGTGCCCAAATAGAGACTTCAACCACTAGAAATCACATACTGTGGCAGTTACACAATCATGTACACAATACAGGCTGGCATGAGATCGTAATACAGTAACTACAGTACAAAAATACTAAATAAATGTGAATAAATAAATCAGTGTTTGCAGCTTCTTCAATGTAAATATTTTCTGGTCATCTCTGTTAAATGATAGTAAACTGAAAATCTGTAAGTTTTGTGCTGTTGATCAGACAGAACAAGACATGAAGATATCACTTTGGGCTTTAGGAAATTCTGAAGCACATTTTTCCCAATTTGCTGACATTTTACACACTAAAAATCTATCATTTGATGGCTAAAATACCTGGTAGATTAACGCAGAACCATTCTAACTTAAAGATGTAACTGAGTTTTGCTCTGCAGTCGGTCTTTGGCGGCTGAAGGGTGGATGATGCTCCACGTACCTTCCTGCTGAGCAGCTTCTTGGCGCTGCTGCACTCGGCCTGACGCCGGGTCAACTCCTTCCTCACAGCCTCCAGCTCCTCCTGCAGGAAAAGCACCTCCTCCTCTGACATCATCTTCACCCTGAGAGCCTCGGCGCGGCTGCTGATCTCCCTCTGGACGACAGGAAGTACGTTATCGTTGTTACCTGAATCACTGTGATGTTATGTTTACTTTCCCAAACAGTGTTTTATGATAAGTTAAACAGATTTAGTATTTAACTGACTGAAGCTTTTGACGTATCAGACATTAAAACAGGAGAATAAAAGCGGCTGAGGAGCACAGGCAGCAAACACAAGCTTCTGACTCAACACGCTATCCGGCTCGCTCTCGTGGTCGTCCTGCAGGGGCTGAATCTCATTTCTATATTGATCACTCTGACCTGCTGAGTCTGACGCAGCTGTCGGTGAAGTTTCTCCTGGTTGGCCAGCCGCCTCCAGCTGCTCAGAGCCTTCAGCTTACAGAGCAGAGCGGCCAGCCGGCTGTTCTCCAGCTGCAGCTCGTGGACTTCTTCTTTCTGAGAAAACAGGCAGGACACACTGATAAACGCATGAACGCCTCAGTGAGTTTAAGCACTGACTGCTGCTGTGCAGTAAACATCTCTTATTCTTGCCTCTCTGTACCTTTAACTGTGTGACTGTGAGTGTGTCGTCGTCGTCTTCGGTGCAGCCGTACTTCTTCTTGAGTTTAATAATTCTGTCCACTCCTTCGCCCCTCGCTCTGTTCACCATCTCACTCACATCCTGCTCCATCTGCCGGCGGTACTCATCGAGCCCGGCCTGGGAAACAAACACCACAGAGGGCGAACAACAATTTAACAGCTCAAAAAACCAAATGCGACATCTTACGGCTGCTCTGTGTTACATCTGTCTCCATCTCCTGATGTGGAAATCTGAATTTTATGATCCACGTATTTGATTTGGCACAAGCACTTTCAGATTCAGCCCTCATTTGTCCAGGCGTGGGACCAGCAACTAGGACTGCGCTTCAGTGTTTTGCCCGTGGACACTTTGACATGACGGGCATCAGCAGACGACTCTAACTTATTAATTAAGCAGCAAATGGCTTAGCTAATGAATTTAGCTAATTTACTCATATGCACTTTAACTCAGTCAGAGGTGAAAATCGCTAAATTAAAGCAGAAATCTTCTCGCCTTCAGCTGGATGCAGGTGGAGAAGAGCTGTCGGACCAAAGGCTCGTAGCGTTCTTTGAATTTGAGAGCGAGCTGCTCCTCTAAAGTGCTCCTCTCCTGTTCCAGGAGGGCGACTCGGGCCTGCAGCGCTGAGACCTCCAACATCATCCCACGACACACAGCAGCCACCTGTTGCATGCATGCACGCACGCACACACACACACACACACACACACACAAATGTAGGGGTTCATCAATATTAGTGTAGTGATACAGACCATGGACACAACATTATTCTAATTATTATTATTATTATTATTATTATAGATTATGTTACTGTGTGATGTTGCACTTTCCTTGGTCGCTATTTTATCATTCTACATCCTCTCCATTTAAAACACTGTGCAGCTCTTTTCATTAAAAAACATACATATTTTACATTTACTTTTCATATTTTATATTTCTGATATTTAGGATTCTTGACTTTTGCAGTATTTTTTCTTCTTCTTCTTCTTCTTTTCTCTTACTGTTTATTGTTATGCACCAAAATACAAATGCAAATTCCTTGTAAGTGAAAACCTACTTGGCAAAAAACCTGATTCTGACTCTGAATAAATGCATTTTTTATTTTCCCGTTACACCATTAAAAGGGCTCATCCCTCGTGGGATAACATGACACAGTTAAGACTCCACAAACAACAGCTTCCTGCATTAGACGTTCATAATCCAAAAAAAACAAATCACTGTATGTTTTACACACAAAAACACAACAAAAAGCCACCTATGTGTATTTTTTCTGTATGACGAGGCTTCATCCAAAAGAAGATTTCCACTGAAGAACTGGTGAGATACAGACTCTTAATGTTTGCTTTACCCAGATTTATTTCCCTTGAGTCCGGCTGCTAAAATCTCCACCTTCCTTTGACTAAAACACTTCATTTCCCAGCTCCATATGTGAGCGCAAAGCTCACAATAAGTGAGTAAAAACCTGAGATGAGGATTCACAGCCAGTTCATTGGTAATAGTTACCTCTATGTGAGAGCTGCTTGCCTCAGAGTCCTGAAGACTCTTTAAATCCTGAAGTTAAAATGGAAAAGAAATCATACAAGAGGTTTAAGAACAATACAGCAACGATTCTGTGAGGCAGACATCTATGAAAATGTTAAGTACTGCATCGCGTCACGAGGCCATACTCCCCACGCCTACCTGTTCTCTCTCATACAGGAGCTGAGTCTCCTGCTGCAGGATTCGCTCATAAAACTGCGAGTAAAGCAGGAAGCTGCGGCGCTCGCGCTCCATCAGGGAACAGCCGAGGTGAGTGAGACACTGCTGTAGGTGAACCTGAGAGACCCTCACCTGAAAGAGGAGACACTCAGCATGGAAACCTCTGCAGCCGTCAAACAGAGGGACGGTAAAGCTCTTCCTACGGTCCTGCTTTAACAACTACAACACTGGTTATTGAAACATTTCAGCACAATTCAGGCCGAAACTTTCCTAAAAATGTGATTCACTACAGCTTCTAGTTACCTCAACAAAACTGCCATTAATGAATCCAACAGATGAACTTTCATCAATCAGCAAATACTTTGTTTACACTCGCATGTGTGAGGTGTGAAGAAAAGAGAAAATAGAGAAATTTATCTTTTTAAAGCCATACTCTGCTTTTACATTGACCTCTTCAGTAATTCACAGTACCTGTCCCTCAGCCTCTTCAGCTCCCTCCATCAGCTGCTGGATGAACGCCTCCACCATCTGCGGCCGCTCAGGAGACAAACTGTGCTTCAGAGGCGCTTTCTTCCACAGCTCTGAAAGCACACACAACATCATCAACGCCATACTTTTCTCTTTGGTATTAACTTAAGTATTAAATTCCTGTTTTTCGGGTACCTGTCGGGAGGCCTGAGTCCTGTCGAGTTCTCTCTGAAACCACCAGCGTCAGCTCTGCGCTGATCCTCCTCTGCACCGCTCGGATCATGTCGCACTCGCTGCTCTCCAGAAGCCTGTGAAGCTGAGAGGAAGACAGTGTTTTGTTACAAGGTACAAATACACCAGACAGTACTGCAGTTAGTAGTTGTACTGCACCTGCCAGGCTTTCACATCAACCTCTGAGGCTCCAGGTGGAGGCAGGAGAGACTGGCTGCCAGAGATGAAGACCTCATAGTCCCGCTCCTTCCCCATCTGTCGAGCCAGCGCTCTCATGCTGGGGAAGAAGACTTCGGCTCTGTGACGCAATTTAAATATGAGATTAAAGATGTTGAAAAGTTCTGGAAAGTTCAGATTTTAAGTGCATTCTTTATCTTAGAAAAAGGCATTCGGGGAAAAAATAAATCTCACCAGTACAGAGCTTTTGATCATATCACATGATCTTCATCTAAGAACTTTAAACCTGCAGTGCGGAGCTGTTGTCTCCCCCTTCTGGCATTGACAGTAATTACACATAAACTGTTGACAGGCTTACGATGCCATACTCCACCATACTCTTGATAGCTGTAGCCTGCTCCATCACTATGGTTGCTGCCCCTCCAGCTCCTGCAAACCAACCACTTCTGGTTGATGTGAAACGCATCACTACAGGGAACATCGCCACAGACACCAGTGTGTGGATCGTTTGGTCAGGGCTGAATGTAGTAGACGTTCATTTGCATGTAAAAGTCAAGTCCCACAGTCCAGCTTTAAGGACATTAAAATGCACTTAAGCTGCACCTAAAGTCCTCATGAAATGTGGACAAACTCCACCTGCTCAGGAAGAAAATGGGATGAAAGCTTCAGATCGGCCACTAATGGTGAGCTTGATATATACTGTTAAACTCTTTAAATTTGATAATATTCATTGTAAAAAGCTATTTAAGGATTTAAGGAACATGTTCATACTGACGCAGCAGTGAATCAGAGCAACACGTCTGTATGTTCACAGTATATGATATTGGTAGTAGATAACACTGACTGCTGCGATCTGATCTCATCAAAAGCTAAGCAGTTGTGTCTGAATGCATTAAAATCCAAAGTACCTGTAGAGTTTGACAAACTGTTGATACGAACTGGCCGTCCTGAACACTTGAGGGCCCAGACGTCTTCGGGCCCAGCTCTCCTTGAACGCCTGAAGCTGCTTCGTCAGCAGGAGGAAACCTTTCAGCACAGACTGAACTCTGATTGGATCCTGAAGAGGAGCAGTGGCGACTGACACGCAGGTCTCCTCTGCTTCAGCTGCCGAGCAGAGTTTATCCCCCTGAAGCGAAGACAGAACACAGTAAACATGAAACGACAAAACTGTGAGTACACTCACGCACACATTCAATCAATCACAGTTTGCATTCACAGATCCAAGCTGCCTTGTTTGTCTCACTCAACACGACTTGCTAATAAAACTTTTACTTTGTTAGGTTTCCCATCGTGCAGAAGGTCGTCTTTGTCGCCACGGAGACGAACGGGCTCCGCCTCTCCTCCGCCGTTCAGGACGTCCTCCATGAGCAGCGACACGCCGAGGATGGCTGCGTTGGCCTGCAGTCTGCTGCGATCGCTCAGACTGCTCAGACACAGCTGCAGACAGACACGACCGCTCTGAGTTATCCTGTTTGTTGTTATCTCCACAAAAAGACGGGTTTCTCTTCTAGTTCATCTTCCAAAAGATGCAGCTCAGGGTTTCAGACAGTGAGGAGGAAGTATTCAGATACTTTACATGAGCAAAAGTACTAATACTGCACTGTAATAACTCTGTAAAAGCTCTGAATTGAATATGTTATTCAAGTAAAGGCCTGAACTTCAAGCATTAAGAGTAAAAGCTTTAAATGTCCTGTGACTGTTAGATTACTATGACTCATGCATGACCGTAAAAGCAGGAGTCTGCTGTTGTAGTTGGCTGAGGTTGAGCTCATTTTGAACTATTTTGTTCAGCTGCAGCTTCTGATTATGTTCATTCCAGATTAATCTGCTAATTGTTTCCTCCATTAATCGACTGACTGGTTTGTAGGAGAAATGGTGACATCATAACAATGTTTGCTTTGTCCAAACCTCAAAATTACATTAGCAATATTCATTCATTCATTTTCTATGCCCGACTATCCCTTTCGGGGTTGTGGGGGGGATGGAGCCTATCCCAGCTGTCAACAGGCAAGAGGCGGGGCACACCCTGGACCGGTCGCCAGTCGATCGCAGGGCAACATATAGAGACATACAAACATTCACACCATTCACACCTAAGGGCAATCTTTGAGTAACCGATTAACCTAATGATCATGTTTTTGGTCTGTGGGAGGAAGCCGGAGTGCCCGGAGAGAACCCACGCAAGCACGGGAAGAACCTGCAAACTTCGCACAGAAAGGCCCCGGGGATCGAACCCTGCTGCGCCACTGTGCCGCCCATTAGCAATATTAACACTGTTAATGTGCTCGGCAAGTGTCTTCTTCATCGATCGTTGGTTACATAATAACAAACCTTTACACACTTTTTGTGCTGAGTGGTATAATTTCTGCAAATGTAAAGGTTCATCATCCAGGGAGCGCGACTGTGTTTCTCTGCGTGCCAGAATTTGATATTTGTCGTGTACAAGTGACCATTTTGGGGCCTAGCAGTGTTTTCCTAAAGTTTCATGGCACTGTGGTCAAAGAGGCTAAAACATATGCTGAACCTGCATGCAGTACTCGATGGGAGGGACGTCCCAAACATGCAGAGGGAACCATCCCTGACAGGCTATGAAGCTTCTCCATGGATACATCCTCTGTGCCTGCAGGGACAAATGAAGCACAATCAAACAGCCTGACATGCAGTGTTACACTTTTAACTGATACAAAACCATATTTGTCCACTGATGTCGTGTAAAGCGACCTGACAGCCTCGAGTGTCCAGAGGTCGAGGAACAGGCAGCGTGAGACTGAACACATCAGTCTGGACACTGTCACTCAGCAGGGGGAGGGCCGCCGCCATGTTGTCGCTCACGCTCTGGTAAGAAGCAACATCACCGGAGGAGAGGAACGCCTCCCTAACACAAGAGAAACATGACGGAGAGAAAGAGGCCTGTTGATTCTCTGGTGGTGAGTCAGGAGGCAACAGGAAATGACATGCAACAGCAACACGTCCGCAGTGTTACATTTCATGCAACATCAGGTGCAACAGGACCTGAGGTGTTTTTGCTGACCTGATGAGGTGTCGGACAGCGGTGTCAAACTGCAGCAGGAGGACCTGCCGACGCAGCTGCAGCAGGCGGCCGACACACTCTGGGCTGCTGGGATCCGACAGGAGGTCGACCTGACGCTGGATCTCCAGCAGCTCGGCCCCTGTGCGGCACGACACACACGTGCGATGGGATTACTGCGATCGATCGCCAACATACTGGTTTATACTGGTCTGTTATTAGACACTGAATGTTGCCTGGTCACGTGTTTTATGCATGAACAGGAAGTTTTCTGTAAATAAACGATGCAATGACTGAACAATGATCAAAGCAGGTGCCAATTATTGTTTTGTCAAGTCATTAATCAACTAATTGGAGCAGCTGTATTTGTATAAAGTGTTGGGAGGTTTAATTTATAAGATTAAACGTCATATTCTGTGAACTCTACATATGCTTAGTGCGGAAAAATCATAGTTTGTAAAGTAACTGAAACCGTCAGATAAATGTAGTGGAGTAGAAGCAGAAAGTACAAGTACCTCAAATGTGTTCTTAGATGCAAAACTTGACTAAATGTATTTTGTGACACTCCACCACTGGCTACTTCTACACTGTGGTGTTACTACTTTTACTTAGGTATATATAACATCTCTATATAGTCAGATGTGATGCTTTGCTTATGAGATCCACCTACCAACGCCTTCAGCGCCTCCCCAGTCAGCTGCCAGTGAGTCTTCTGTGTTTCCCAGTCTGGAGAAACTCACCAGGTAATAAAATATGTCATGAAGAGCTGAAACTATCTGCAGAGTGTGATGCAGAGCTGCAGCACACGCCTGTTGAAATCAGAACACAAGAACAAAACGATCACTTCCACACTGATGCACCAGCTCCTCAGAGAGGCAGCAGCTCCAGTTATCATGTGCTGCACTGCCGTATCGATAACCTCAGTCATGATGGGTTTAAGCGTCTCACCGAAACATTCAGTGTGTTGAACATGTGAAGCACTTGAGAGAAGTGAGGGATGAACCAGAGGTTGAGGAGAGTTTTGCCGTCTGCAGACAGCAGCTGCTGCGGCCGACGCCGAAAGCTCCTGTTAGGGAGGGAGGTTTGATTAAGCCACGAGGTTTGAAGGGTGGAGACGTATTCATGACACCGCGAACCAACTTTTTTTTAATCTTTTTTGGTTGTACTTTTATTGTTAGTGTACATTAATAGAAAAATAGATTATCTTGTGTCATTGCATGCATTTTTTATAGTGTATTCATCATAGAAGCTTTGAGTGTGTTTTTATGGGTGAGCTAAACATTTTTAAACATTTCAACCTGGCAGCAGTGTTGCTTTCCTCAACGAAAATTATGACTAAATATCGTCGTCAATGAACTTTTATCACGTGACGAAAACCGGACGAGACGCTACGTAAATGCTGGTCATGTGACGATAACTATAATTAAATATATGATGCAGTATTGTTGACGAATAAAAACGAGACTAAGCGTGGTTTACAAAATAAAAACTCTGCTAAAATGTCTCTTCATTTTCGTTGACTAAAGCAAGATGAGACGAAATGTTATAATGTTATTTCGTCTCGTTTAGTCGCGTTGTTCTTATTATTTTGCAGTATTTCTGTTTCCTGTGTCTCACTTCAGCGGCTGCATCAGGTCGCACTGCGCAGTCGCAGGCGATGTCACGGCATTAGTTTCCACTCACGGCGTTATTTAGAAGATGCAGCTGCGGTCGGTTAGCGTTAACGACAGACAGCTGACTCAGAGAACGGGACCGATGGCCGGCCAGCCGGCTTTGATTGGTAAAATAAATACGTCGTGAAATCAAATCAGAGCGTCTTTGTGTCTGGAATGGATGTATTCTTGAGTCTATAAGGTAACAATAATACAATAATAAGACAAGCTTGTTTGAATTGTGAAATGGGTCTGGCTAAAAGAAAATTTGGGTTTCGTCTATACTACGAGGTACTTATACTATATTGACTGGCTTAAATAGAATTGCATTACTAAAAAGAGACTAAAATACAATTTTCATTGACTAAAACTAGACTAATGTCATCAGTTTTTGTCAACTAAAACTAGATGAAAATAGTCACGAATAATTCCGACTAAAATAAGACTTAAGACTTTTAGTCAACTGAAACTTGACTAAAAAGAGTATGAACGTGACTAAAACTAATAAAAACTAAAATGACAGCTTGACACAAAGACTAGACTAAGACTAAAAATAAAACAGGCCGCCAAAAACAACACTACCTGGTAGCTAGAAATGTGGTCTGTTAAAACAAATTCATTATTTTGGGTGCAAGCGATGCTCTTTCCACATTCATAATAGATCAAAGTCAAGCTGGCTGTACCGGGGGTCGGGGCAAAGGTCGGCTCCTGAATCCAAAATGACCTCTGGCTCTCCTGCTTGTCCGAACACGAAGTGGGACTGACGGATGGAGGGGACGTCGTCCAAAAGGGAGGTTAGACTGTTGTAATACGCAACAATCTGCGCTCTCACGCAGTGAAGAGCTATCTGTGTGCTGAATCTGTGAAGAAACAGGCCGACACAGTGTTTACCTCCGGCATGCTCTCATGTAGGAGGAGAGAAAACCTCAGTGGGGTTGTGTGTTGTCCTGTAACAAAAGGCATGCAGATGTTTCCCAAGGACATACTTGTTGAGAAAGTCGATGATGAGCCTCCTTTTGATCGCTGCAGCTTCCTCCTGCGGTGTGAGAGAAATTAATTTTACTTCACGGGCAGCCAATCACATTTGTCATCCTGCCCAGCCGCCTGAGAATCATCCACGGCTGCGTGCGACTCACCAGGGTTTTTATGAGACCCCCCACGGCCTGTTTCTTCTTCAGAAAAGAATTCAGCATCTCGTCACGCAGACCCACTTTTTCCAGCTGGATGGACACAAAAGCTTCCATCAGCCTGAAGTGACAAACAACACTCTGTTTATTAAAGAGCCAGAACAAGAGCTGTTAATCAACGCCAGCATGATCTGTTTTTTTAGAGGGGAATTGCACCTCTCCTTGGTCGTGGTGGGAGTTCTTGCTGAGCCTTTGGAGGGTGAAGAGTCAGATTTTTGCTGCACTTTGTTGGTCTCGCTTCCACGTTGGGAGTCAAATTTTACGTCTTTGTCAGAATGAAAAGCAGCTTCACTCTGAGAACAAACAGGAAACGAACTGAAATAACCTGAAACATTTGAACAACAGGTTATTTATGTCAAAGTGGATTAAAAAGTACAATATTTGCCAGAGACCCACCGCAGCTGGAGGCGTCGCCCTCTGTGCCCAGCGACAAAGACAAACCAGCCTCACAGCACTTATCAAAGCGTTCTTCTGCGTGACCTGAGAGGCCAGAGTCACCTGCAGGTTCTCGATACTCGGCCTGTTCATGAGCTGTGGAGAGATAAGAAAAGGAATCAGGTCAGTGATTAATAGCTTGATTTACAAGTAGTGCATTGGCTAACTTCATCTTGACGCACGTGAATAACCGCCTCCTCTGAGCTGAAGCTGAACCTCCCGATCTGGTTCTCGTCCAATTCCTGGATGCTCAGAGGCAGGTGGGACGGGGTGAACCTGCAGCAGACAGACACTTTAATCCCTTTTCAAAGACACTTCAGGGCTCTTGTGGAAGAGCAGAAATAACAGAGTGCAGTGTTGTGAAAGTTCACTTTCTACATGAACTAGTTCAAAGTTCAGTTCACAAGTTTTAAAATGAACTAGTTCAGTTCAGAGTTCATAATTCAAGGTTTTGAACGAAGTTCACCGTTCCAAAAATGAACTAGTTCATAGTTGTTTTTTCCCATTTGTTGCTGCGAGCTGTTATTTTTCAATATTATTGACACAGCCCAGATAGAACCACAGACAATTATTTACAATTACACAGCAATTATTTCATCAGTTTTAACTGTAACTGTGCGTCAGAACACACCTTGAAAGGCTGGCCGGGTGCTTCAGTTCAATGTGCCGTTTCAGGGTTGCTGTGGATGTGACTGAAGTGCAGATTTTCTTTTTGAAAGCCGGCGGGCAAAGTTTCCACAGAAATGTAAGATTTTTCCCATCCTCACCGACCCTGTCATTAAACTCGTTTAAGTGATCATACGACGCCTCCTTGCTGCTTTTTGTTTTGATGACGCATGCGGTGGTGCGACACTGGTGGCTGGTGTTGCCAGATCAGGTGTTATTTCCGCTACATATTAAGGCCTGTTTACGGTGTGTTTTAGCCGGGTTTTCGCCTGGAAGGCTCTATAGAAATCTGGCACCCTATTGAACGAAGTTAAACTGAGAGAGCGAGCCGTTCACAGACACCAGAATGAGAGTTCACAGTAACGTTCATCAGGCAGTAATACAGTACGTTCAGTTCACGTTCGCCCGAAATATGAACGAGTTCATGAACTATCGTCCAATGAACGCGTTCAGGCACAACACTGTCAGAGTGCACGCAGAGGCGAAGAGCTGAGAGCGGAAAACAAATCCAAGCATCTGTTTGATATCAGTGAAGAACATGTTGCAGTGCAGCGTCTTCACGATCTTTAACATGTCTGCTTGATATGAGAGCAGCTGGATCAACCTTTGATGCCACTTTACACTTCTGTTCCACTACTTTTCAGAACTAAATATTAGACTTTTTACTCCACTACTTTTATCTGACAGCTTTAGTTACCAGTTACTTTTAAGATGAAGATTTTACAAAAATGGATGATCAGAGAAGCTTTACAAATACAACACAGTGTTCAAGACTACACCAGTGGTTTCAAACCAAGCACATTTCAGGAGTCTGTGAGTTGTTAAAAGCTGCACCACAGAGTGATTCTTCCCTCTTAAATTCTCACATGGTTCCAGTTGAGTAAGTGTTCAAAAAATCAAATATCACGTCAAAAATCAAAGATTGGAGAAAAAGGAAAAAAACTGAAAACAGATGTGTCAGTGTGTGTCAGAGCTTTGATTTTTCTTCTTCAGTCTCCCATCAATCATCTGTCGACCCCTCAGATATACCTGGTGTCCCTGCATGTAGTACAAACCTGTATATTAAGTAGTTTGAACGTGCTGCTTATTCACTGATGCTTCAGTATTTCAAATCTAATGACATCACACATAATAATGCATCAGTCAGAGGGACCAAACCAGTACTTTAATACTTTAACTACATTTTGCTGCTAATACTTGTTTACTTTTAATGCAGGAGTTTTACTTTTAATGGAGTATTTTTACCTTGCTGTGTTGGTACTTTTACTGAAGTAAAGGATTGTAATACTCCTTCCACCGCTGATTTTAATCATGGAAATGGGACGTGTGGTGTGGTTATTCACCTGTCCACAGAGGCGTCACCTTCCAGTACCGCTGTGATAAAAACAGGCCTCTGCTCTGCTTCGTCTTTGGGTTCGGCGACCTCAAACTGCACCGGCCGCAGATGAAGGTGGGAGTCATCGAAGCCGAGCTCTGAAGCCATGTTTCCGTACAACCTGTGAAGAATTATTCAAAATGGGATTTGGACAATGTATTCATCATTTAAAGACATTAGATAATACTAGAATAAAATTCTTTACTGGCATATTTAGTATAGTTTCAGTAATTATTCATCTGAACATCTGAAATCACTGAGAAAATCTTTAAATATGAGGCAGCTTTCATATTCAGGGACCAGCAGGGGGCCCACAAACGAGATATATAATACATATATTTTAGAGTTTGAGTTGCTTTAAGGTGCTATTTAGACAAATCTACAATCATATTTCTGATTCTGCTTTGTGGCCTATTCTGTGTTCTCTGTCTTATGTCGCTTGTGTGTAACTCAGAGGTTTATACTGAGAATGTAAAAACAAAAGCACAGATGACCCTGCAGACACCCCTTCACCTCGGCGTGACCGTTATCTTAACTGTGCCAGATGTGCCGTCTCTGAGGCCGACTCCAGCAGACGATGGCGGACGGTGACGAGCTCCAGCAGCCTGGAGAAAGTCTCCACAGCATACAGCTGTTTCTCTCTTCCCTGCATCATGTCCCTCTCCTCTGCAGATCTTACTAATGACAGTCCCACCGTTTGGACCAAAATCGGGTCGTCAAAAAACACATCTGAGAACAACTGACAGAGGAAAGAGAGAGGTTACACTTACTTGTTTTGTTATGTTATGTAAACTGATTAAAGGTCCAGTGTGTTGGATTTGCAGGAATCTATTGGCAGAAATGGATTATGACATTCATAATTATGTTTTAATTAGTGTATAATCACCTGGAAATAATAATATTTGTGTTTTTGTTACCTTAGAATGACCTCTTTATATCTACAGAGGGAGGCGGCTTTACAAATCCCACTCTGGTGAAGGTATGACCCGCCCTACTCTTACTCTGAAATTACAAATACTAGCCAATCAGAGGCAGAGTAGGGTGGGATAATTTGGCCAGAGAAAGAGGGTCTTCCTCCATAAAGTCCACCATGTTGTGTTGCCGTGTTTCGCCTCTTGCAGCGCCTGTCATGTTTTCTGTGACCACTGCAGGGCAGTGTGAGCTGAGCTGCATTTAGTTAGTTGGAGTCTGCAACCTTCACAACTAGATGCCACCAAATCCTCCACACTGGACCTTCACACAGATCATCCAGACAGAAAAACCTACATCCTTCTGTATCTGAGCGCTGTAGGAGGCTCCAGGTGAAGCCAGGTGGCTCCAGCTGTGCAGGGCCTGCTGCAGCAGCTTCTGCCGCAGGGTGAGTTTGTCGGTGATGTTTGTGGCTCGGTGCAGCTGGCAGAGCTCTGCGTGAGCCTGAGCTAAACTGTGATAGACTGCAGAAGCCAGGCAGAGCGACGGATAAACCTCCAGGAGGAAAACGTTCATCAGTGCAGGGCTGCAAACACGACACGAGAAGGTAAACACGCTTCTGCGGGACACCAAATCCAGGCTTGTTAGACTTCTGTATTTACTTGCCTGCTGCCTCCAAGTGAGACCAGATGTTCGGGAACGTAGTTTGGTGGAAGGCCATAATCACAAACAGAGCCTTTGCGGTCGTCTCTCCAGATGCGTTGGAGGTACTGCCGCTGTTTTTCAATCTGATGAGACAAACAACGCAATCTGTCACAACATGCAAACTACAGATTGAAGAAGAAAGACAAAGCAGAACTGAAAAAGGTGTATTAGTATACTGACGTACACACACTGTTAATTAGACTGGTTTAAGTAAGAAACACGTTTCCATAAAACACCAGTTATTACATCCAAACAAGGGATGCAAGTTGTTGATTAACTGATAAATTGCTGAGTCTATGAAAGGTCAAAGATGAGTGAGAAATGCTCATCAGCGCAGAGAGCTTGTGCAATCGATCAACTGACTCATTGTTGTGTCTCTAATTCAAACAAAAGCACATATTCGCGTTCTGCACATTCACACGTGCATAAAATCCCTTTCACTTTTCACCTGATTGTCCAAAATGTCTCTGATCAGCTGCTGGTGGCTTCGCAGGCAGCCTGTCTCAGCTCTGTAGGTCTGAACAAAGTAATCCAGGTTCAGGTCCAGGTGCGGTCTCCTGTGCATGATGTCAGTAATGACTCGAGCCAGCGCAAACCTCTCCTCAGTCCCTGCTGCATGCTGGTAGGCCTCGTAGTAACAGTTCAAGAGCTGCAGAACAAAGAGGAACCAAACAGGCTAATAGTTGAGAGATAAAGGGGAATTATTTTATCTCAAACTTGGTGCTATAGACTTTAATTTAAGTTTAGAAATGTGCTTGAAAGGCCTTAACTTATTAAACCATTATGTAAATGAGACATGAAGTGAGAAGCACATGAGCACATCCTCATTTCCATCACCGTACCTTCACTT
The DNA here is from genome assembly GCA_037975065.1 of Chaetodon trifasciatus. Classification (NCBI taxonomy): domain Eukaryota; kingdom Metazoa; phylum Chordata; class Actinopteri; order Chaetodontiformes; family Chaetodontidae; genus Chaetodon; species Chaetodon trifasciatus. The sequence continues at coordinate 2,080,642 of JBBMOE010000058.1, forward strand.
TGCTCTCCAAAAACTCTGTCTCACAGGTCCACAAGTCGAGAAGCACCGCAACACGGTCGACATCCGTCCCGGCCCAGGAGTGGACGTCTGCTGTTGAGGTGGTGGCTCTCTCTGCGGTTCCCATTTTCTTGATCCCCTTTCTCTTGATGAAATGTGAGCCGACTAGAAGAAGCTCGTTCTCCAGCTTCTCCAGGTCCCTCAGAGCAGCGTCGTACACGATGTAAAAACCTCGCTGGTCCTGAGTGTGGACGAACCGTCCCTCTGTGCTGTAGAAGTCATGGAGATTCTCCACCTCAGCAAACTCCATAAACTCTGAGCAATGCACCTGCAATAAGAGGGAGTCAAATTCTGCATGCATGCAAACAGGAGATAATAACCAGAAGGACATTTGAGACATACTATAACATGGATGGAAATATGCAATATACACACTGTGATAGAAAATCAAGAGATACATGAGTCAGATGGTACTTCAGTCCACTAAATACAGCAGCTCATGAGAAAATAGCTCACATATGTTTTAAAAATCCACATCTGGATCTGCACCTGGATCAAGATCCACACCTAAACAGAATCCACACCACGTGTATGTGAGTAGTAGTAGCCTGTTTCACGTCTGCCATCATCTTCAGGAATCAGCTGCCTGTACTTTCTCATGTTCTCACCTTACAGTCAACAGGAGTGTTGTAGCTGTACTGGAGAGAGCCGAGACCTCCTGCCTCCCCTCTTCCACCTCTGGCTGCGTTCATCCAGCCCGTTTCCTCCGCTGTGCTGCACAGCTCTCGTTCCTCCAGCTGCAGACCTGCCAGGTCAAAGGTCAAAGTCCTCTCCACAGAGCGCAGGTAGTTCAGCAGCCCCAGGCAGATGCGCTGTGGACGGGAAAAGTTAGAACAAAAGCTTCTTGCTGAATTCAAGCCAAGCATTATCCAGCACACATCTAAGCATCCTCAGGTTGTTACACCGTGATGTGCAGCTGTTTGACTCACCTGGAGCTGTCTGAGTTTGAGATGACGCAGGTAAATCAGAGACAGGTAGGCACCTCTGGTTATGATGGGATCTGAGCTACCTTCCTCTGAACTATCGTCCAAACCCAGGAGCTGCAGGCTGTCCTCCAAAGAGTAGCTGTGTTCAATAGAGGGAGCACAAGCACATAAAACTGCACATCTGTGGAATAGTCCTGTGTTTTATGCATCTGAGGTGATGACAGCTACAAAGAACAAAGCTGGAGGCCAACCAAGACGGCAAAGTTACTTGAGAGTTGCACAGATTATAACTTGCAAACCTCAGTCTTGCAAATAATACATATATATTTTGATTGGACAGTTAATTATCAAGTCTATAAAATATCAGAAAATAAAGACAAACATCAGTCTTCAGGTTGCTTATTTAGTCTAATTAAAAAAACCCAAAATATTAAATACATAATTATGAAAATGCTGAAAAACAGCTACATTTTATTTACTAAATCATTAAGAGTGCTACATTTTTAAACCTCAAAATGCAGCAATATTCTCCAGTAACACACACCTTTTACTTGTTGAGCTTGAGGTCTGACTCTTCAGACTCTTCCTATCAGAGCCTCCTCTGCCTGCAGATCTGGTCGACTGATCATGTGTTTCCTAACAAGACAAATGTCACTTGTAATATAATGTCTTCCAAGCTGAGAGGTTTTCTCCTGCCTCCCTAAGCAGAAAACGGGATGATACATGCCTGAGTGAGAGTGGCAGCGCCGTAAACACTCGTCCAGATCTCGGAGATCTTGTGTCGGTTTGTCTTACTGCCATGTGAGACTGAGGCCGTCTGTGCAGATTGTAAGTCGCCGACATGAGCAGCGTGTTGTTTAATAGCCGCGGCCACGTGGAGCAGATCAGGGACCTGATGACATGCACAGAAAAGACGACACCTGATACACACTTTATCTTAAAGGACTGAAAATGACTGTCTGGCACTTTCTGATCAACCATTACTCATCTTGTTGTGTGATTACACTGAGCTCTTGCTTCAGGGTCAATACCTGAAGAAACTTGCTGTGCATCTTCAGCAGCTCATCAACGCATTTCTTTTCCTGCAGCTTTGTGATGAGCTTCTGCTGCCACGGATCCCGTCTGGGCTTCACCTGCAGGAGCGAACCAAAACAGTCAGAACGCAGTCAGTGTCTACTGTCCTCCCACCACCCCAAAAACTCCTTATATGCAAAAAAAATACACAAACAGTAATGCTTTTACAGCCTGAAACACAAGAAAGAGTGACTGAGAAAATCCTTGAAAAGTGACGTGAGAGACCAAACAGATAGAAAAACTAACAGAATATAAAAAGCTTCTACAAATACTTATACTCATAACTGATGATTGAGGGTGTTTCCTTTTGTATGAGTCTATATATGCTGTTTTTTGGAGAATCCTGCGTAGTCTACCTACGCCGCAGTTTTCAGTTATTATGCTCCTCACCTGTGGAACATTCTCCCTGCACACCTGAGGTCTGCACCAACTGTGAGCTCATTTAAATCAGGGTTGAAAACATTATTATTTGCTACAGCTTTTACTTAAAGTAAATATATTTGCTCAATGACTTTAATCATTCTAAATGCTAAATTATTGTCTTTTACTGGCTTCTGTTTTTAATTTTCCTTTAAATGTATTTTATTTTATTTTTATTTTTCTATTCTCTTCAAATCTCTTTCTTTCTTTCTTTGAAATGTATGATTTTAATGTATTTTTATTGCTTCTGTAAAGCACTTTGAATTGCCTGGTGTATGAATTGTGCTATTCAAATAAATTTGCTTTGCCTTTAAAAGGAAAAGCCCACATCTGTAAAGCTGGAGCCATGAAATGTTTCCACATGCAGAACGACTTAAATGATCGTCAAAATTAATTTTCTGTCAGTGGACTAACTGTCTAATCAAGTACTTGTTTCAGCTTTCAAGCTGTCAGACAGCTGTAGTGGAGTAAAAAGTACAACATCTGTCTCTTTGTAGTGGAGCAGAAGTCAAAACTGTCATGACAAACCCTGACAAACCCCAGACCAACTGGCTGACCAGGAAAACTTTCAAAAATGATTTGACTATTTCATTTGTATTCTGAGAGAATGTCTTGACTTGATTCACTCTAACCTGAATGAAGGGGATCCAGTTGGCCTCCTTCTTCAGAGCCAAACTCGCACTCTTCCTCCCCCACTGGCTCTGCTTGACCTCCGTGCCGTCGTACTGAGGAAATGATCTCATCTGCTCTTGTTGTCTGAAAATGGCTCTGAACTCCCGCCACACCTGCAGATTCAGGTCACATGCGCTGTAAATATTACAAGGCTTGTGTTTCTGTGTTGCATCACTTCTCCATTGGGCAGTATTACCATGCTGAATAACTCCATCTCGTCTGCAGTGGTCCTGAGTTTTTGGGCGTCGTAGGGCAGCTGGAAGTGAGCGATCAAAGCCTGCAGCTCAGGCAGAAACTCCTCCAGGTGACCAGTGTGCAGGGGAACAGCATCAGGCAGTCCTGAAACATCTGCAGTTCAATCTACTTTTGATGGTATCACATGACCCTGAGTTCACCCAGCTGTCATGAGGTGAAAGATGTTCAAATTTCCTTCGGTGGTGAGAATATTTTGTCAATAAATCCATACGACTTTGGCAACCCTGCATCCTTTCCTCATCAGCCAAAAAAAAATCACTTGTACACAATAAATGACAGACTCTAACTGACAGATTTCCATAAAAAATGCATTCAGAAGACAAACACCGTCCACTGCAGACTCCTTCTCATTTCATGACAACAGCTTCTCTCAAATCTTACATTTTCAGCCCAGAAACTAAAAGCAACACAAAGAAAGATGGAAAATGGATAGAATGGCAAAACATTCAGTATACTTTAGTCTTCTTGCTGTCATTTTCTTATATTTCTGACAAAAGTGGTGGGATGTTTTTGTTAGATTATGCTGTCACAGTCTGCAAATGTACATTTCAAGTCCTGGTTTTGAGTCTTACCATCAACATGTTGAGTCTTGTGTAAACTATCCTCACAGACCTTTGGTTGTGGTTCTTCATCTTTCCGTTCACAGGCTGGTAGGTAATGCAGCACCTGTTAAAGATGGATTCAAATAAGGAAATCAACAATGTAAAATAAAAACACCTTGGACAACAGAAAACTGCGTGCGGGTCTTTACCCTGAGGAAGTTGTGAACGGTCTGAACAGAGTGCAGATGGCAGACCAGCCAGCGCAGGTAAATGACCACATCATCCTGAGTCAGCAGGGTGGCAGGGTTTCCTCGGCCGGTCAGGATCTTCTCTCTGCTCGCCGACAGTCTGCGAGCTCTCTGAACGGCGTCCTCGTACTCACTCGTCAAGTATGACACCTGATCCTGAGGGAGAACACGAATCAAGCAGAAAGTCGTGTGCAGGCAATAAAATAATAAATACTTTCTGAAATTTCAACATTGAGAAGGAAGCCACTGGGTTTCCTTTATTGTACTGTGAATGATACATGTTTTTTTTTTGTCTGAATGAAACTCAGGTTGTCACCTTGTAATGAGGATAAAGCTTCTCAATCACGCTGGTGTGGCGGCAGAATCTCCTCCATCTCAGCATGAGCAGATATTTGATCTGAGCCAAGTGATATGATCTGTCCATATAGAACTGCACACAAATACACTAAATTAGCAAATTCTCTCATTTCCACTCTGTTCTCCTGCAGGTTAAGTCATTTGTTTATGATCCTCACCTGGTGCAGTAGCAGAGGCAGACTGTCAGGAGTGTACTCCAAACTCAAGCAACTCTCCAGCTCTCTGTGCATGATGTCAGCCGGAGACTGAACTGGTAAGGCTTCAGCCACCTGCAACCAGGAGCAGAGAGCAGCCAAGGAAAGACTAACATGTCAGTAAAAAGCCAAATGAAGTTTAGGTTGATCTTTAAAGTGAGCATTACAGATATTATCGAGAGGCTCTGAACACATGTCCATATTTTCAGTCTCACCTGAAGTCCTCTCCTCAGTGTGTGTTCCCTCTCCAAACGGAAGAAAGAAATATCCTTTGGTGCTTGGACAGAACTGAAATAAAGCTAGAAATTAATTAAAAGAAGAAAAAAGCTCTTGGCCAGCCGGCATTTAAAGCCAGACTTTGTGACTTTTGAAAGAAGAAATAATAAAATCTTCTTACAAATTAAAACGTTTTGCATCTTTGCTCAATTCAACACACTTGGTGGTTTTACTACCACAGTCCTCTGGTATCACCTGTAGCTTATGGGAGCTAATGTTAGCTAGCTAGCAACTGACTATATGTGATATTCCAGGATCAGTTTGTTGATTTTACTGTACTTGTGCTACTGTAACATTATGTTCTAGCATCTCCCTTGTGGCCAGAGTGGCCTTTGTTCATATATAAATACAGTTTCGCTTTAAGAATACTTTTTAAACAAAGTTTAAGTGCCTAGAGCAATGCTAACAACGTTAGCTAAAAGCTAATGACGGCATGCTAACATGCTAAAGTTTAACAGGCAACGTCCCGTAATGTTTACCATGTTTACGGCTTAGTTTAGTGCATTAGCATGCTAACATTCACTAATTATTATCAGATAAGTTCAGCTAAAGCTAATGGCAACGTCATTAATTTTACATATATAAAACAAAGTGTTAATCAAATTAAAAATTTGACCTGATGATGGCACTGGAGGTAATGTGAAGGCGTCATCGAAGTTATTCATCTTCTAGCAAATATGTGGAGCAAATTTAAAGGCAGTTTAAAAGAGACAATAAAGCCCCTCCAGACATGTTTTAAGAAATTTGTATGATGGCTTTGGCATAATATGTATTGTACACTTGTGTACCTCTGCACCAGCAAGCTGAAACATCCACCTGAGTTTACAGGTGAACACTTCGAGTGATCTGCAGCTGTTACCTGAGACAGGACATGAAATAATCAGGTAAGCATTCACACCTGTAACACTTGGAGGGCACTGCTCTTGGAGGAAATCCCTTCTCTTCAATTTCCGCCCTGAGTGCTGAGAGTTGACTGGACAGCTCTGCCTCCATCTGCTGCACTTTCACAGAGGAGGAAGCTCTGTATGTGTCACACATGGCGGACCTGTTTGTTCAGGATCGACGCGTCTACAAACTGGGAAATCCAAACGTTAAAAAAAATAAACTTCCTGAAGTGCTGCCAAATCTCTGCCTCCACATGCTGACTTGTTGTGGCGTATCTATGGAGACAAACAGCCGGCCTTCCTCTCCCATCTCCTGGCCTTCATGCGGACTCTGACAGTGACTGCATTTGATCTGTAGAGGGCTCTAACGTCACATCAGAGTCCTCCTTTCGTGAGAATATGAATGTCAGTGCTTTCGGGCTTTTAGATACTTCAACTGTAATGTGTGATATACAGTACAGTGTGTATATATATGACTTAATGCACAGTACACCGGCTGTTGAGCAGCACATACCTCAGCACTCCAACCTTGACTTTACCTCAGTGGGTCCATTCCTCTTGGATACAGTGTGTGATTGGCTCTTAGCTAATGAAGTGATTATCCAATAGGAATTCACCTCGCCGGTGACTGCAGAGTCAAATCTGCAGCTGTGCAATTCCTCTAGAGACTGAAATAAAAGAAGAAAGGAATATCAAAAAAGATCCAGGTTTTCAGTGGTTCTTTAAGCTTTATTTACATGCACCATCTCTGATACAACCAAGATAGGAAGTGGAATTACAACTGGCAATGTCAACTTGATGTCTCTCGTTTTTTTTGTAGGAGCAATAGGAAGAAATGGCGTTTGAGTATTGGCAGTGAGTGTTACTCAAAATTAATGTAGAAAGAAAAATTAAGCTTCAAGTCTTCTTGTATTTTAAAGATTAAAAATCCTCCTGGAGCTTCAACAGTGATATTTGGAAGCACAGTAGTGCAGAATGGGGGATTCAATTAATGTCAGTTAAATTCAACCTCAATAACTCGAATGGAGGACGCGATTTCAGGCACCATTTGCTGTTTGCTGTCGGCCCTGATCGATACCCTAGTGAGGTGGTCAAAATGTTCAACAGACCATTAAAACAAAAGTGCTCTTACACAGCTCCACCACGCGCCATATGGAAAAGCATAACATATGTACATGTGGAAAAAAAAATAAATAAAATTTCTATTTAACAAGAGGACAAATTCAGTGAAAACTGAGTTTTCAGCTGATAAAAATGCAAACAAAAAAATAAAAGTTCATCCTGGTGTTCCTACAAAAACTGTGCTGATGTCATTTTTTTTTGCCCTTAAAGCACTGGTTCCTAATATTTATACACTGTATATTCTCTTATTTCCACTTATTTAAATGCAGAAATATTTTGGCAATATTTAAAATACTGTGGTCGTTTCCTTCTCAAATGGCAAAAAATGGCTCTAAGATACTACATGACCTCTTGTCACAGGGTTGGAAACACTATTTTGCCCAGCACCTGCTATAGTGCTGATAACAAAGGGGAGGCTACTAATGCTGCTCCATCTGCAGCCACTCCCTGCTATCTCCTTATTTATAGCACCAAGAACTCCTTCAAATGAACAAACACCAAAATATTGTAGTTGAGTGCTGTGGTTATTGTAATCCAAATAGTTCTAAGTGTCTGCTAATGTAAATGGTGTTAACTTGAGCTAAATCATGTTGCTCGCTAACACAGTCCTTAATTCTGTCCTAAACTCTGTATACTGAGCAGTACTTCCAATATTGCAGTAAGTGGGAGAAGAGGAAGAGGAGGAGGAGGAGGAGAAGGAGGGGAGAGGGGGCTGAGGGGATCTGCAGCAGAAACACCATATTACCAAGACTTCGGTAATGCACCTCTTCAGAAGGAACAGAATTCACAGTAATGTCACTAAAATCACAGGGTAAAATTCGCCAAATAAAAATAAAACATTACATACAAAAACCACACAATGTAGATCAGTTCACATCTTGATAACATATTAACCTCTACAGATTGATATTTGGTGCGTGAATCTGTGCATCAATGGGGGAAGAGAAGAAAGAAAAGCTTTTCGTTAACGCTTGTTTTTAAATCTTTTAGTCCATTTAGGCTACGTCTCTCATAGAAGTTTAGAAATAAAAAAAAGCTTGTCAAGTATCCTCCACTGGAACGTAATAATGTAACATTCTCTGCAGCTTTTTTCTGTAAACAGGCTGTCACTCACCACGCGCTGACAGCTGGTTTGGCAAAAATGTTGGTTTAGGTATGAAAGGGTGTGAAAGAGGAGAGAAAGCGGGGTGAAAACATAATTCATCTTCATGTATCACTTTGTGATAGTGTATGAGTGATTCCCTGAGACTAACACGAGTTGATGCTTTTCGTATAGTTTTAACAAAATGTCCTGTACTTCCATTCCAGTCAATACTGTTGTTCACACCGCCCAGGCATTGATCTTTTTAAAGACGTTTTTTTTCTTCTCTGTGAAGACACCATTGTGTGTCTCAGACACTTAGAATACAGTACCAAACTTAATGCCTCACATTTAAAATAATGGAAAAAATACTACATGAATACACTTTTACATACTCCCTTCCCTCTAGTTGCACAATGCAGGACAAAGACCCCAATTTACATTTTCCCCACTTCTTCTTCTTTCTTCTTTTTTTTTTTTTTTTTTAAGCCATGCTGAGCTCTGACAGAGCTTCTCAGCTTGGGACCCAGCTGTGAGAGGAGGTCTGTTTCGAGCTGGAGAAGCTTCCTGAATTCCTGTTGCTGTTCTGGGCGGAGGTGAGGCGAGAGTCGAAGCTGAGGTCCAGGCAATCTGCGTCCATCAGTTCATTGCGTATGATGGAGTCCATGTCACACTCGAGACTGCCGTTGAACACATCGAGGTCCAGATCTGCGGGAAAGCGGTCCTGGCCGGGCAAACCAGAGCCGAGCTGCATAGAGGCGTTCTTGCTGGGAGACTTCAGGTGCTGCTGCTTGGCGTCGTTGTGGCCAGCATCGTTGTCAGAGGTTGACAAGCCAGCTTGCCAACCAGGCACTGAAGAGCTTTGGGCCTGACCTGCGCTGGTGGGGTTCACCAACATGTGGTCTTTGCGGAGCAGCATGGCGTTCCGGCGGGAGTTCTGCAGGGCGATGGCGGTGCTGGCCTGCGACATCAGCGGGTCAGACTGGGTGAGCATGACGTTGCTGTGGCTGTGGGAGTCCAGGCTGAGCAGATCCTGCAGGGTCTGGTGGTCGCTGAAGTGTGAGATGCAGGAGAAGGTGGTCTGCTTGTTCTCCTGGATGGTCTGCATGGGTGACTGCCGCAGGCTTGTGATGGACGGAGGGCTAAAAAGAGGGTTAGGCCCATAGCTGCCAGAGGGGCTACCCAGACTGCTTCCTGAGCAGCTGAAGGTAAACACTGATGTCCCCTGACCATTAGCTCCGTTGTCTTCCTCTCCAGGAGGAGGCTGCTGGGATGCTGTCAGGCTGATATTGTCTAAAAGGTCGTCCATCAGGTTGTCAGAAAGCCCGTCGTTGAGGTTCATGGTACCTGCCAGGTCAGAGAGCCCTGTGGGCCCCGTGGACGGCGACATGCTGCTGGGGCTGGAGTACAGCATCGGGGAGAGGGGCGAGTCGTCATCAGGCACCTCATCCAGCTCCAGGTTGGCCAGGATCGGGGACAGACGACCGCTGAGTGTGCTGGCGTTAGAATTGGTCCGGGAACGGAAGTCTGTCCAGGCGTCCAGCTCGTCACTGCTGCGGGAAGTGGGACTTCCTGTCCATTTGGAGAGGCTGGAGGAGCTCTCTGAGCTGCCATCTTGAGCTGCCTGCAGCGAGGCTTTCTTCTTGGTGGCACGTCCTCGGGCTCCTTTGATGTACTTGCTGTTATCCATCGATACGGCCCGCCTTCGGGGAGCTTTGCCGCCTTTCCCACCTTCTGGGTTGACCATCCACCAGGAGCTTTTCCCTGTTCCTTCATTCTGGACTTTGACAAAACGACTATGCAGGGACAGATTGTGTCGGATGGAATTCTGCAATAAAAACAAATGAAAACAATCAAAAAACACACCTAAACACTGCCTAAACACACTCGTCCAAAAAGGCTGATTCTGATACACTACAATTAAAATGCACTTGTGAAAGATTAACTTCAAAAGCACTTTAGATGTGAATATGAATATTCATATATTCTTGGAAAAGACAGATAAAAAGGATCATTCCTGTTTAACTTTGGTCTAATTTTGTTGATTTGCAAAATCTGATCATTTGCGATCAGAGTTTTGTAAACAAGCCAACAGTTCGACAAATTATGTCAACCATTTTACTTGGAGGTAAAACAGAGAGCAAGTGTATTCGAAATGTTGGTAATTAACCCTCATTGTGCAGGAAAAATGTATCTATGCACAACCAGGGCAAGTACAGTTTGTAGAGGTTAAACTAGAAAGTTGGCCTGTAAACTGTGATGATGTCTACAACAGACTGGGCGATTGAGACTGGGAGTTCATTTCTTGACCTTGGAAACAAACAGTCAAAAAATTCTAACCATAAGGTTCCATTTAGTATCAGTGCCGGTGCTTTACATCGAACCACCTAATCCTCCTCAGCAGCTGGAGTTTGGCCAGCTGTCACAGCATTGCAGATGTTCACATTACCATTTTGAAATTCCGTGACAACTGAGCATCTGTTGAGGAGGATTGTGTGGTAACGTTTGAAAGCTCCAGAAGAGCTACTCCATGGACCTTGTGGTGGCCAAGTTCCCAGAATTCAACAAAGAACTTGGTGAGTATGTTATCATTATTAAAATAAAAGGATGAAGAAAACCACCAAAAGGAGACCCAAGGTGCAGTAAACCAGAATGATACTTCAAAACACTGAATTACAATAATTTCTCTGATTATTCTTGTGTAGTCATCCAGTAGATCTATGTAGTACATAGACCTACCGGATGACTTATAGGTCTACAAGTACATTTCGACCACCTTGTTCCACTGCAGCAGCATTTTTTGGGTCGCCTGTTATTTCTGACACAAGTAATCAAACATATTTTTCATAATGATTTTCTCAAACTTCTGCTTTTTCTCTTGAAATACTAGATATTTTCTGTAAAACTTAACTACTTTATTTTGTGGGGCCACAAGCCAAAAAGGTCTGTAACCACTTTACTAGAGAGAGAAAATTCAGACTTTTAATAGATAACATCCAATGCTGTAATGCCCTAACAACAGAAAATTCAAGGCTTCTGACAAACTATTATAACCAAATACTGTGAATAACGCTGCAGTGTCTTCAAAGAGACACTTATTCTTTGCACCTCACACTCTGACCTATTTCTGGCTGCCCGGAAAGGTCTACAGGATTTCCCTGGAGATGCTTCCAACCATGTACAAAATTAAACAGCTGGAGCCAGCGCGACCTGCCCACACAAAGTCACTCTGCAGTAACAGCAGGACAAAACTCTGCAGTGATCTCTGCAGCCCAAAGGCCAACTTCACTGGGAGAGGGTCCAGCATAATTCTCTTAAGCTTGAATTAAGTTGAGTAAACCAAGGTCCTATTTAAATCCATCTCTCAGAAGATTAAACTAATCAAACACTAAACAAGCTCCACACATACAAACAAGAGCTGGCCGTGGCCTTTACAATATGGATCATATAAAGGCAGCTTCGAAGGAAGTTGCTCTCCAGCTTAGTGATGACTGAGAGATCACAAACGTGTGTTGGCCACAGTTTTCTTGTGAATGCAATGAGTCAATGGAGTCACCCGCTGACATCAAACTTCCAGCAAAGCCCTCGCTTCAAGCCAATTAAAGGATTAGGCCAACAAGCAAACGCTTTCATCACAAAGCACATGTGGCTCTCAAGAAATAAAACTTCAGGTACCTCTTTTCTTTCTTATTTCCACCCAGTGTACTTTAGCTGGAATGGCTGGCGGCGTTTGCTAATCATTCAGAATTAAGCAGTGATCTCCTCATGAGGTTTAAGTACTGACTTAAAGAAAAAAGGCTGGTGTGTTTCTTTACTTTCCATCGTGTCAACAAATCCAGTGAAAAATCAAAACCAACAGCACACGTCCACCTCTCAATACTGTCAAGCTTCCAGACATTGTGGCACTCCCCAAAATCTACTAGTTCATAGTGAAGGCGTAAATATTAAAATATATATATATTATTTTAAAGATTAAAAGAAATACTTCAATATTTTGAATTATGACAAGATTGATACCACTCTGTCTGTGCAGTAAACATGAAGCTAAGACTAGCAGACGGTTAGCTTAGCCTAGCTAGCACAAGAACTAGAAACAGCTAGCCTGACTATGTCCAAAGGTAACAAAATCTGCTCACCAGCACCTCTAAAACTCACTAATTAATATGACATATATTGTTTATTTAATATGTACTATTTACTATGTAATACATAAGTTGTAGAAAGAGCCAGACTAGCTGCTTCCCCATTTCAAGTTTTTGTGGTAACTGGGCTAAGCTAACAAGCAGCTAGCTTCATATTAACGAGCAGGTAGGCCCACTGACTAAACTCTAAATTAGCTACAAGTAGGATTGTGCCGTCACCAAAATGCAGAGTTAAACAGCGAGTCATGGTCAGCTAACTCTAGCAGCCCGTCCACCTAACGTTAGCTTGCTGATCGGACAGGATTCAGCTGCACATTTCAAATAAACACACGGCTTACTCACCCTTTTACGAGTGTACCATTACTTAACATTGACCAGTTTAGCTTTCGGACATTCATAGTTTACCCACCTTTCTTATCTTAATCCAAGAGGTTAGGTGGTGTATTTCTTTTAAATTACAATATTTATTTCCACATGTCCCACCAACACATCTGTCTGCCATTTTAAAACATAATAATATGTATTTGGGAATACCTCAAAATAAACTACAGGGCCCGTGTTCTCCTTAACGAACATGTCACCCAGTGCAGCAGCGTGACTCAATGTGTTTTTAACAGCTTTTGGATAACAATGGAGCTCTATGGCACAGAGGAATAAGATATCAGGCTTTGGCCACACAGGCAATACTTGTTAGTAAGACTGATTCATTGTTGGTTTTGGTCTTTTCATGGGATTTGTTGGCAATAAGAAAAAGAGGATATTGTAAGTCTTAACCTTTAACCTGACCTTTGACTCATCTTGCTTCAATGTGGCTTTAACCAAACCTCCCACATTACCTCATCAGCTGGAATGCGTCCATTTCCATTGGCTGGCTTTACGACCAGAAGGTTGGGTTGATAATTAAGAGTACATAAATCTGAGATTGTTGATGAAGAGAGCCAAGAAGATGAAGAGAGCAGTGCAGATGTTAATAAAACACAGTGGGACTTTTGACTTCATTCATTTTTTTCTCTGCCCACACTTGTGAAAAGGCAAAATTTGCTTGTCTTGACTTCAGTACTGATCAATGCATCCCCAGTTTCATCAGGATGCGAGTAGTGACAAGTTCTAACTTATCAATATGAAATGAAAGAGTATCTTAACATCTTAAAGAATGTTTTCCTCAAGAACCGCCGTGCATGATAGCTAATAACACCAAGCCTGAAGAGCAATAGTCAGTAAATGCTTACATATACAGACTTCATCTTTAAAAACTAAAACATTAGCAAAGCATTGCAGCATATTAATCATCCCGTGACTACAGGGAGTGGACCTGCTCTGTCCAGTCTAATGAAATCCAATACAACAGTCCTGCAATAAATAAACAAACCTTTGTGACACTTCAGTTCTGGTTGAGCCTGTCAGAAAGGTTTTGATTCTGCTCTCTGGTCATTTATGAGGCCGTAAATTGTACAGCTCGTGTATTGGACTGTATTGTATTACAGCAGCTGGGTGAAACGGCAGTCACACTTTGCAATACAACACAGTACAATACACGACATACCACCTGAAAAATGTCCAAAGAATTCAAAGGCTCCTCTTTGATGGGAGATTTTATGTTATGAGTAACACAAAGGCAGATATTTCTTGCACAGCTGCTTAATTTGAGTAAGTTATTCTACACAGGTGGTGCTTTTATTGTGTCTACCTGCAGTACACAGCTAGCTAAGGTTTGCTGTGGTATTTAATGAACAATAATCCTGCATTGAATGCGTAAAACACATCTGTGTGACATGTAGCAGCAGAAACTAGCAGGCCTGCATCTTAAAAGGCAGATCTCGTGGACGTTATTGTATCTTTAAAGCTCCGCAGACGTGTTAAATCTCCCGAATGCTGCACAGGTAGATACAGTAGGAGCCACACAGCGTTTAAAAGATAAATCACAAAGAGCAACTGCTGCCTGCCCCTCCCCCACGCAGTCATAGCAGCGCTGCAGCACCCTTTGAGCAAAGCCTCGTTCTGAGCGGGGACTGGAGCAATGCCAGTTTAGCCAGAGCCAGATCCAGAGAGAAACACTGAGCTTCTCTCACACTGCTACACATTGACCTACATAATTTATAGTCAGCTGATTGATTCTTGTGCCCGGGCCACATGAAAAGACAGTGTGGCACACAGCGGGGTCGAGCCGCTGACTGGTCATCTGTACAGGAGCTGGATATTTTGTTTGGATTCACAACAGGGAGGAAATTTGAACAGGGCTACACACAATGTTTGTCATTGAATGTGGTGTTTTCTGGCTGATGGCATTGAGAAGTGTGACAGGTCCGCATTACAACCTCTGAGTCCCACGCTGGACGTGCTGAGGACATTTTCGCCCACAGTCCCTCGTGCAGACCTTAAGATGATTGCTGAATGTCACACAGCTACAAAGCATCTCCGAGGAAATGCTGATGTCAGCATTCTGAAACCCTCACATTAACCCTTTCCTCTGCAAGCCTGTGTCTGTCTGCAGAATGCATCTGGTGGAAAACCAGCCTGCGAACATGAATGAAAACTTGCCCGTCACTAATCTGAAGTATTAACTAACCAGCTGATTCGGTGCAGATTAATCGGTTATTAGCGTCCGTTTGTTTCTCAACACACTGCTCATGTTTTTACTCTGATTCCCATCAACATGCCACATCACCGGGAGGAGGTTTAAAGCACAATGTTTTGGCTGCTACTGTAATTTCTTCATGAAGAATCTCCCTGGAATCAGCCTGCATCCCATATCCACAGTTGTGCAGGATTACAAACCTATTTCCAGAGTTTTTCTACCCCCCCTACAACCACCACCACCACCATCTAAATCCTGCAAAGCTCAAAGCTTTCATCAGACTTGATTCCATGACAGATGAATTGGTTTTCCAGGCCGAACTAATCCTTAAAATCAAACAGAGGCAGGGCCCTGCTCAAGCTTGTAAGAAGCCCCTCTGCTGCAGTGTGAGCAGTTCGTCTTGAAAGTGAAATTAACTTTGCATCGCCTGTTTAGACTCTCGACTTTCATACCCACCACAGTGTTCCTACTTCATTAGTGTGATTGTTTTTTTTAGGTGCAGAGCTAATGGTGTGTGTAATTTGATGCACACGCTGTTACAACTGTACCCTTTCATTCTGACAGCAACTTCTCATGTGTCATTTAACACCATGTGCTTGCAGGCAGCCACACAATCCCAAATTCCTGATTATGTGACACCCAAATATTCCTTATAACAAAGCTAAAAATATAACCTGCAATCATCCTTTCTATGGTGGCTGCACCCCCCCTCCTCCATCTCTACATGCACAATGCTGTGCGCCTTTGCATGACCACAGGATGGTCTTTGTTATGATGACAGCACCAGCATGTCACCGCTCACCTTCCAGCCAGCAGAGCTATTGCTGTCGCCTTTGTCCTTGAAGTATGGCACAGACCTCACCATCCAGTCATAGATTTGGGACAAGGTCAGCCTTTTCTCGGGGGAGCTCTCGATGGCTTGGGTAATGAGGTCTGCATAGGAGTAGTTGCCCCAGGCGTTCCTGCGGGCGGAGGACTTCCTCAGCTGTTGGGAGGCAGAGCCGCCCGGAGCCGCGGCGGGGGTCTGCGCGGAGGAAGGCGAGCCGTCGGCGGCCTCCTCCTTGCGGGGGCCGCGCTGGACCTCCACAGGCTGGGAGACGGAGCTGCTGCTCGGCTCCCCTGGTTTAAGAATGCCGCTGCTGGCTTTCTGAGCATCGCCGCTCCCCGTGCTGCCACCTTCATCATCCTCCTCTTCGGGGATTACGTCAGTGTCATTTGTCCCGGGCTTGCCCGCACCAGACTCCGGACGGGGAAGGGGCCAAGTGCAGGAGCGTGGCCGCTTCTGGGGCTCGAAATCCGGATCTATCTCAACGTTTAAGGGAGGCTCGTTGCCGTTGCGCGGCGCCTCAGCCATGTTAATCGCAATATCTCGGTCGTTGCACAAAGGGTTATAAAATCACTCAGGTCGCATTCCATCAATGTTGTGTGCAGGCTTCAGAGGCAGTTTATTTACTATGCACGATATGCAAATGTCCAGCCTGCAGCCGAGTCCCAGCACGTGTCCGTCTATCTGTCCTCCTGCACGGCGTCTATCCGCAGCACAGAGCTGATGGGGCTGCCCAGCATTAACAAAACATTGCCTTTTCTCGTGCACAGCCCACACCCTGGCCAACGTGCATTGCAATTTCGGCGAAATGTGGAGTTAAAGATAGGGAGACTCAGCGGCGAGTCTTAGAGGAATCCAAACGGCGTTCCTTCACAAGCGTCCGCGTCCTGCACCGCGATCCTGCGACGTGCATGCCGCAGAAACAGAAAATTACTACACCTAATGCCACCACATCAGCTTTATCACTCCGTACACAGCTGCCATCTTGACCATTTCCTTCTCCCAAGTTCTTTATCATCCGTGCAGAGAGCTGCCAGTCGCCTGAGCAGTGCGCTGCTGTCCAGATACCATCAAGGCGGAGATTGCTTTCTCAAGGCCCTGCACCTTTTTTTTTTTTTTTTCTTTAAGGGGCTAGTGGAGAAATGTGGTGAGGCTCAAATCCGCCCTCTCAAGACCTAAAAAAATAATGATGCATTCTGGCTGCACATCTCTGGCAGCTTGAACAGGCCAGCACGGTGTCCTCCGTGTGGCCAGCAGCCTGCAAACGCTCCTCATTCAGTCTGCTGCTGCTGCTGCTGCTGCTGCCGTGGTTGGCGCAAACGCTCCGAGTCCAAGAGGAGGCAAAAAAAAACGCACGATCCTGCCCCCTGGACTGCGCTGAAATTAAAGCGACAGTATGGAAATGTCCGCAGGCCAGTGACATCACTGTGTGCACCTTTTATATGACCACAGGATTTCAAGAACAGCCTGTAAAGCTCCACAATGCCGCTACGGCGGAGCTACACTTCACCAGCATTAAAGTCTGTTGTTGCAAGATCAAAGCTGCAACCATAACCAAGATTTGAGAAATATTGAGAATATTTACTTTTTATTAAGAATGTCAATTGTTAAATTACATTGTCTATCAAATTTATCTAATATAATTATGCTGGATGATTACTGAATCCTTTAAAATGCCCCCCCGTGTTGCTTTATAAAATAGTGGAACATATACTGCAACCAGGTTTCCAAACGCCCAAATTCCCACAAAAAAAAGCCCTGGATGCAAAAAACAAATAAGAAATTTGGTACTGGAGCTTCTTAAATCTAAAAATATCAATAGGTTTGTCATAAAATGGCAATTTCTGCCTCCCATTCAAACCTGCAGATTATTTTCAATTTCATTTTCTTACCTGCAACCAAACAGGACTGTCGCTGCTGCTGAGAAGGCATCAGGTTTATGTCTTTCAGTGAGCTGAAGTCATTCTACAGTTACACACATGAAACATATGGTGGGTTTTGAAGGCTGATTCTGATCTTTAAATTTCCCCCTTTTTGTCAAAAATCTAGAGTTAAATTAAAAATAATACATTTAGTATTAGTCAGCCCAGAAGTATAAAGTGGCAGTGTGGTAAAAAAAAAAAAAAAACAGCATTTAGAAGAATAAAACTGACTGAAAACTCAAATAAAACAAATAAAATGACATTAAAAAAACATTTCAGTTCTTTTTTTCTGGTGTCTCGTCAAATACTTGTGGAGGTGGAGCGGCACCTCTGGGGGTTTGTATTTGACTTCAGCGTATGTAAAATCATGGCGACGACACTGTTTACAACGCAGCGACAAGATGCACAAACCAAGAAGGTTTTACAAAAATTTCCTAATGAGGGAAAAGAGATTTAAAGCAAACTGACAGAGCAGCTAAAAACTAAAGGCTCTGCTGCAAAAGAACAGACAAGAAAACACTTTTAACACTCACTTATGTCAACGTTAAAGCATCACTGATATCAAAATTCATTACATAAAAGGTGAATAGGGCTGGCCCACAAACATACCATTGCATTAGTCATTTTCTGTAAATTGTGATTGAAATGAAAAGTAAAGAAGATGATGAGTCATTGTGGCATGAAGTTTAGTCTCATGTGTTACGGTGGAACAAAATATATTTATATAATTGTACTCACAATTTCTATATTGTGATGTATGCGTCAGTATTAGAGAAAATATCCGTATTAGAGGAGAGAGACTGCTGTAGGCTTTTTAAAACCCTTTGAGGCAAATTTGTGGCTTTACTGTAATTTTCTGTTGAATGCACTTACATCCTTCAGTATAATGCTACTTTAAAAAGGCAGACACGATTTAGTTTGTGCAAAAAATAACCACAGATTCCACTAAATAAAATGCCACCAACTGTCTCTGTGCATCAGTGACACTTTTTGTTCGTGCAGGAGGTAAACTTTGAGGTTTTTTTCTCGCTTTCACTGCCCACGCAGCTTTCTTTTTGCAGGGCGGTGTGTCTTACTAAGTGTTTAGATAAAGACAAAATCAATGTAAGAAGGTAAAAAGTGAAACCAACTTCTGAACCGTTATTTGTTTACATATTACTCAGGGCACTGCTTACTCTACTTACACTTCCTGTGAAACATGTTTGATTTTCTTTTTATCCGTTAAATGCAAGTACTGATGAACGCTGTTATTTATCAGTGCACGTGTGAAACATTTCACGAGCACCAACCACATAAATCATCACAAGCAAACACACAGCTTTAAATCCCAGAGCCAATCTGCTCCCACTGTATTTAGGCTTGCATCAGAATCACAGACAACCCGTTGAGATGCATTGTATTTTCATAAACATTATGTAGGTCAAAGGAGATTAAAATGTCCCTCAAATCTTCACAAAAGTCCGTTGGGAATCCGTTCCCGAAAGTCGTCCAGCTCTTTCCCACAGATTTATGAAGGTAAATACAGTTGGACCACGATATGATTGTGAGTTAAAAGCAACATGACACCCTAAAATGTAGCTTAAAAAAGGATCTGTAAAGTGCAACGTCACAATAAAATCATGAAAGGCCTTAAGATTAGTTCAATAAATACTCTCTGTACAACACTTGCACACATACAGTTGAGCCGCCGCGAGGCGTAGGAGTAGTGTTCAGTCTGGCCTGTGTTTGGTAGAGAGGAGTTCAGTTTATGGAGTATGTTGGTTGTGTAACACTGTCCGAATGTTACACCTGCGACTTTGTGCTTCTGTCTCCTTCGAGCCAGTATTCCTCTGTCTGCATCTCCGTGAGGCGAGACACGGTCCTCTGGAAGGCAAATCTTTCCTCTTCGCCGCTGAAGATGGACAGGCTGCTGGCTTCGTCCTGTTAAACCACGGAGGAGTGTGTTTAACTGTAATTCACCCAGGAAGCTAAGCCAACGCGCATCAGTCGAGTGGCTTTATGGGAGTTATTACACCGGTCTTTAGCTTCACATTTTTAAATCTTTAGCGTGCTCGAGGAGAGCTCAGAGCATCTTAAATCTTCATATCTTAAACCCTTCGTCTTCATGTTTACACAGAGTTTCTCATATTTCTCTCAGGTTTTCATTTTAAATGGTTATGTCTTCATGGTTTTTTTCTGACATTTAGTCAGTTTTTAATGTTTGGAGCCTGAAAAAAAAAAAAAAAAAAACTACAGTTCTTTTAAATGTTTTTGGCATTTTATGCCTTTAACCAGAAAGAACTACAACAGGAAATGAGGCAGACAAAAGTCGCTGGGTGGACTGGAACTCGCGGTGTTGCAGTTCATGTTCATGTGTCTTGAGGAGTGTCTCAACATTTCATTATATTTGTATTTTTAACAGTTAGAAACAAATGTAAAGTTGAGAAACTTGTATCAGTGTTTCAGTTACATTACAGGACTTTATGGGTCTGTGGTCTCAACCTTGAAAGTTATTTTTTTATTTGAAAACAGGAAATAAATTTGCTTCAGGGTGAGGCGATTTCAACACTGCAGTTTCTCAGTATTCATTATTTGCTTCTGAAAAAAACAAAGAATCGAATCAGAATAAAGGAACTGGAGGGCTTGTGTTGAGAAAATAGGGCTTTGTGTGAGTTATGTCCCAAAATCTCTTGATATTGAGAGACTGATGCGCTCACTTTAATAAATAAAATAATTAACCCACGGATGCCACAATTGTTTATCCAGTCCGAACACAGATGCAGCAGATTTAAAATCTTACTTTATTTAAAAGTAATTAAGACTGAATAACAAACTGAAGTTCTGGTTATGAAGGGTTTTCAGTGCGTACGACAAAGTGGACTGACGTGCTTTTCGCTTTAACCTCCATTCACAGGCAGCCAGCAGCCTCAACCAGCCCAATTATCTACATTTTACTGCTGAAAGGACACACCCAACATGAAAAACTGGTTTAGCTGTGAAAACAGAGTCGGAGCTCTTACCCTTTTCAGCCCCAGATCATCCATCAGAATGTGGCTCTCGTCATGACTGTGATCACCATCGTGTACGAAAGTGTCCTCCAGCGGATGATCTGCAAGAATCACCACCCGCACCTGCAACGAGATTAACCAATAAATTACTAAGCACCCAAAGAAAAAGCTGAAGTCTGGAGTTTTAGTGCCGCTCACGTGCGCGTGCAGCTAACAGCAGTGCACCTTGTGGTCGTAGAGGGCATCCACGAGCGTTATGAGCCGCCTGGCTTGAGTCTTCTTGTTCAGCGTCAGCAGAGGAATGTGTCGAATGAAGATGGTGTCAAACAGCCTGGACATCTCCAGGTAGTCGCTGGCCCCTAAAGGCTGAAACATTTACACCCAAACACAATATGTGGCTTTAATTTATTAAGCCTCAAAGCAGACTACACTGGTCTAAGATGCTGCACAAACCCAGGACGCTGTGTGAAATGTAAATAAAACAAGAGTGAACTGTGGTCAGTTAGCAGAGCATACAGAAAAACCCCGTTTACACCTGGTATTAAAATGCGAGCTGCATCCGGACACGTTCATCTGGATAAGGAAGAAAAAAATGTGAATGCAATGTGTGAATGTGTCGTGGTCTGACAGATCAGATCACATCTGGCTCGCATCGTGTTCAGATCTTGGGGTCGGTGTAAACTCAATCCATACAATGTGATGACATCTGTACACAAGAGAACATGGATACAGATATTTGTTTTTCCAATTGTAGAGAGTGAGCAAATGAGGCTGAAAGAGACACCCCTCTAATTACTGATTATACATCTATTCAGTGAAAGCACCACGAGATGTGTTAGCCAGCAGCGCAGCATGAAAATGAAAGCGATACAGGTGGAAAACGGATGATAGACAGAAAGAAATAACATTTCACTCGTCTGTGCAGCTGCTCTGCTGTTAATAACTCATAATTCATGTAGCCGCAGAGGAGCCTACACGGCCGTACTGTAACACGCTGGGACAAGCTGACACAGTATCTTTAAGGGGAAGAAAGAAATTCATTGAAGCTTTCCATTTACCAAATTTACAAGAGGCGACAAATAATTAAGAATCAGTCACAGACGGGTCTGAGAGGCTTACTCTGTCACACAGCTCCTCAAACGTACAGTCTGCAATGGTCCCACACGCTTTGCTCAGATGGACTTTCCTGTTGTGAACATTCAGAACTCTTGGTCGCGTTACTGTGGAGAAAGACAGTTTGGCAAGAACGCCACCTCAAACCAAACGATTGCATAATACAGACTGAACCTCAGTACATATCGGCTGCAGAATTAAGTCAAATGTCGTTTCAGAGCCCACTTACTGTCATTTTGCTTAAAAGCCAGCTCGTCAAACATCTTGTCCAGCGTCTCCTCAGCGTCCGGCTCACTGGAGCTGCAGTGAATGCAACAGGGAAACATTGAAAACACAAAACATGCAAACAGCAGAACAAAATCCGGCTCGCCAAGACTGTTTTACTTGGATATGTTCCTTACAGGAAGTAGAGTTTTCCGGCAGATGGTCTGTTCCTTTTGCGGTAATCGATCCCAGAATCTAGGCGAAGAGTTTGGCAATATTTCTGCATGAGAGACGAGCGATTAACAAAAAGGAGATTTAAAACCAAAAGAAGACGTTTCACTGTGCTGGCTCCTTTCTTACCTGCAACACAGCAATAAAAGGCACAAAGTTGACTCTCTGCAGCCCGTTTTTATACAAGTCTGAGGGAAAAGAGAGGCCAGATTTTGTTTTTACAATTTTCATTATTTACACTTAAAAGTCACGTTTCCCTAAGTTTGTAAAGATGTCAAATGATTGTTGTTGACACTTAATGGAGGCACACTGTTTATGTTAGATATTACATCTTGAAGGATTAACTGAACCCAAACGACATTGTGTTGACATCCATCCATGAGGACAGCGAAAGGAAAATCTGGATGCACGCTAACTCAGTCTGAAGTACCACAGAAAAGCTCTCAAATCTTAATTGGCAAAATCCCAAAGGATGTAAATCAAAGACACAACGATGAGCTCAAAGCCAAGCAGTGAGAATAGTCAGACCCAAACACATTTAGGATATGTTACTGGATTTCTAACTTACCTTCAGGGGGACGATTAGAAGTGGCCACAACAACAACACCGTTCTGAAAGAGATTCTCAAAAAGCTGCTTGAGAATCATAGCATCGGCGATGTCAGTGACCTGAAATAAGTGTTACAAATAAATCAGCTTCTAATAAAGCATAAGAGCAACAGCGCTCAGGTTAAATGATACACATGAAAGCGTAAATATACTGTGAGACTCTTCAGTTACTGAGGTAAGCAGAAACATTGAGAGATTACCTGAAACTCGTCAAAGCACAGGAGACAAGCCTCCTCGCTGATCTCCTCAGCAACCGGAGCAATGGGGTCATAGGACTTGGCCATTTTCCCTGCTTTCCTCTTTGGCATACTCTGTTTCAGCCGGTGGATCCCTACAACC
This sequence comes from Chaetodon trifasciatus, assembly GCA_037975065.1. NCBI lineage: Eukaryota > Metazoa > Chordata > Actinopteri > Chaetodontiformes > Chaetodontidae > Chaetodon > Chaetodon trifasciatus. The sequence continues at coordinate 2,103,697 of JBBMOE010000058.1, forward strand.
AGAAACAGAGCAGAAATCAGTCTTGGCTCTGCAGGATAAGAACAAATGAATGAAAACACGTGAGTGGTAGACACTGCTGAGCTAAAGCGAACGCGCACTGGAAAACACAAACCACTTTTAAGTTTGGGGTGGAACTGTCGAGAGCCATTCGCTACATATTTCTGATTTTCAATGTATAATTATATTTACGTTTATAGAAGAATAACAATCGAGTCGTGGCAATGAAAGACCGGAGGTTTACTGGACACATTTTAAGTGCTTTGTCAGCAGCATGCATATATAACACAACACGTAAGCAGGCCTTTAAATGTAGCAAAGCCTGCATGTGGTGACTGAAAACAGGAAGTATAAGTTCAGTCCAACAACCGCAGCGCTGCATTCTTCTACAGACTTTGAATGTAGCGTATTGTGAAGCTTTGGTTTCGCACCACACCAGTAAATGAAAGCATTACGGCGCAAGAAAAAGCAATGCAACAAATCTCACCCCGACTGAGACATGTTTAGAATACTGAGAGTGGATAGGAGAGTATGAAGACTTTAATTCACGCTTTACACAGTCACAACTTTTTTTTTTTTTTTTTAAAATCAGGGACATTACTGTATATGTGAAGTACATCTAAAGCTGAAGGGCTGCTGACACCTAAATATTAACAAGGCTGCACAGGCGCAACTCTCCTGCACAGAGCTGCTGATTCTGTGGGTTGTCTGTCACCACTGATTTCACGAATTCTGTTAATGATGAATGAATGAATGAATGAATGAACACACAGAGGCTAAGAGAAGGTGTCGCCCTTTGGTCGCAGCAATTCTGCCTCAAACATAAACAGTCTAAATTTCATCATATGAAATATTTTTAGCTCTGGTTCACTGACGACACAGAGAAAAATGATTGCTTGGTGTGATATATATATATATATATTTTTTAAAAAAAATCACATTTCCTGCTGAAGTTGGGGGGTGGGTCTGGCTGTTTTTCCTTCCCACTGCACCGAATAACCTTTGCAGCTGGAAGCACAACTTCCACTTTTTTGATGCAGCACAGCTCATTCATCATCCATCATGTTGAATTTGTTCACTCACGCAATCATTTGTGACTCAAAGTTATCTGCCCCCTAGTGGCTGTTAGGAGCAAGTAAAGTCCAAGACGAACATTAGTAACCCCCTCTGGAGACTCAGATCTCTGACACTGTGCATCCTCAGTACAAACGTGAAGTTAACTCACTTTTATGCACGTCCAGCATAAAGCCGTGGAAATGGACCCTCTTTTTCTTTTCAGTCTCAACATATGAATAAAACATGTCCATCACCATTGTTTTTCCTGTGCCTGAAACAGCAAAGAGCAGATGAGTTCAGGGAAAAATAATGGAAAACTCAAAATGTCAGAGAGAAATTAAATTTGTGTTTATAACTGTGTGACTCGTCTCTCTTACCAACATCACCGTAGATGTAATACCCTTTTGGAGGCTTTGGTTTTGTGAAAAACTGAGAGACAAACAGGCAGAAAAAAGGTCCCAAAATGAACAAATGTCCACAGCGATATAGAACACTTATCTTATCTTATCTTAAATCATTCAAATGAACAAAGGTACAGGAAGAATGAAAGTGAGTTTAGTAAACCAACAGATCAGTTACAGCTTTAGTGAATAAATGAGGATGAAAACTTCAGTAATCATGAGGAGTTTCTCTCTACCTTGGAGAAGATGGACGTCGGTGTGTTGCTGTATCCTCTGACTGCTTTGTGGAGATTGTCCAGCTTCTGCAGCACCGCTTTCTGGTGCTCATCCTCCCGCAGCGTCCCCTCTCTGATCAGCCCGTTGTAGTGATCCAGAGGGCCGGTGAACCCACCGGCGCTGACCCCGCTCTCCTCCACCGCCTGCTGGGCTTTCACGGAGTACCCTTTAAAATGATAACAACACAGACGGTGACGGCACGTTAGCTCCTTTGTGTACATTTCAGACCCCCACAATAAGGAGTTTACTGACGCGGAAAGGTCCGATAATGTTGCTGCTGTGGCCGAAGACCAAAGGTTAGCAAGCGGCAACTCGTCTGACAGCTGCCCGAGCAGGACCAAACCAGGCAAAACAACGAGGTAAGTTTGTACAGGACTTTAGATATTTCTGGTAATACCATATTAACTTTAAGAGACTCTAAACTGTAACCAAAACGGTTAATTCAAAGTAACGTTCGGGCTAGGTCAGCTTTCAGTAGAAATTAGCGTTACACCACCCGACAAACGCTTTTCAGACTTTCTCCATCGACACGACTCACCAAAAACTCGTCTCACCTCGTCTGCAGAGCTCTGTCAAAGACTTTAGCAGCTTTCTGGATGAGTACTGCTCTGTTAACAGAAACCTCAAGCCCAGCGAAGCTGAGGGTGACATTTTTAAAGACAGCGGTATGCACACCGCCATCTTGGTTTCAAATTTCGTCAACGTAACTTTATTAGCAAACACAAAAACGCACAAAGCGCGTCCTTGCTGTCAGCCAGCAGGGGGCGAAGTTTCATTCAGTTCACGATCCTGAGTTTTCTCAGAATATTTCTGATAACAAGGATGAATATAAAATCACACATAAACAATATTATGACAATATTATAATAAGCAGCGTGGCAATAAAAATAGGTTGGAAAATAAAAAATTCCAAAGCAATATTGTGGAGTGGAGCAATGTGCTTCACAAAGGACATGAGAGGCATTTAGACAAAAAGTTACACACCCCATATTAATAGACTTTCAAGATAAATTATTGTTAAAAGGTAAATGAATAAAACAAATGAATAAATTACAGTGCATTTGCTGCTTTATACGTTTTTCTGTGTTTGCAAACTGATTTCAAACGGTCGGAGAAAACAAGACAATCAAACATCTTGAACCTTGGGAACTGTAACATGCATTTTTTTTTAACTATTTCTTTATACTAAAGTATTCATGAAAAAAATCTGATAGTTTAAGTGATGACAAAATTAACTGCAGTCTTAGTCCTAAAATTGCATAATACACACACTGCATCTGATTTGACATAATATAGATTTCTGACTGTGCCCACAAATGCATCAAGAGGAAAATGAATGCCCCATACTGTTAATTTAGGCTAAATTTAGATCCAACTGTTATGAAATCCCTAAATGCAAACACCACTATGAACACACAGTGGTTACTTTGGTAGAAAAACACTGCTGAGCCTTCCCACTCACTAACACAAGAACATGAAAAATCACATTAAAAAGCCAGTGATGAAAACAAACCAGTTACATCAACACGTTAATGAAGACACAGTGGATATACAGGGCAATTATTCATGAACACATGAGAAAACATTACAATGGTTATTATTGTTATTTAGGGCTGCAAGTAATGATTATTGATTAATCTGACTGTTAGTCTATAATAATGAAGTTTGCTTGAATAATGAAGTGATTGATTAATTTAGCTGTCATATTTTTTTCTGCTATAATAAAAAATATATATAATGGATAACTGCTGTTTAAATAATATATCCAGAGCTGCAACTAACAATTTTTCAATATCAATCGTTATTTATTTCCTTGAGTTTAAATTAAATCATTTAAAAAGTAAGGAAATCATGAAAAATGGCTGAAGATGGTGCCTTCAAATGTCTTAACCCACAGTCCAAAACCCAAATTTATTCAGTTTATCATCATATATGACAAAGAAAGGCATCAACTCTCCATATTTCAGAGGCTTTAAGGAGCAAATGTTTGGCATTTTGCTTAAAAAAATATTACAGTGATCATACAATTAGCAAAATTATATATTTCTGCCGATTGACTCATCAGTTGACTGACTCTAAATATGTCATTCCACAATACAGATCAAAAGCAGCAAATGACATATCTGAGTACAAAGCATTAGTAGCGCACAACAGCATCTGATTACACAGCTGGAAAAACAACATTCATCTTTTCAACCTTTCCCATGAATATTCTCATTGTGATTAACAGCAGAAACTCTGTGCTCAGTCTAATTATACCTCCACAGCACTGAGCAGACCAAACCAAACATGGCCGACGACCGACAGGGTGTTACAGGGCTTACAGGCTTGTTGCCATGACAACAGAGGAGCCTTTCTCCCCCTCTCTCTCTCTCTCTCTCTCTCTCTCTCTCTTGCTGTCTCTCTTTAATGCACACACACACACACACACACACACACACACACACACTCATACACACACGCTGTCACTCTCTGTCTGTCTGCCTCAGTTGTACACATACACACACACACACACACACACACACACACACACATACATATACAGTATTACAGTGGAATCCGCCTTGCTTTGAGATCCGTGCTCTACTATTGGAAGCAGGAAAAATACAGGAAATACAGCAAGGAGCTTCGGGGACACTCCACATCTGTTTTGGATGGTGAGTGCCTGCTGACCGGTTATTGTTTGTTTACATACTGTATCCTTTGACAAATCTGCTTCAAATGAGATCCATTTTGGGGGCATAAATGACTCTTTCTGGCAGCAGGATGGGAGATGTGCCACATGAATTCTTTTCTTTTCGCTGCTTCTTCTTCTGTTTTTTTTAAGATTAGGGTGGAAGCTGTCATCGTAATGGTAATTCATAGCTGGGTAGCCATGGTGAAGTCAATTTCCCCCTCCCTCTGCCACTGCTGAATGCATTAGTCTAATGAGATGTCTGCAGCCTGTGTGCCGAGCGGCAGCAGCGGCAGTGTGTTAACCAAAAGGGGACGAGGAAAAAGCCACATAGAGCAAGAGCAAGATGGCTTTCCCTGCATTGTTAGGGATTTAGCTTTATAGTCACTTTTAGGCTCCTGGGATTTAAGACAAAAGGGCTTGGCTCTTTCACAATAGAAGACAGCAGGTAATAGACAACCCCCTCCTCTCTCCCTCTCTCAGGTTTATTGGTGTGTTATCAGTGCAGGATGGAGGTGCTGTTTCTCCCACAGCTCATGCATGGCTGCCTTTTGTGTTGCTTGATTATTATTGTGCTCTGCTAAATGCTGCTCCTCTCACCGCATTGCTCAGCTGAGTATTCTGCAGTGTTTGGATGTTGCTGTTGTGCACCTTTGCCAAGACATTGTGCTCCCTGTGTCTGCTCTAAATTGATGCTAATGCTGCTCTCTAATATGTGTAGCTGCTGAGGAGGAGGAGGATTAATGTGCAGTGTGTTTCTTTGCATTTCTGTAGCTGGAGCTCAACGGTTCTTTCCTTTGTCTGCAGCTCCAAATGAGTGTACCTGCAGCAACGGCACAGAAATCAGACGGCAACAACAGTGAAATGCAATCGGCTGCAGTTGCTCCCTCCTTCATCCCCAGCCAGTCGGGGAAGATACCGGGCAGGAAGAGAGGGAGACCCCCTCTCCGCAATGTCGCCAAGATGGATTTTCCTAATCGTTACCCCGAGTCGCTCCCTCCGCTCAAAGTGCCAAAGAAGAGAGGGAGAAAGCCAGGATTCAAGGTCAGCCAGATGGGGGGAATCGGGGGGTTGCAATGTGCTGTGTGAGTGCAGTGTGTTTAAAAATGCATGTGTACACAGAAAGGCACAGACACACAGGCTCCATGCCCTTCAGATTTTGTGGGACCCCAGTGCAACAGAGGGATGAACGTCTGAGTTCTAAACATTATGGAAATATTTTTTATGTCTGGAGGGGGAGTCGTTATTGGAAATATGTCTGTTTTTTAATGCACGCAAAAATCATCATCTGTGGCATAAAAACTGCAGAGTTATACAGACTTGGTGTCCCAATTGTTCCACCAGCCCTATTCCTGAAATGAACAGGCCAAAACTTCTTCTTCTTGCAGCTCAAACCTAGGATGGTGATGACGCCGTTGGCTATCTCTCCACCCAGCAGCACCCCTGAGCCCGATATGAGCTCCATTCCTCAGGATGCCGCCACCATCCCCCACTCTGCCACGCCCCAGGTGCTCACAGGTAGGTCACAAAACACTCTAAACCCCAACTATGAAGCATTAATGGCCTCCAGTCTGCAGTCAAGGCCCTTACCTCAACTTGTGTTTTTCCCTGTGTCAGTCTGTATCTACATCAACAAGCAGGCCAACACAGGCCCCAACCTGGACAGGAAGAAGATCCAGCAGCTCCCTGATCACTTCGGACCCGACCGACCCTCCGTGGTGCTCCAGCAGGCCGTCCAAGGCTGCATCGACAGCGCCTTCCAGCAGAAAACAGTGTTCACTCTCCTCACACAAGGCTACGGGGGAGAAAAAATATCAGGTGTTGTACAAAGACCTCCCTCAGGTGTTGCTTTCTATTTGTTCAAGTACCTTTTTTTTACCACTTTACCTGAGGCGGTACTGAGTAGAAGACATGTGTTAGGAAAGCTTAAATGACCTCATTTGTGAGAAATTGCATCGAAGCTGTGATGTTGTTGCAAGTTTTCTCTTGTTTTGCTCTTCCAGCCACGTTTGATGGGAAGCAGCACCTTCTCAGCCTCCCCGTGGTGAACAGCATCGACTATGTGCTTCGTTTTCTGAAGAAGCTCTGCCGCAGCTTGCACTGTGAAAACCTCTTCAGTGATCAGCCCATTACCCAGCACAGTGGTGGCTCCTACCAGTCAGATGGTACTTCTACAGCTTCTGACAGTTTAATAGAAGCTACTACGCTGAAATAAACAAGTCTTAGATCTAATTCTGACTCTAATCTCTTAATTTAGCTGAAACATCTATGGCAGAGGACTACCATTTAGACCAGTCCGATGGCAAACGCTACTCCGTGGACCCCGGCGATTCTGCTTTCAGTTCCATAAGCTCGTCTTATTCACCAAAGTCCTCCTACGGTTTTCGTTCGTCACAGCAGTTCTCCAACGGCTCAGCCTCCATGAGCATGTGCCGGCAGTCGTCCACCAGCCCAAACGCGTTCCCAGAGAGCAACAGGACAGGTGGGACGTCATGGAAACACAAAACCAAGATTGCTTCGATGTTTATTTCTCTGAGGTATGAAAGTAAAGCTCCTTTGTTCCTACAGGAGGTTTTAATGCGTCTTCGGAGTCCCAGGAGTCCAAAGCTCCACCCAATAAGGACCCATCCACCTGGTCTGTGGAAGACGTTGTCTGGTTCATCAGGGATGCAGACCCCCAGGCTCTCGGCCCCCATGCAGACATCTTTAGGAAACACGTAAGTTCAATTTTAATTGTGTTCTTGACAGGCTGCCTTGTTTCACATCCAGTGGAAATCACCTCGTCTTGCTGATTTGCCACCAACTTCTGCTTCTCTCAGGAGATCGATGGAAACGCTTTGTTGCTGCTAAAGAGCGACATGATCATGAAGTACCTCGGACTGAAGTTGGGGCCGGCCTTGAAGCTTTGCTACCACATCGACAAACTAAAGCAGACTAAGTTCTGAAAGCCCTTCATGATAAATATGCCCACTCTTGAATCCAACAGTACATTTGAAACATGCAGGTCTGTGGGCCAATTGGAAGAGAGTAGAGTGTGCGTCCGAGGGGTGCGTCACATCCTTTAGGACGTTACTGGACAAATATAAATTTATCTTCAGTCTTTGCAGTCTATGTTTGTAACATCAGCATTTTAAGATCAACAAGATGTGGAAAAAATAAGAGGAGATTTGGAAGTAACATCTAACTTAATGCTGACACTATAGGGTTAACGTAAATGTTAGCTAACAGGCTATCATATCAGCTCCTGTTCGTGTAACGGCAACCAGGTCGTGCTTTTTGGCATTGTATTTCCTTCATAGCTAACACACTATAAGAAAGATAATTTAGCTTGTTTTTCACCTGAAAAAAACTTTATGTTAACACTACTTAAAACTGCAGTTACTGATATTTTTTGGCCACTTGGGGGCAGCAAAAACAAGTAGTGAACATAACATTGCCAGATAATTGTCTTTTAATTTGATGTGGTGAGTTATTACTACACATCAAATAGTTACAGAGCAACATTATCACTTATTTGGTGTCGTGTTTGTGTCCACGATGCTTGTAAATCCAATGTAAGTCCAATATTAACTGTCTTTTAGCTCCATTTTTGGTCCCTACCAACTCCTGAGGGAAATATCTGGCTCTTTAGCTGCTAAATGCTGCACTGTGTTCACCAGCTAGTTGCTAACTGTCTGTCAGCTGTTTGGTGCTGGGCAGGTAGTGGACAGTCAGTTTTTAGAGCCTTTTCTCTGAAAACAGCTCCCTGAATGAACCAAAACAGTAACATCTGAAATCTGATGTGGTATCAATGGGGAAAAGACCATTAAAGGAAGTGACGCATTTCATACCTGGAACCTGACTCTCTTCCTATTGGCTGGCTGACCTGGGGTCCCCAGTCGTGAGGTCCACAGTTGGACCCTCCTAGTGCATTTTTGGAAGGTTTCCATGATGTCATGTAGTGATAATCACGAATCCACCCCTCTCTTTTTCTCTCTTCTCTTGCTTACTTGCTCTCCTTTGGACACAGATTTTGAAGGACAAACCTTCAGATTGTGGAATTCTTCCTTCATACACATGTAAACATAATGTAATCAGTAAAAGACGGCCAGTGAAAGGAAAGTGTTTGTCTCACAAACCTCCATGAGCAGCACATATGTCTGCTGTATGCAGATTTCATTATATATATATATATCTATATATATATTCATCATCTGACAAGAAATGTATAACAGAAAACTCTTTATACTTTAAGAAACTTCCTTTGTCAAATCTCACTATAGGGTCTTGTTTACTTGCGTCTACCAAGCTGAAAACATATCTCTAACTGTACTGAAAAATGGTGCATTAAATACTACATTGCTTTTGATTGAGAGATTTACTGTAGTAAATCATTTTGATACTATTTTTTCACATTACTGTGTAACAAAAAAGTAATGTTCCCATTGGATTTGTCATGCTTTTTTATTATTTTAATATTAAAAAAACAGTATAACCTAAACAAAACATAGCCTACATAGACAGACAGTAGCTCTCTTGTTAGTATATATAAAGAAAAATGAGAGCATTGTGAACGTGATATATTTATGTTTCGATATGCCAGATTGTTACATACCAGTTATCTCCCTAGGCTCTTCATGTATACTCATACGAACGTTTTTTTAAATTCATATGTTTCTATGTTTTTATCAAGCATCAGTGTTGAAACAGAAGTTGTCTAAACACACTAAACACTTAAATGTTACACTGAGAAAACCTAAACGGCCATGTAAATGGGTATATAATATAGTATTGCTTTTGTATACCACTTTTGGTGTACAGTATGCATCCTTTTTTAATCAATTAACCTTTGTAAGTGAATGCTGCTGTAAAGATATTACATGTAAGCCATGCCTAGTGAGATCAAGCTAAGGTGTTTTATTTTGAAAATCACTATGAATAAGAGTTTTAGAGGAAGCTGAGGGAATCAGTGCTCTATGCTGGTGCTAAAGTTATCTATGTATTTAATTGTTTGCCTTTGTGTTTGTGAGATGTAAAGGAAATCCTATGTGTATACTGTACTGTATGTGAGTATTAAATTAAGAAATCAAGTAATCAGAGATTACTGTGTGTGTGTATGTGTGAATCAGACTTCTTATTTTCTCATTTTAGCATCTATTCTGCCCTGACATGATGAAGTTGTGCTGGAGGATTTTATTCAAAAGTTATTGCTACCTAAGAAATTTTAATGGATCCAGATTTGGATGTGGGTCCACACATCTGAGAATTGCTTTGGCTGGGAGCCTCATCTGTGCTTCAAAACACACCATTTAACAAAGGTGACCTACATCTGTGGCTCCCATACTGGTGTTCTCCAGGGGTCCTCATCGGGGCTGTCATGGGGTCTCCAGAAATCAGAAACAGGTCCACTTTTTTTTGCTGTTTTTGCTTACTTTTTGGGGCATCACCAGGATTGAGTCTTGGTGAAATACGATGTGATTTCAGTCATGTCCGCATCAAGATGCTTGGGGGCCACAGAGCCCAAATGAGCTGCTGAGCCCCTATTAATTCCCCATTTCTGCCCATCTCTCTGCATTGTGTACATTAATCCTAGAGTATCACCTAAGCCCAGGTTTGTTGTGTAACATAAATCAGTTAAAGATTGTGCAACATCAAAATATCAGCTGAAACAACTAAACTGATGAAGGAATATATGTTTGGAAACTTGTTTATTTGCTTGCCAAGAGTTAGATGAGAAAATCAACACCACTTTCACGTCTTCCTCGTGGATATGAAGCTAAAGCCAGCAGCAGGTTAGCTTCGCTTAGCTTAGCATAAAGACTGGAGGGAAACAGCTAGCCTGGCTCTGTCCAACGGTAACTAAATCCTCCTAGCAGCACGTCTAAGGCTCACTAATTAACGCATTATATCCTGTTTGCTTAATAAGTACAAAAAGTGTAAAAACAACACGCTGTGCTCGGAGCAGTGACTTCCTGGAGCTTCTGCTGGTTGCCTGGCAACTCCTTGCAGTCAGTTTGTTACCATTGGACAGAGCCCGGCTAGCTGTTTCCCCTCGTTTCCAGTCTTTATGCTAAGCTACACCAACTGGTTGCTGGCTGTGACGTCACAGTTATCACACAGATGTGAGAGTGGTATCAATCTTCTCATCTAACTCGCGGCAAGAAAGCATTAAGTGTCTTTCCCAGAATGTCAGACTACTCCATTAAGGCCCTTATCATGGCAGCTGATCCCACAGATTCTCCTACATTCCCAAGCATTCACTTGGTACAGCTAATCAAATCACCAGAAACCATTAGCCAAACGGTCAGAGTTGTTAAGATTTTTTTTTCAAGCCTCACTCAGAGGTACATGGAAAGAGTTATTGATCTCTGCAATCATTCTTTCTGCCCACACCAGCTGTGAAAAGACCAGTATGATTCACTGTAAGCTGGGCCCGTGAGGACTGGACATTGGAAGCACAAAAGGATCTTTTCAGAGCTTGTGTGGACAAGAAGAACAACTGCAGCAGCCAATACAAAGAACAAATGGACGTGTTAAAGTCTTGAAAAGTGTCAATCTGTCTTTGATCGCACAACTGCAATATTTCTGGGTGGATTCCAACATTTTTAATGCTCAGAATATTTAGATGAGACGACCTTTTGTTCAAATATTAATAAGGATTCAGTATTTTCCCATAAGGATTTCATCTCCTGGCAGTGTGACGGAGGTTTAAAAATCTAAATGTTCAGTAAATGAGCTGAGACTCATTCTTGACCTTGAGGACACACATGAAGATGACCAGGGGATGCTGCTGAAAGCTCAGGGGATAGTAGGCTACAAGCATTTAGGCTTTGGACCTTCGTGCTGGGAAATTAAGCTTACACCTATTTGCAGTGAATAAAATGTAATATAAATAAATTAAAAAGGGGTTGGGCTGTGGGTGGTTTGGACTTCAGCATTTCTAAATCCTGGATGTGGCCCCACGCACAGTGAACATGGGGCTTCAAGAGGCCCCTGGCTGGTTATCCAGCAGTGCTTTTAGCGCTAAAACTCCTTCCTCTTAATGCCACATTTAATGACCAGAGGAAAACATTTCACCCCTGGGTTCACTGAATCTAATTCCCGATCAGTTAAAGTCAATTCTTCGATCAGGGTCATACATTAATCGCGCAGTCTCGCGCACCGTTCACGCCGACCACAATCCAAAAAGTCTTTGTTTCCTGCTGATGAAATTTCAGGCTGACCATCCTCATCACGATGAAGGATCCGGTCATAACGTGACAGGATCCAGCTGAACCCAAACCGAGCGGCGGAGCAGCAGTGAACTTATGATCAGGCTGTGATGCGCACGGGTGACGCCGCGCTCCTGTAGTCGCATAACCAAAGACTGGCGTGGGATCGGTCCCTGCTGCGCCTCATCTGGAATAACGTCGGGAAAATCCAGAAATTTCATTAGCGGGTGATTTGTCTTTTTTTAAAAAGAAGCGAGCAGTGTTGAAAACAATCCCTTTTGGGCAAACGTGTCCATCGGAAGAGGGTTTTCTGTACTTTGCAGAAGCCAGAGCAGATTTATTCCGATAGAGAATCACCCAATAAAGCCTGTAATAAGGTAAGAAGTGCCTGCCTGCAGATGTACTTGTCGTGCGTTATTTTTTCCAGATTATAGACGTAGCAAGCAGTGAATGTCTTCTGTGAATGTGTCACGCATTATTTTTCATGTTTTTCCTCCTGTTTGAATGACTGGGATCGAGCAGAGGGGCTGGCACACGGGCACCTGCGCATCCCTTAAAATAAAACCACTGCGTTTTGTCTGGAAACAACCAGAAAAACCCTGAAATAAGACAGAGCGGGATCATTTGGCGAATTAACATCAAGGTTTGCGCAATTAATTGGCTTGTATGCGCCTGTAAGGTGGCTCTGCGGCGGCACCGAGGGAACTGCCTGCTGTTTTAAAAATAGGTCTATTTGGTTATGAAATTTTGACATGTTTTTTCGCCCCGATGCGCATGCAAAGATGTCATTATGTGCAGGATGGTGGGATCTAATCTGAAAATACTCTCACTGCGTCGTTTCCATCGGAATGCAGCAGCAGCTCCCTCTCTGCTCGCACAGGAGGCGGTTAGCTTTAATAGCATTAACTCGGATGTCATTGCCCAAAGCGTGACATAAAACAGCATCTGTCGGCCTCTGTTTGGGCTGAACAAGTCATTCGTACCTGTGGCCTGTGCGATACGAGGCGGGCTTTTCTCTAAAACACCGCAGTCGCACGATGTCGAGCCGTTTTCGCAGCTCAGCGCTCCGCCAAACAATTTCGTTTTGTCATCTTCCTGCAAAATGTTTGTCCTCAAGGTCATTCACTGTTGCCCATTTTAGAGATTAAACCCACTGTCGGTTCCTGTAATTACCATCCTGCTCTGCAGGATTGGTGATGTGACAGGCAGCGGGCGCACATTAAAGGCTGTGGTTTGCACTGATTTGGGCTGCAGCACACATTTGTGCTGTTTGTTGTGGAAGGCCTGAGCCAATGCAGTGCTGTCTGTGGAGGAGCTGTCCAGCCTGCTGTCAGGCTGCTGCTGCAGAGATGTGGACCATATGCTGGTCCCAAGTGGTGAAGGATCCCACAATGTGCCCGCTGTTCGGATATGCAAATAATATTCTGCTGTCTCATTTGTTAAATTATGTATTGAGAATTGACGCATTCTTGGCCACTTTGTATCACTGGCCACACCATGAGTCAATAATTAATGAATCTGGGGCTTCTGACAGGCTGCTCTGCTCAACTTGTCATGATTGCAAGGCCCTTCAGTGTGGATAGCAAACTAATCCAGGCTGATTTGGTGTCTGGGTTGCCCACAACTGGCTTAAACACTAAATTATATACAGACCACATGGTTATAAGCTATATTCCACACTGATCCAGATTACAGTAGGCCTGCTGTGTGCTCTTGCATCCAGGTCTCTGGATTTAGTGCGGCGGTGCCTCCCTTACGACCAAGCACAGGCTTTGTTGTCGCTGTCAGGTTATAGGACAGTGTTTGCAGTGGAAACTTGATAGCAGCGATCGAACATTTGATGAACTGGATCTGTTCTGACAGTGATGATCCAGGTCAGTGCTACATGGACACAGCAGGCTGAAGGGACAGAAATAGAACACGAGCACCAGGGAAATATTTGCTGCCTACACCCCCACCCCAAAAAAGAACCACACATTTTACTCTCTGTACTCCGCACTGTATGTTTGAAGAGGAAATGAAAAGGGCCGTTTGCTATGCTGTGCTACTGATTTTCATTCTGCCATCAGTCAAGCATAGATAAATGCATTATTCACGTGTTCGTGCACCCCAGGAACCATGGGAAAGCAGAACAGCAAGCTGACTCCCGAGGTGATGGAGGATCTGGTGAAGAGCACAGAGTTTAATGAACATGAGCTGAAGCAGTGGTACAAAGGCTTCCTGAAAGACTGCCCCACCGGCAGGCTGAATCTGGAGGAGTTCCAGCAGCTTTATGTCAAGGTTTGTCTGGACCACTGCCTCTCTTCTTTATCATCTGCTTCTGCCTCTGTCTACACATTTAATTATTGCCAGGGCTATTCATACTTCAGAGAACGATGCTTTCGCTTCTAAGTCTTTTTAAAGCCTCGGTTGAATTATTGAACACGTCTCTCCCACATTTGCAGTTCTTTCCTTATGGCGACGCATCAAAATTTGCACAACACGCCTTCAGAACCTTTGACAAAAACGGAGACGGGACCATTGATTTCCGAGAGTTCATCTGCGCTCTGTCCATCACATCCCGTGGCAGCTTTGAGCAGAAACTCAACTGGGCCTTCAACATGTATGACCTGGATGGTGACGGCAAAATCACCAGAGTGGAGATGCTGGAGATAATCGAGGTAAGGGATTATCGAGTCATTAAGCCGTCGCTCATCAGGAGACCGGCGCTGTTGTTTGTTATCAGTCTCCTGCACACCTGCAATGCCTCGAGTACGGAATCAGGTCCATAACGACAAAACTGCAGTTGTATTGAATTACGCTGTGCCATTTCTGGAAACACAATCAGTATAGTAAATCTGATATGTCTTCGTGATACTGGAGCATATTGACAGTTCCTGTAGTGATAAATGTGGTGTGAGTTTTATCCCAAAACATCAACATCGGGGGTTCCCAACCTTTTTTTTTCTGACTCTCTAACACAAGTACCTTTTCACTGGCACCACCAGGTTCCAGATGTTCTTATGGATAGATCATAACTAGATGTTATTTAACCAGACTAATTATAGAAAAGTGGTTATAGTCACAATAATTGTGTTTTTCATACAATTGAAATTGTCAATGTTTACTTTGCTTTGGCCTCATTAGACTCATATTACTAGCTAATACTCTGAATGCAAGCTGGATGCTTCAATTTAGCCATCACTGTTAGTTACTTAAACCATTTTTCATTACTTTAAGTGAACAATTCCAACTGCTCATCTGTTACCTTTAGCTAAAAATTAATTTTTATTAGCCTACTTTTAGCTAACAATGTCAAATGTTTATCATTTAAATTTATCTAACAACTTTAGCTGTTTAACTCTTTATGAACTAGCCTACTTTGGCTAATAATTTCAAATGTTTATCCATTACTTTTACCAAACATGTCAACTGTTTATTCATAACTTTTAGCCAAAGGTTTCAGCTGCCTGCTTTGGTTATTTTAAGATACCAATTTTCAAACATTTGCTCTGATCTGGCTTCATCTTCATGAACAAATGAACTCATGTAGGCTTCACTGCATTACATAAGAAACAATCCTCAGGCTAATTTCTCTCTGCGCCTCATCCACAGGCTATCTACAAAATGGTGGGCACTGTGATCATGATGAAGATGAACGAGGATGGTTTGACACCAGAGCAGAGGGTGGACAAGATCTTCAGCAAAATGGATAAGAACAACGACGACCAGATCTCGTTGGAGGAGTTCAAAGAGGCGGCGAAGAGCGACCCGTCCATCGTGCTCCTGCTGCAGTGTGACATGCAGAAGTGAGCCGTCCCTGCTCGCTCCTCTCCCCGTCTGTAATCCACACACTCTGGACAGCAGCACATGTTTTAATGTCTCATTAGGTTCTCTGCCATTTCCACAGGAAAAAAACAATGCTTGGACTATTTTTCAATGGACTCGCTTCTTGTGGTTGTATGCATGAGAATGTCAAATGCTGAATAATTTTGAATATAGCTATAAGATATCATACATTTCTATTTCAAAACATGCCAATGTGATTTGTGCACAGTAACCCTATACATTCTCATTCAACCTTAGCTTGTATATCAGTGGAGCACTGCATTAAATTATGTTCCTGCAGTATTTAGGATCCCCAGTGTTGACTGCTGCAACTACTGTACGCTTTACATAATAGTAACAAAACAATAATTCCTATGATAATTGTAACTGTCTCTACTATCCAGACTTGTTGAGCTCTTGGAGAATAGAGAGGCTCCTGTCTGTTTTCACATGATGGAACCAAGAAGAGTAGGTTCTTTGCATGCATATATTATGTGTCAAAAAATATAATCTCTTACCTTTTGCATCTTTAGGTGGTTATAAAAGAGAAACCCTCCGGAAATCATTTAGTATTGTTGCATGGGATGTACAGTATGTGACTCATCAGACTTTCATTAGTTCACCTCCACTAATGTGGGAGCATGCTTCCCTCCATTTGAAACACGTGTATGTGTGACACTGAGTTTTTGAAAGATATATTTGGGTTGCGGTCGAGAGATAATCTCCGAGGAAGAGCTTTCACATAAACATAATTATGTTTTGCTTCAGTGACTTCCGGGATGAGCAGAAATACATTTATGGAGCAGCATTCCTTTTATGAATCTATCGTACTGCTGCCCCTTAATCTAGAGTAAAGGCCAAAATTACCTCCGTCATTAGGCACAGTAATCATGCATTATTCCCCACAATGATAAAAAAATTGGCTTCTTTTTCAGGCTGCTTATTTGATTTAGACTTAAATAACTGAACTCAGTACATATCAACATGTTTACAGAAAGGAAGAGCACTGCAAAATAAGTGTTGTCTTAGCTTCTGACCTTAATTGCTGGGAGCTCACTCTCTCGGCCAGGGACCTTGTGAGAGGGGCTCCACTTCCAATGCAGCAAAAAAGGGGGATAGAAAGCCTCATATATGTTTACTGGACACACAGCATTCCTACGTATAAAACTTTTCTAAGGAGAAACTTTTTATTGAAAGGTCTCATCTTCTAATCTATTCCGTTTGCAACAATCATTAAAGATGCAGGACCCTCTAGAGAGTTACTCGACAAAGCTTTTGAAGGAGCGTTTCAGTGCGAGGCGGCAACTGGATGATGATGTGGGTTAAAGTTATTGCAGAAATTCTCTTTCAAGAGTTTTGCTTCCCCGTTTCTAGGCTATGCAAGCACGGACTGAGTGTCTGCTTGCAGTCCACTTACAGTAGTGGAGGTTGCAGAAGCTTTTCACCTGTTCTGTCTACAATGTAACCGAAGCCAACCCTCACGTTGTTTCTTATTTCTACATTTCAGTCCAGTCACTATGTCAGATTCTTTGTCGAGTAAATGTTTATATCAAATATGAAAACCATAATACAAGTGACTGTATTCTTTTATACATGTGGCATGTGTTGCACCCAAAAATAATTCTGTAGTGATTAAAATGAATAAACCGTCACCAGGCTTTTTCAAAAGACACAGTCTAGCAGGTGTAATTAATGGAAATGAAGCGCACGCTGCTGCGGACTTTAATACCGTGTGGAATGTATGTTTCCATGTGGGAGGATGAGCGCATGAATGGATGACCCTGTGTGTATGAAAAGTACGACAAATACAAAAGTGTTAAGATTATCCAACATTTCTTCTTGTACTTAAGGTTGTGATTCTTCACTGCAGTTGCAGTTCAGTGCTGTTAGATGAGCCTTTTTAACACAAACTTCTCAGTATTAGCTATCCTCACCTGTGACCTCCCAGGTGTAGAGAGCCCTCTCTGACCACCAGGACACACTGGTGCAGGTTAACATGCCAGCAGAGGCTCCAGATGCCAGCACTGCTGTTTACACCTAAACAGACAAAAGACTTTCATGTGAAAAACTAAACATTTAGAGTCCCTGCTTCAGAAAAAACAACTATAAAACATTAATGGGATGAGTTAACACACCTCTCTTTGTTCTGGCAACATTTACTGTAACAACAGAATTATTATTATTTACACTACCTTTCATAACACATCCATGAATTCATCCCAGCAAACAAACAAGTGAAGTGATGTTTGCAAGCAGCAACTCCCAAACACACACAGTAATACTGAGATTATACTGCAGTGACCGTGCATGGAAACGTCCCTGATGTTTCTGTCACTGGAGCTCAGTTTGAACACCAAACATCACAGTCTTTATGCATCCTGAAGCTGGTGCTGAGGCTGGTTTTGAGTCAGTTACTGACAGACCCAAACCATGACTGACATCTGATCAGTCATCAAACACTGCTGTGACAGTGAATAAAGTCGTCAGAAGAGCAGAGAGGCACAACATTTGAGGTAATGTAAGAAAACAACTCAACAAAATCTAAAAATATGTTTTTAGACATATTAATGTGGGAATGGGGCGGCACGGTGGTGCAGCAGGTAGTACGCGTGCCTCACGGAAAGAAGGTCAGCGGTTCGATCTCCGGGTCAGGCGGGGGCTTTTCTGTGTGAAGTTTGCATGTTCTTCCTGTGTTTGTGTGGGTTCTCTCTGGGCACTCTGGCTTCCTCCCACAGACCAAAAAACATGCTCATTAGGTTAATTGGTGACTTAAAATTGTCCCTAGGTGTGAGTGTGAGCGTGAATGGTTGTCTGTCTGTATATGCTGCCCTGTGATTGACTGGTGACCGGTCCAGGGTGTACCCCACCTCTTGCCCGTTGACAACCCTGAAAGGGATAAGGCGGGTATAGAAAATGAATGAATGAATGAATGTGGGAATGTTACATATTAATATAACTTCAAATGCTTCATAAATTGGTATCAGCTGAGTAATGGATTACAATTAACCACTTTCAAAATCAATACTGTAACTGAACACTTTAGCGTCCATACCAGAAACAGGGATGTTACAGTTATTCAAAATGTTAAAAATAAGGTTTTGGACAGCATTCAGACAAACATTAAGAAAAGCGCCACCTGGTGGTGATGTGAGTATCGAAGATGAACTCTGCCACTGACGGCTGCAGGGGCAGATTCAACGAAGGCCATTTGTGAATCAAAGTGAGTCAAAGCCAAACTAACATGCACTGTTTTACACAAATTGTGTGTGTGTGAAACATCACACTGTGTTTCTCATATTCCTCTGCTCTCACCATGTAGACGTCAAACTCATGGAGGCATCTGCTCATCTCCCACAGCCAGAGCATGAAGCAAACACTGGAGGAGGAGCATTCACCAGCCCATCATCCTCCCTGCCTGGAGGATTTACCTTTACCAAGAGAGGTCTGTGCTTTACTTCTATTGAGTGTTTTTTCCACCCATGAATAAAAAAGGAAGGTAGCGCCTGTAGCAGGTTCCAGGTTATTGTTCAATATCAATACTTCAATATATAACTGAGTGTGTATTGCAATGAAGTATCTTAGAAATACTATTTCCACTATCAAACAAACAAAACACAACAACCATGCCACAGGACAAATGCTATAAAACCAAAATAAGAGCAAACTTTCCAAGTTTTTTATAAAAAAAACAGCTGATAAACAGACATACCGAGACTGAGAGTGCCTCAGAGCCATAGCAGTTCATCTTTATCATGAAGTTATTCAGGTAAAATCTGACAGGGAGGGACCTCGATGAAGAAGAATAAAAGGAAAAATCAGACAAAGTCAGGACTCTTTGCATGAGTTTGTATCTGTTCTGCCTGTCTGACATGATGAGTCGATCAATGATCCTCCGCAGATCCCTCACTTGGTTGGTTTTCTATCTGTGGAGAGCGAGGGCCTCAGCGCCTCCCTAATGAGGAC
Organism: Chaetodon trifasciatus; assembly: GCA_037975065.1. NCBI lineage: Eukaryota > Metazoa > Chordata > Actinopteri > Chaetodontiformes > Chaetodontidae > Chaetodon > Chaetodon trifasciatus. The sequence goes on from JBBMOE010000058.1 coordinate 2,123,061, forward strand.
AGAGGACAGAAAATGGCATAGCCTAAATTTTTCTTTTTGCAGAATAAGGCCACAAGATGATTTAGAGATGGCCAACGGGCAGATTGGATTGAAGTCTGCAGCAGAAAAAACTGTCAGCGGCAGAAGGAATCTCATTGGATGAGTTGAACCTCAGTGGGCAGACAGACATTTTTAGTGTTGTCAAACAAAAAGGCTTCACTTTCAAATAAGAGCCTGATCAGAAAGAATTATCAGCTCGTTACACTCAGTCTGACGTTGCATCCATTCCAACTGATTTCTGTGGGGGGAGGAGGGGGATTCGACTTTGTCTAACCAATCACTGGAGACGTAGCCACCTTAATCTAACATCATTTTAAGTTGGCGCTGATGCAGATTTATGCCAGTGTGCTGGCTTTGCCGGGGTTTTAAGAGTGCTAGCTGCGGCCTCTAGCAGTCGCGATTGTTATTTCTCCTCCTTGGTTCCGATGCACAGCTTGACAACAGCATGATAACGCCGCTTGTCCCGCCCATGGTGCAGATTGGCTAATCGTTAGTCCCCCGCGGCGCTGATTGGATTGTCTGCTTTTTCAGATGAGAAACTGCTGCTTGAAATCAGAGATATGATCAAAAATAAGCAAAAGTGCCTGCGACATAGTTTGGGTTCTGAAACTATTTTTGGCCTCTAAAAAAAGTGATACAACAAAGCCCCACTGAGCCTTTAATGGCTCCATGTCCTCGGGACGCTGATTAATCCATTCTCTAACAGAAGAGCACATGGACTCCACGTCCTCTGCTATTTTCTGATGTTTGTCGAGCTCTGTCTTTGCTTCGTGAACAGTCTGCTTTCCTGCTCAGTTGTCTGTCTGTTCTCTTGGGCAGGTTCCTCCTCAAGATGCAGAATACATGATAGGATTTCAGTCTGTTTAGAAGTGGTGCACATAAAATCATGATCATGAAGGAGCTGATGTCATTGATTTGCTCCTGACCAGCAGTTTCAGTTATTGTTTCTTTGACTGGATTCACAGAAGCCTGCACTGAAAAGAAACCTGAAATGATTTCCAATTTTACCTTAAGATTTTTCCGCAGTGACCTGCCTGACAGGTATTTATCTCACAAAGGGAAGCAGAGGGAAAGCAAAAACAGGAGGGATAAAAACTGAAAATGCAAAGCGTGAGGAGAGAAGAATGAAACGTAAAGTAACTGTGTCACTGTTTATTTAAACCAGGTTCTGGTTCACTGACCGGAGTCTTCTTCAGGGTTGTGATGGTGCTGTTCAGCTTGCTCTCCATGCTCCATTTCCTCAGATGCAGAGGTGACGTGGAGCTGAAACCTGGCCAGCTGAGCCCGGTGATTCTCCAGGTCAGACTCCAACACACTGTGACAGGCAGGATCGATTTTTTAGCCCAAATTCAAAAAAAAAAAAAAAGCTGCTGGCACTGAAGATAAAGTGTCACATTACTCCTCTTTTGAGAGCTCTAAACTCTACAAACTCATGCTGGGCCACCAAGTAAAACACATATTTCCATTTGACATAGAAGTACATCTATAAAAATAAGCAGTAATAAAGTACCATTAATGCAACACTGGGAAGGGGAAGTGCAGTATATCATGCATAAGATAATGTCGATCATATCATGCAGTGTTCACCATTTTGAGAAATATGGCTGTTCACTTTCGTGCAGAGAATCAGATGAGAAGATCAATACCACTCTCATAAAGACTGAAAACAGGGGAAACAGACGGCCTGGCTCGGCCGAAACAAGCAAGATATAATGTGTTAATCAGTGAGCTTTAAAGGTGGTGATGGGAGGATTCTGTTACCTTCGTTGTTACCTCCGGATGCTGGTTTCATCTATGCTGTGCGGACATGAGAGTGGTATCGATCTTTTCATCTGACTCTCAGCAAGAAAGCAAGCGTGTGCATGTGTCAAACTGGTCCTTAAAGGTCCAGTGGGGAGGATTTAGTTATTGGCAGAAATGTGGCATAATATTCATAGTTATGTTTTCATTATGTATAATCACCTGAAAATAAGAATTGGGTTTTTGTTAGCTTAGGATAAGTTCTCTATATCTACAGAGGGCGCGGATCCTCTTCTAAGATGTCTGCCATGTTTCTACAGTAGCCCAGAATGGACAAATCAAAACCTGGCTTTAAAGAGCACCTTTCTTGTTTTCTGTGGCTTTGGTGGGTGGGTGCAATCTGCTGCCTCACCACTAGAATGCCACTAAATCCCACACCCTTGACCTTTTGCCTTAAAATGTAAAGGTCCAGTGTGAGGGATCTAGTGGCATCTGGTGGTGCATTTCCAGAGAATGGGCTGACGATGATCTGCACTTTGTTGCCCTTTGGATAATAGCGAGACATCAGCTCCTGAAGGACCGTCTCGTGGAGCTGTCACAGCAGAAAGCCTTCATGCAGCTCCACAGGGAGCCCTCCACAGCTACAGCCTACAAGGAATCCTTCAAAATGATACACACCCCTGAGAGCAAACACTGACTGTCAGCTACAATATGAACTATTTGACTGAATTTACTGCTTCACTGCAAATCTATTAATGACTGCATCAAAAGAAACCAGTGGGGCATTTCATTCCTCTGGTTACTCTTACAGATGAAATAGCACATGATTAAGTTTAAAGATAAAATTTTGGGAAGCACATTTATTAGCAAGAGTTAGACAAAATACTGCTCAATACTGCTCTCAAATCAGCATGAAGCAGGATCCAGAATCTGGTTAGCCTAGCTCATTAATATCCACCAGCAGTGGTGGAGGAAGTATTCAGATCCCTTACTTGAGTAAAAGTACTGTATTTAAAGTCATACTTAAGTAAAAGTATGTAAGTAGTATCAGCAAAATTTACTTAAAGCATCAAAAGTAAAAGTACTAATTGTGCAGTAAAATGGCCCCTGTACATGTTTTATTATTAAATGTGATGTGTTTAGAATAATATCACTGATGCATTAATGTGTATGTTGCATTTTACTGCTGTAGATGTTTACAGGTGAGCTCATTTTAATGCGTCAAATGAAGTCAAGCCAACAAAACAGGAAATAAGAGTCACCTTTTGGGCTGATGGGTCTCTATAGAGATCTTCTATGTAACTGGAAAGCAGACCCTCACTCACACCCTCACACAGCACATCTTTGTGAAAGCTAACATCACTTACAGCACCTCAGCTCGTCCTGTTCTTCCTTCCCTTTGAAAAGTGCCTGATGTTTGTTCTTGATCACCTGATTCAGCTGAGAGCACGTTCTCTCGAGCCCTGCAAGCTGCTCTTTCAGATATTTCTCTTCTGCTGTTATTATTCTGTCTCTCCATCGTTGTTCAGGCTAAAATACATACACGGATGCATGCAGTGGTATGAAGGTACAGACGTCATTCAGAGGCTTTGTTAAACCTTTCTGCTTCCCTACCTTGCTTTTCCCGTGCTGATTTTCTCTTGACGGCTTTGTTCCTCTCTCACTGGTTGAAAGAAAGTTTTGCCCAGACACAGAACCAGGTTATCATATTTCCCAATCGGTGCCTCCTTGTGAGCTTTGCTGATGATCTTCACTTGGTCTTTCAGCTTTAGATAGAGACCCTTATTCTTCTCTCAGATTGTCAACTCTGCCTCTGACGCACTGAAGCTTATTGTCTACCCTAGTCAGCGTGAAAGATAAGAGAAAGAGCAAAAGTACCCTAAAAGACAACATCTCGAGGCCTGACAGAAGTTAGAAGAAGCGGAGGACGTCCACTATAAACATTAAAATGCGGCATGTGAATTAAGGACAGTCGGTTTATCTGGTGGTGAAAGTCTGAAGGGCTCCAACATTTATAGACTTGTATATCTTATAGAATAGGACACTTGTGACTCACCTGACAGAGCTGAAGGTTGTCCTGATGTTTGTAATTATTCTCTTCCTTTTCAATGTGGTCCTTCAACGGCAGTACAAGCTGTTCCTCCTCTCAGAGCTGAGAGATAACACGAAATTACCATGATTCATCTTCTTGAAAAGTATGAGCTCACAGGAAATGTTAGGCAATGTTTTCTTTCACTTTTTCTTTTGGTTTTGTCTTTTCTTTCTGTTCATACACACTTCAGAATTCATAATAAATGATACAAAGCAGACGAGATTCAATAGGTAATGAACCCATTTAAAAAGTTCAGATTGTAGGATTTAGTGGCATCTTTGCAACCAACTGAATACACCTGGCCTCACCCTCCCCTACGGTGGTTACTAAAACTGGGAAAAAAGGTGAAAGGCACTCCCTAGAGGCAGTATTTGGTTTGTCCATTTTTGGATACAGTAGAAAAATGAGATGGACTCATGGAGGACCTGCCACGAATTTATGAATCCTGACATTGTTACGCTAACCCTGACCAATCATCACTCCTCATGCCTGAACCTAACCAACCTGACATTTTATATACAAATCCTTCAAGATAATAATGCGCAGATTCATTTGAAAACCTGAAAAGAACCATGTGAAGCATGTTCACACCTGTCACAACCAACATCCACCTAACAGAGACGATGTGGCAGCTGAACTTCCATTTATTTACCAAATAACTCAGTGACATTTACAACTAATGAGAAACATCAGTCCACGTGTGAATGTAAATATGTCTTATATGTACATTCATGGTTGGGCAGATGGTACAAAACAGTGAAACAGTGCCATGCCTATAAAATGCATGCACGTTTACAGAGGAACATTCCTGGCCAAGAGTAAAGAATGTATACAGCTCGGAGGGATGAAGGCCTGATCGAAGTGCTTTGTCTTCACTCCCATATGGGTTTTATCGGACATTTAGGGAAGGTTTAATAAGGCTTGGACACATCTGTAACTCAGGAAAAAACACCTGATTTGCTCCTCAGTCTGCAGGTGTGACATTCAGCGCACTGATGCTCAGTTGAGATGTAGCCGCTGTAGACGTCCCTTTTATAAGCATCTGGTTCTCTTCTTTGCTGTTGTATCTGCAGCACTAGAGACCATTACTGTACTGTAATGGCATTTGAAGACCACTGCCACACTGGTAAAGACAATTACACCATTTCCAACAACATAATAAGGACATGATTGGGTGTGAAAGGGGCATCCTGGAAAGGCTCACTCTTTCACAAGCAGGGATGCCTACCTACAGCAGTAACTGCAGTTTACTGAGTTTCATAGACACTGACCATTGTTTGACTACACAACAGTTAAAGCACACTCATATATGTGCTTAAACAGCAACAATGGATGATCTGGTTGCCTTAATTTAAAGGGACGGCATACTATGGATTTGTGTTAAACACACAAAGCTAAAGTCAAGAGCAGATCACACTACATTTAGAAATCTGGGTTTTACTTCCATTGTTGCCGATGACGAAATTTCACTTTGGGCCCAAACTGGAACGGGCAGAGCAAATGTTGACACATGAAAGTCTTCAGAGGGACGCTTTCAATGAGGCCAGTATCTCCTGAGAAATACATGCAGAAGACAATATTCAGCCGTTAATGAGCTGGTGAGAAGCAAAGACAAAGAATTAGTGCTTCAAGAGGGAAATTACTCACTGTGGCAGTGAGAGAAGCTGCTGGAGGAGGATGGTCTCTGATGGTTTGTATCATCTGGTGCATCTTCCATACGACACCCCCAGCTGTCACTCTGCAGCTCTTGACAGCTGTCGCATCACTGATCATTCTGCCGTTCCTCTCACTCATTCTGCAAACTGCAATTAACAGGAAGACACAGAATACTAATGTCTGCTTTAGAAGATATTATTTCTTTACTACAAAACAGATGCAGACTCTTTAGGTCAGTCTGAGTTACCTGGTGTTGTAAGTTTGTGATGTCTTACAAGTTTGGTGTTAAACTGAGGAAAATTAACAAGAACACATGAAGGGAAAAAGGGTTTCATGTCTGGCAACACAGACTTGAAATACTTTTTTGAATTTAGACAAATGTGGTGTTATCAGCCAGTAATTATGCCCATGACTCAATAAACAAATTCCTTCTTATTGGAAACTGAATATTATTTGAAGAAGTGTAAAAATGTGGCCTACTGCAGGGTAATATTTGAAGATACTAAATAGCTCCGAGCAATGCAACTACAAAAAAAAGAAAAAGAAAGAAAAGAAAAGAAAAGAAAAGAAAAGAAAAGAAAAAGCTTCACAGAGTTAGCATGTAGAAAAAAGAAACGTGAGCCTTTTTGTATTGAAAGTAACATCCTGAAAGCAGCAGTAACACAGCAGCCAGCAGCTAATAATAACAGTAATAATAAGCTTTTGGGCTGCCAGATGTTTTCACGCCGATTCATACCAAAATGAAAATTTATCAGGCCTAAACCTCTTTCAAAAAGTTTTGAGCTTGGTTCTATCTCTAAATTGACTGTTGTCAGGCTGTAGGAGTGACAGGTGTGGGTTATACGTCACAAACACGGAGCCGAGGCGTGCTGCGTGATTGGCTCACCGCCCACCTGTGTGTGCGCGTTCACGACGCGGTTTGCTTTTAATTAAAAGGTAACGGTAGCAGTTAAAATCCCGCAGCATCTGGAATGTGCACCGTAAATACATTTAGAATGTTAATAAAAGCCTGCTTGACACCTTGCGTGCATTTTTGCGTGTTTTCTAATCGCCCAGAGGAATGTGCGTGCAACCCAAAGCGTTTAAGAAAGCCCACGTGAGCGACCGACTCCGCCTCGTGCAGCCGAATGATGATGAGTCTCCTGCACCGAACACGGTAAGAAACTCGACTCAGTCTGCACGTTGGTAGAAGTAACTAAGTACATCAGAGCTGAATTCTTAAGCTCAAACATATCATTCAGGGAATATGTAGATGTAGACCTGAACGCACCATGGAAAGTTTGATTCATAGAAAAGCGACGTGAAGTGCAACTGCAACGAATGATTAGAGCCAACAAGGACTGAAGGAAAGTGTCTTATTTTTAGGATGAATAAAGTCTGGTGTAAAATAACTGTTAGATGAACTGTGAAGCTTGATTCTGGTGACTACAACGCGTTTTAAACAGGGACAATCGAGTATTTTTTAATTGGTTCAGTTTTCTCAATAGAGTTTGCTTGCATTTCTCCTTATTTTATCACCATTGCTGTCATTGAACATAATTGCTAATTGTTTCTATTAAGTTAATTGATTTAAGTATCCAACTAATTAGATACTGAGACTGGAAGTTTTATATTATATTACTATGAAGTATCAGTGAAAAATGTTGAGCAATGTTTCCCAAAGCCCAAGATGATGTCTTCAAATGTCTTGATTTGTCTACAACCCAAAAATACAAATCAAAACAAACAACCAAATGACTGGAAGGGGGTTAGCCTGAAGCCCCGTAATAATTCTGCCTACAATTAAGAGTGCTGTCTGTCGTAGAAATGCAAAACAGATCTAGGGTTTACGTACATGTAGGTGGTAAACACAATAATGGACACTTCGATAACTGTTTTATATTCAGAGCTTAACAAGATACTATTGAGGTTTAGTATTTGGTGTGTGGCGGTGTTACTTTGTTGCTATGTTACCAGTTTTGACATAAGCTACTAAAAGAACATTGCAAGGCTATCAAATTGGACAGTCCTCTAAACAGAAGACCAACTGCATTTCAAAGGTGATATAGAGCAACACCAATACCACAGGATGACAGTACATTAATACGTCTCTAGTGACATAATCAAACATTATGTGGCAGACTTTTTGACATGAAGCACTTAAATGACCATTCAAGCAGATTACTGAACTGCACTGGAAATTCTTCAAATTGCTGGCATTACCCTTAAGTGCTTTATAATAATGGTGAAAATGACGACTTTTGTAACAGTAATACATTTTTTTTTTCTATTTTGCAGGTATATTTGATGTCTGAGCTTCACAATGTGTTCGATTCCTGGGCTTCCAACTCCAGGATCAGAAATACCCGTGCTCATCACAAGGATTAACTTGAACCCAAATTGTGGTCTTGTGGAATTACGGGTTAACATTGTTGATGGAAGGAAGCACATGAGAGACGACATTCAGATTCCTACAAAGAAGTTTTGTGGATCAGAAGGAAAACCAGGGGATCTCTGTCTGGTTTGCGTGAGTGACACCTGGCACAGAGCTCGGATTCTGTCGATTCAAAGTGAAATTTACAATGTTTTCCTAATTGACCAGAAACTGCCTCATGTCACCACAAGTGAAGCTTTAGCATGGGACAAGTATGACAGTTTTCTCCTTCCACCTGAGACTGAATCATGCATACTTGCAAATGTCCTCTCCATTGAGAATAATTTGCCTGAAAGTACCACAAAGTTTTTGAAGTCTCTGCCTGGCAAGAAGTTTAAGGGACTCGTCCAACATGTGCTGATGCCAGACAGAATCATTCTCCTTGACATACCAATTGTTTCCAAGCAAATCTGTATGTGCGGAGTTGCAAAGAAGATACCAGTAGATGAGTTTAAATGCCTTGTTCTGAAATGTCTTCATTTACCAAAAGAAAAGTATCCTGAGGCCTACCACATAATGCAGGAACACAGCCTGAATGTTACTTGCCTGCTTGAGAAGTATGACCAATACTTTTACCCAGAACTGTTCACTGACACTTTTGAAGCTGTTAATGTGACAGAGGTAATCAATCCGCAGAAAATCTTTTGCAAACTCTTAATTTTTTCCAAAGCAGTGAAGCTACTATCAGAACAGATCCACCAGCACTATGAAGAAAGCTCAGATTTAGGAGAAGTGCGACCACAGACCTGCGGGGATCCATGTGCTGCTAGAGGGATAAATGGCAGATGGCATCGCTCGTTACTCAAGCAAGACATGGCTAGCGATGGTGCTATTGAAGTCTTGCATGTCGATGAAGGAAAAACTGAGTTAGTCCCAGTTGGAAACATCAAACCACTTCATGGAAAATTCCTAAGAATGCCAGTTTTCACATATCCCTGTTCTCTTGATGGTGCAATAGAAAATGGCACAGAGTGGACTACAGACCAGACTGATTACTTCAAATTACTGCTTCTGCACCAGACTGTTGTAGTGAGATTTGTCCACCACAATATACCTAAAGATGTCTATTATGTCACTCTCGATGCAGCCAGTGCTCCATTCCTAAATAATTGTTGTACTGAGATGGCAGGACTTTTTCCACCCTCAACGAGTGAACAAGATTCCAATGTCCAGAATGAACCCATTCCCTCACCAGTTCTCAGTTCAGTTGGAGACAAACGACACATGGATGTACAGAACAATGTCAATGGCATACATGTTGATGGTTTACAAGAGGAAAGCTTGGCAAGCACCAAGAACCTAGTGGTCAATGGCAGGACAGATGATGTACCCACCTCTAGCTCTGATGAAATTCATATCAAAGATGGCTCAGAACATCCAAATCATCTAGCACAGAGTAATGGACATCGTTCAAAAGGTCTCCCGTCGTTGTTGCAAAATGCTTGTGATGACGATGTGTTTACTGTAGGAAGTACTGTCAATGTAAATATTTCTTGCATTGAAAGTCTACAGAAGTTCTGGTGTCAGACAACAGAAAATGCTGACTCTCTTAGACTCCTTATGCAAGACCTGCAAAACTGCTACGCACCTGCCCACCCTCAGCCACTTGTTGAGTCCGTCTGTGTCGCCCGTAACCCAAACAATGGGATGTGGTACAGGGCAAGGATCATTGCAAATCACCACTCCCCTGTTGTAGATGTGAGATTTATAGACTATGGTCAAATTCAAAAAGTCTCTCTCCGAGATGTGCGCCCCATTGATCCCGTTTTCTTACGACTGAACGCACAGGCTTTTCAGTGCTGTTTATTTAATCTGGAGAATTGCACTAATCCTGCTGCCATCACATGGACTGATGCTGCATTAACAGAGTTTCAAAGGTTTGTGGATTTAGGTTCTTCATCAAACATTGGGTTGAAATGCACTGTAAAAGCTGTAATGTCTGATGAAGAGGGCCTGCCGCTTAACATGGTAGATATTGTAACACCATCTGACAGCGCATGCAAGCTTCTGGGTCAGAGATGTGCACAAGATGATTCTTATGTGCACATTCCTTTACAGGTCCCATCAGATTCATACAGTTACTCCACTCATAATATTGAGGTGGGTGGAAAAGAAAAAGTGTGGGTAACCTCTTCAAAGAATGTCAATCACTTCTACTGCCAACTGGAGAGGAATTCCCATTTATTTGAAAAAGTGATGGAAAATGTTCACCAACACATTGGCCAGCCCCAGTGCACAGTTCACTCACTTGGACTTAATAGCATTTGCTTTGCAAGGTATTCTGATAATCATTGGTACAGAGCTGAAGTAGTAGAAATGTCTCCAAAACTTACAGTTAACTTTGTGGACTATGGTCATACCCTTGTAGTGAATGAATCTGATATTTGCCCCTTTCCCACTGAAGCAAGTATCGCCAGGTCTGTTCCTGTGCAGGCTATTCCACTTGGACTATTTGATGTTCCTGAACAAGTGCCACAGGAAGTCAACCAGTGGTTTGCAGATAATGCTATTAACTGTAGTATGACCATTTTGGTGGTAGCAAAAGCGGCAAAAGGGAAGCTAATTGTTGAACTCTTTGATGGATCTGTGAATGTAAATGCAAAAGTCAGAGAGAGGATATCACAGATGACACAACAAAAGATGACTGGTCTTGCTCAGCAGACTGATGAACAGCTCTCAAAACATGCTAGTGTGCCAAATGAGGACTGTTTAATGCAAGAGAATATGTCAGTATTAATGAAGATGACAGAAGAAAATAATGTCCACACCAGGAATGGGATGTGTGATACAGCTGAGAACAAGATGAGTTCACAATCCATAAATGATGTGTCAGCACCAGAAATTAGACATGAAGAGACTTTAAATGAAGGAAGAAAACCAACTTCGGATGTCACTCTTGAGCACAGAGAAACTGATTCAGCAGAGATGTTCATAGAAGATGGAGACGGTGACTCAGACATGACACAACTTTTCCTTCCTTCTTGCCTTGAGGGAAATTTGAAAATCTGCATCTACAAGAAACCAAACATTTCTTTCAATAAGACAGAAGATGTATATGCTACCTGCATTGTTGGACCATATTACTTCTGGTGTCAGTACGCCAACACGGAGGAGCTCAACAAAGTATCAAGGCTTGCTCAGGAAGCAGGACAGGCACAGCAGGATATGATGTTCACCAAGACTTTGGGTCCTGGTAGTCCATGTCTTGCTCTTTTTTCCAGTGATAACCAGTGGCATCGAGCTCAGGTAATTCACAACACTGAAAATACACTCAATGTTGTATTTATTGACTATGGAAATGAGTCTGATGTTGACATCAAGAATGTGAGACCACTGCCTCAATGTCTACTGGAGAAGGCTCCTCAAGCCTTTTTGTGCTCTTTGATTGGATTTGATGAGTCCAAGGGCTCTTGGGATGACAATGTTCATGATGACTTCTATAATCTTTTGGTTGATAAACCACTCAGAGTAATAGTGTTCAATATGGAAGACCACCCAGTGATTGCAGTTCCTCAATATGCAGTGCAACTGGAGTGTGACAATATGGTTGTAAATGACGTAGTGCTGAAATACTGGAAACCAGTTGCCACTGAAGATGTTATGACAGAAAACCCTCAAACTGAAAACCAACTCCACGGTGGTGAAATTGAGTCCAACATGACACACCTTAATGTTTCCAAAGGAAGTGTGACCACCAGCATGTACAAGAATCCAAACATTTCCAAAAACAAAAAACAGGAGGTATATGCTTCTTGTATTGTGGAACCCCATTTCTTTTGGTGTCAGTATGCCAACACAGAGGAGCTCAACGAAGTGTCAAGGCTTGCTCAGGAAGCGGGACAGGCACAGCGGGATGCAATGTTCCCTGAGACCCTTGGTCCTGGCAGTCCATGCCTTGCTCTTTTTTCCAGTGATAAACAGTGGTATCGAGCTCAAGTAATGCACAGAGCTGGCAATGCATTCCATGTTGTGTTTATTGATTATGGAAATGAATCTGATGTTGACATCAAGGATGTGAGATCACTGCCTCAGAGTCTGCTGGAGAAGGCTCCTCAGGCCTTTTTTTGCTCTTTGAATGGATTTGGTGAGTCCAGGGGCTCATGGGTTGATGAAGTCTATGAGGATTTCTACAATCTTCTGGTTGACAAACCTCTCAAACTGACAGTGTTCAACATGGTAGACCATTCAGAGATTGCAGTTCCTCAGTATGCAGTGGAAATTGAGTGTGAGGGAGTGGTTGTAAATGCAGCAATGCAGAAATATTGGAAACCAGTTGCCGAAGAACATGTTTCGATAGACAGCCCTCAAACAGAAACCTTCCTCCAAGATGGTCAAACTGAGTCCAACATGACACACCTCAGTGTTTCCGAAGGAAACATGAATACAGGCATGTACACAGAACCAAAAATTTCCAAAAACAAGACAGAGTTGGTATATGCGTCTTGTATTGTGGAACCCCATTTCTTCTGGTGTCAGTACGCCAACACAGAGGAGCTCAACAAAGTGTCAAGACTTGCTCAGGAAGCGGGACAGGCACAGCAGGATGCAATGTTCCCTGAGACCCTTGGTCCTGGCAGTCCATGCCTTGCTCTGTTTTCCAGTGATAAACAGTGGTATCGAGCTCAAGTAATTCACAAAGCTGACAATGCATTCCATGTTGTGTTTATTGATTATGGAAATGAGTCTGATGTAGACATCGAGAATGTGAGACCACTGCCTCAGAGTCTGCTGGAGAAGGCTCCTCAGGCCTTTTTGTGCTCTTTGAGTGGATTTATTGAGTCCAGGGGTTCCTGGGTTGATGAAGTTTATGAGGACTTCTACAATCTTCTGGTTAATAAACCTCTCAAACTGAAAGTGTTCAACATGGTAGACCATTCAGAGATTGCAGTTCCTCAGTATGCAGTGCAGATAGAGTGTGAGGGAGTGGTTGTGAATACACTGATGGAGAAATACTGGAAAGGACTGGACACAGACCATGCCTGAAAGTGTGATATCAGGTTAGTAAACTACTTGGTGTCACTTCTTGAAACATTAGAAAGGTCTTGTTGCTAATTTACATTTAATATGTTTTAAATCAATGTTAATTTATATCATTCAAGTCCATGGGTGAATAGTTGGACTTAATTTCATTTAATAAATTTCATTTACTTACAAGGACAATGGAAAATTTAATACATATCATGAGTGTTCCTAGTGACCTATTGCAGTAACACCTCTTCATGAATTGCAAACAACTGACTTGAGCATTATTGATATTTAGACATGTAATTGAAGAAAGGATGCTAATGCAGATCCTTGTTTCACCAGCTGTCAGACTGTTAAACTCAAACATCATCTAACATCTTCACTGTCAGTCATCATTTAACATTTCACAAACGCACTGTTGATTGATATGTTTTTTCTGCTAATATTCACTATATCTGTGCAAATATCCTGTGCAATATTAGACATTTTTTTCTACTATGTATATATAATTTTCTTTTGTGTCTATATTTTTTCTGCAGTGCAATATTACATAACACTATTTTATTATCCATAGCCTACCTTGTGCAATCCAAAATTTTACATTAAGAAACTGCAACTCTATTTTTATACACTTTTTTGTATTTATATAGGTGTGTGTATTTTTTCTTTTTTTTATTCCTTTTTATTTAGCATTTTCTTTTGTTTGTCTTCTACATCTTTCCCTGGGTGGGATTAATTAAGTTATATTTTATCTTAATTTCATGCCACTGTCACAGAGTCAACTCCTGTAGAGAATGAATGGAAGAATATTAAATTTAAGGATGTCCAAATGTGATCTAATCTTTGTGATTGTTTGTTTCAGCTCTGGACCCAGATAAATGCCCATGTGAAAATCCAGCTGTGACAGAGCAGTCACAATGCTCGTTTGTCTTGTCTGAAAGTTTATCATCTCTAACTTGATTAACTAAACAAAATTAAGCTAATCATGTGATAATTTTGTGTCAATAAACATACAGTACTTGCATATCTGAATAAGGGGGTAATTTTTATGGACTACTTATTCCTACTCCTTTGAGTTGGGTTGGGTATGAGTTGGTTATATGGTAACATTTTATAGAAAAATATGTGGTTTAAAATATATCCTGGAAGTATCAACTTTTCACATTTTTTCGCCATTTTGGTCTGAATGACTCTTGTTAGCCTAGCTTAACGGTCACTTAGCTTAAATTCTCCATTCAGAAAGTGCTAAAAGCTGATGTAATTCTTAATAATAATAACAATAATAAAACTTCTATCAAATGATCTTTTATAAGCACATGCTCATTAACGTCTTCAGAGTCTGATACTCTATAAGAGAGACACACCCGGGTTTCACCCCCCCTCTACAGCAGGTGGCGGCATTACCGTTTGCAGGTTCAGGTTAGCGCTTGGCTCCATCTTGTGTTGATCAACTGTTGCTTGGCGACGGCTGTAACGAAATGACAGAGTTGCACCAGGTAGCAGCAGCGGGGGATTTTGATCGAGTTGAGGAGATTCTGCGGCAAAATAAATGCGATCCCAACCAGAGAGACGTCGACTGGAGCTACAAGACACCTCTCCACTGGGCAGCAGCTAAAGGTAGTCCGTGGATCAGTGGAAACTTGCCCTGCCCCATGTCCTGATAACACCTGCAGGTCTTAAATATCACGAGCTTGACACCTGTCGCCATTCAAATCACCATCCCTTCCTTCTTTGGGGACTTAATCTTATATATACAGTAGTTAATTAGCTGTTTCTTGGTCAAAACATTTCGCTGTGCTGTAAAGTTAACCTACAAGCTCGCCAAATATAAAGGCCCAGTTATTTTCAAAGGCAAATTACATCTACATATGTATGTTGGGGCTAAAAGATGAGTGACAGTCATTCAATGATCGGACTTGAACATTTTGCCCTTAAAAAAAATGATTCGAGGTTTAAACATAATTTCATGCTCCAGTACAGCATCAGAAAAGATCAATAACATTGTTTTAATAGCCTCTCAGTGTTAGTCTGTTTACTAAAAGACCAGTTTGGGATCGATTTGTTCCAGTCTTTCAAAGGGTTAATCCAAGTTTTTGAATTGACAAATCTGGACCAGAAAAATTTCACAAGTTCCCAGAGACCAACTTGTTGTCCTCAGATGTCTTGTTTTGTCTGACCAGTGGTGCAAAACTAATTTTCTGTTTGCATTTTATATAAAAGAAAGCTGGAATGATTTAAACAATCACTCACATTTGTTTCCAAGAACTTTTCAGTCAATCAAATAATTGATAACTTCATTAGTTGTTTCACCTCTCTTTTATGTGTTGCACTCTATTTTTCCTGTTGCTTCCTCCACACTTCCCATCTTTGTCATTGTAAGAGTTTTTCTTTACCACAGTAAATAAGAATTTGTTTTAGAAAAATCACCAGGTTCTTAAACGCATGTGTCCGATCACACTGCCATGCCTTTTGTGCAGGACATACAGACACGGTCAGGATCCTCATTGAGCATGGAGCCCGGCCGTGTCTGAGGACGGAGCATGGATGGACCCCTGCACACTTTGCTGCAGAGTCCGGCCGGCTGGCTGTGCTGCGGCTGCTGCACTCCCACCATGCACCTGTGGACAAGGGGGACTGCTGCGGAGACAAACCAGTGCGAATAGCTGAAATATACGGACACCAGGACTGCGTTCGATTCCTTAAAAAGTATGAAATGAAGCTCAGTTCTCAATGGTTTTATTTCATCCTTGGTTATCACTTGTCATACTTTAATTGAGCTTCTCTCTTATATACGAAACTTTTCTTTTAAATACATTGCCAAATAACATTATACAATGACTTCATACATCAGACAACTAAATTGCCCTATTTTTGTGTGCTGCAGAGCAGAAATTGAATGCCAGGCCTACCGGAAGATAGCAGCCCAAAAAGGGATTTCCATGGATGACACAGATGAGGAGTGGGCAGAACAAGGCAAAGAAAATGAAGAAAACCGGATCTCTAAAAGCAACACTCAGATGTAGGCCAACTGTAACTCACATTTACACAACGAAGTGTGTGACATCTTTGTAGCCTTTCAGTTAACAGTGTTTCTGTGGCATTTCAGTGCTTCAGTTCTGATGAAAAACATGTAATATGTAATAATGTAATATGTACAGGATAGCTGGAACCATAATTGTTATTATATATAGTTTAATTTAAAGTAACAAAGAAAGATTTTTTTCTTGTTAGAAACACATATCTACTGAACAAACATTATACAAAGGACTTTAAACTGTATCACAGGTAATGAACCAAAACAAACAGCAAAAAGATAGTCAAATCAGAGAGTAAATGTATCTTATTATGCTATTATCTGTTGTTTTATGTGTGAAATGTATGTTTTGACATATTGCATTTTTTTGCACATTTTGCACATATTTGAGGTGATCTTCACTTATTCTAAATTGACTCTAACATGGTGGAGCTATGGTTAGTCAGTGCCGGAGCCTGGAGAGCAGAGGAGACGGATGTGTAAAATGCATCAGTAGCAACTGTGGTCCTTAACACATGAGTAAACCATTTGTAGTGCACTTACACTCTTTTTTAGATGGTTCAGCAGTGCGTCACGGGTCTGTAAAATTAATTAAAACATTTTTAATGAGGCTATACTACCTTTTTGTGGTTTATAATTACACAGTTAACTTATTAAAAAAGTGTAGCTTGTGCCGTAAGTTGGATAAACTCCAATAGTGACCCAAAATCCTAAAATTTTTTCCCAGATATATGTCAGTGTTAAATATCATATCAATATCATTGCAGTTTTAAATAAATAAAATGACTGATTTCATAAAATTCGACTGAGAACAGCCACAAAAACCAGTTACAACTATCCAGATGTACAATCAGTGATAATATTTTTCGCTATCAATTTAAGTTTGCTGATATATTTTGGTATAGATTTTAGATCATATTGTCCAGAATGTAGTTGTATTGAATTCTGGGCTCTTTAGGCTACTTTAGTTTGGTTGGTATAATTGCATTTGTTGCATTAATTGAGTGATGATTTAACAAAGTCTGTTTGTCTTTGACTCTTGATGTTTTAAGTATTCAGAATATCTTCTGCTGGCTTACTAACAAAGTAAGATAGTGCCAAACATAATTGATCCAGCAATGCAAGAAACATTATGATGATTTAGTTTGGCATGTTATTTTAGATGTAATAGTACCTTACCAGTTTGTCCCCCAGGTATGTGGTCAACAAAATGAACAAACCCTGCAAATGACATGACAGAGGTTAGTGCGCAAGAAATACGGTTACTGTTCCACATGTTTAGTGGAAGATTATATTGACCGTACCTGGAAGGCGTTCAGCAGGATAAAGGCATAACTGGCTGCGTATGCAATGCCTCCAGATGTGAGATCAAGAAGCAGTACAGCAAACCCAAAGATCCAAGTCACACCGAAGACTGGAGTCAGAAGAATAACTGACCTGATGACGGTTAGGACTGCCTTTCTTTCTCTGTCACGAGATGCTTCTGTAATCTTAGGGTGATCCAAAAGCTTCATGATTACCACCAGCATGGACATCACGTTGATGAAAACAATAATACCGACTGGTATGACAAATGCAAGGATGGACCCTGACATAAATCCAGTATACACCAGCCAACAGGTCTCACTGGAGAAGTACAAGCCTTCAGCACCACCCTTATTGGCAAGACATGTGATAGTAACAATAAGCAAAGGACACACATAGCCCAGGACGAAAGAGTACATCAGGAAGGTTTTCTTGCTCACATTATGGAAGAGGTAAATGGCTTGGTGAAGAAGCATGGTGCTCAGACACAACATCCAAAAGAACATGGACAGGTAGCAGAAATGCTTCAACACCGCAAAGGTCTTACACCAGATTACTGAAATATTGGCAGGCTGTGAAGATGCTAAAAAACAACAATCTGCAACTAGCAAACATATAGAAATGTTCACATGGGCAGTATGGCGTAAATATAGCATATTTGTCTTAACTACAGCCCTCCAGACAATCAGTTCTATCACTAGGTTAACAACAAGTGACGTGATTGATACAGACAGTCCGATGTAGGTTATCTCAGTTATCCCAGGGACTTCCAAGGGATACCTTGACATTAGAACAGCAAATGAGGACAAATGGTTGCAAATGCAGCGTCCCTCATTGGAAGGGCCATCCCATCTGCATCCAAGCGTTGACCAACCTCCGGTGTTATTGTCCCATGACACACACTGTATCTCAACATTACGAGGCCGCGGCTTGAGCAACTGGAAGTTAATTTTAACCTCAACTGAATCTGAATGTTTGCTTTCAGCGGTTGTTGACACAACAATGCTGTTAGGCTTGTACTTGTCATCGTTGTTGGGCAAATAATTCTCCAGTTCTTTAAACCCAGCTGTTTTTACGCTGCCAGCCTCTGGACTATTAAGAAGGACGGTGACATTGAACACTGTGTTAACACACTGTGACCCCTGTGAGCAATTGCGTGCCGCTACTTCGATATTTTTCTTTTTAGGGACACCTGTTATGTTTGCCATTTTAATTAATTGCTCAACAGAATTCAGATATCTCTCAGCCAATGAAACATTGCCTTCATCCTTTGTTTCCCATGATTTGTTCAGAGACTTTTCCAACAAATTGCTGGATGACTCCAGAAAGTCCTGAAAAGAAATAAAGTTTTTTAAATCGCAGTTGATTCAAGTACAACATGTCTGCTCAAAGTTAGAAAAAGCCTTTCTCATTGTTGTATTCATTATGAAAAAGAATAGATGGATGGAAAATGTGCAGTATTTACACTGAATATTCACACAAAATAATCATTATAGGCATCTTAAAGTTATAATCCTTAAGATTTCAGTCCTGGTTGACTTGACACCTGTGGTTGGTGGTAGCAGCAAGTGAAGTTTAATACCACTGCAAACACTCGTTTATAAGGGTTCTTTCTTACCTGTTCTGAAGAAGAGTAGATTAAAAATGTGGAATGTATTTTGTACTCAATTAACAACCTGTCATCTAACAGCACACAAAAATTAACATTTTGCAGACACATTTTTGATGGACGACTGTGGTTTAAACACATAGCATTTCCTGTGGCTTCTGCACGATAAAAGCCACCATGTTATCCATCATCTGAATGCCTTTAATGTGAAGCAGCCTCAGGAAATCTTCAGTTTGCATTAACAACAACTTAACGGTTATCAATTCAATAAAATTACACTGGGTTACACACATTTCCTGTGAATCCCTCATTCATGCGAAGGTGATTTGAATCCAGCACAGGAATGGTGGACTCCCACCAACAATGAAAACTAGTATATAGAGAGGATATTGCTGAATGTAAATACACTGAATGATTATGGCAGGAAAAATACAGACCATAAGTGGTAGCAAAAATCTTAAGGGTTATAACTTTAAATGAAAGATTTAAGATATTCCCTTTTCATCTCCATGTTGATTGAAACCCATTAAAAACATTCAATGAAGATGATGGAAGATTCTGTAATACTTACATCCGCTGTTGATTCATTTGGCTGTAGTTGTCGCCTTTCACTCAAAGTGAGGAGTACTTGAACAGATGCATTTATGTTGGCGAAAGTGTTGATAGTCTGTGAGTTACTGGTGACATTCTGAAGGAGGGAAAATACGTGTGCGGCGTTTCCATCGAGTGAGCCAAGTCCAGTGTCAACAATCTGTAACAGCAGTGATGATTTAGGGTGACAATTGTGTCAAAATTAAAAAGTCTAAGGCTTTAATCTCCAAAAAGATAAACTAAATATGAAATGCATCTGGAAGTTTCTTTGGTATGGACCACTTTTATATTAAATGATGGAGATCTCATTCTATAACCTTCAGATATGAAAGTTAGGCTTACATTTGCTTTTTGCAGCGCATTGTTCACTTCCTGGTTCACACATGTTGAAACCTCCGAACCCCATGTCGCCTTTTCGGGGCTGAAACAGTAAGTCAATAAATCGATTAATGAATCAACAGAAATGTAATGGTTAACAAATAGGATTATCAATTAAGTGTTTAAGTTAGAGTATTTGCAAATTGTCTTAGTCTAAGCAATTGTGATGGGCATTTTTCACTATTTTTGGACAATATAGAGACCATTTAAACAGGAAATGGCAATAAAAAGAATCATTAAGTAACAGCCTTACCCTTTGTGGCATTTCCTTTGTATTTGTCCAGCCATGTTCTTGCATTGTAACACTGCAGTGAATCCAGCTTTGGTGTCTTCCCAGTCACCTTCAGCTTCACAGAACTGATCATTTTCTGTTGTGAAGAGAGGATAAGGTTTGAATTATCATCTATTATTTACGTCAACTAAAACAACTACTATCTGTAGGATGTTAACTTGAGAAGAACAAGAAATAAATCTAAAATTCTGTCAGTGCATAAAATACATAGCTCATACAAATATTTGCTTGCTTTGGACACTACATATTTCATTAGATTGTCCATTTGAAGGCAATATACAGTGCATAAAACTGCACCTGGTAGAAGTAGTTAACATAGTGAAACAGCTGCAGTTTGGTTAAGTTTAGGCCCCAAAACTACTTGGTTTGGTTTAGTAAAAGATCATGGTTTGGGTTACAATATTAAGTTAACATTGATTTTTTGTTTCACATGCGACATGAACAGCAGTCTCCTGGGTGAAAGTTCTGTTTTTGACCCATCGGTTCATCCCAACCTCCTCCCTTTATCGCTCTTTATCCTGACTGCCTAAAGGCTTGAAGACATCAAGGCTTGAAGGCAAACTTCTTCCACGTGCATAAAATTCACACTGAGAATTTGGACACTCAAAAAAAAATTGAATATTTTGCTAGCAAATATGGAGTGATGCTGGACAAAGCTAATGTTTTCTGACAGTATTTTAACTAATACATACCATATATGATATTGATATAAACTGAAGCACTTCTTTGTTGATTGCATCTGTTCCTCAGAGTGCATGTTAGTTGTGGTATAATTGCAGTTGAATTGCAGGCAACAATTGTTTCCACTGCATAAATATATGTTCTCTCAGTAGAATCTGCAAAGATCGCATATGCATGTCATGTATTTTCAAACTCAAGGTTGCACAAGGATTAATCTAAATGAACGGGCAAAGAAGATGAACACTAGAAAATGTACTTACTATCAGTCATCTCTTTTCTTTTTGCTAGGATGTCTTGACCTTTCCATGTCACATTATAATTTTCATCGCTCTTCTCTATCTCACACTGAACTCGTAGATTCAGTAAATCTGAACTCTTTCGGCAGTGTGGAAAACTTGGAGCCATGCTGGTGCCAATGTCTGGCAGGAGGGACACGTCCATTTTGAAGCTGGCTTTGTGAGATATGGTGTAGGAATCTGCCTTTTGATAGTAGACACATGTGTACTCGCCTATGAAAAGAAAGCAGGCAAGATAGTTAAAGCCAACATGTGTAGAACTTTTATGTGATTATCAAAATAACTAAGTAGACTTACTCAAGTAGTGTACTTAAGTACAGTTTTTAAGGTACTTGCTACTTTATACTTCTACTTCACTACATTTCTGAGGCAAAGATTGCAAATCTTACACTAAAACATCTGACATTTGATAATTGTATGAGCTAGTTACTTTGCAGATATTAAGCCGACAAGCAGAATACAAAGTAAGTAAAATTAGCTCCATCCCAGATGTCTTGGTGAAAGGATTTTATTGTGCCTGAATGGCAGACATCGCTAGCCTCAAGCAAGGTGTGGAGCGGGCTACAGACGTCAGGTAAATTCACTCCTTTCTATCTCCACACCACTCCATTTTTTTTCACTTTCAAGTTTGGTAGTGTTCAGACTCAATGGATTTCACTCAGCTTACTCTGGGGCCACAAAAATCTTTATACTACTCTTTTTACACATGCAGTAGTACTCCCCAACACCTGTGGACAGACTTTGATTCAAATTTAAGCTGTAACAATATAATTTGTGAGATAAATGTAGTGGAGTAAAATGTACATTTCATTGACAAGTCTAAAGTGGCATAACGCAGCCTAAAGTACCTCAAAATTGTAGTATTTCACCGTCACTCTCACTGTAAGCCAGCTGGCAGGATAATGATATGAAATGTAATTACATTGAAGAAACAAATGTACCTGCCCACATTTTTGATATGTTTCTAAGTGCGACTTTGGTCTCCATTGGTTGCGTGGTCACTTGTGACCCTGTGCCATTGGTTATGTCAAATACTTCGCCATTTCTTGTCAGCTGCCACACTGGTTGGGTCTTCAGGTCCTCCTGCAGCATGCATTTGAGGTTAGACTGGTTGTTGTAACACACAGGGTTGGGTGGCATGCTTAAATGGACAATACCTGTAAAAAAAAAAAATGAGCTGAATCGGTATAGAAACCATGAAAAGCTACATCCAGATGTGTGGGTTTTTTCAGGTTTAGCGTCTCTTTACTTCACTTACAACCATAACAAAGTTATGTGCTTGTGCTTTGATAGTGAATTAAAACTTGGACCAACAATTTTCACATTCTACATTGTAATTCTACTCATTGTTATAAATAAAAATATTGATCAGGCCAGCTTTATTAATTCTGAATACTTACAAGACTAAGAGTCTAAAGGCATGCTACCATGTTTGTGAGGTCTTAGGCACAGTGATGCTTTGAGCTAAATGCTAACATCAGTATGCTAACATGCTCACAATAACACTGCTAACATGCTGATGTTAAGCAGACAATGTTCACCATCTTAGTTGTGGGTATTGGGGTATGGGAACATTTAAAACTTTGATGTAACGGTGGACCAAGAGGAAATGTTTGTACGATATCTTTTAAGAATCCATCTGGTATATGTGGAGAACTGAAAAATTTGGCCTGTTGGTGGCACTGTTCAGTTAATTAATTAGGATTCATCCTCTGGGCACCATGAATATCTGTACAAACATTCAGGACAATCCATCCAACAGTTATTGAGACATTTCAGTCTGAAGCTTAGTGGTGGACCTAAATGAGATCTAAGATGGTTTAAAGTCATTCATATTTAATCAAAAACTAGATTTAAGGAAGACGAACCACAATTCAATCCAGGTTTAAAATTAATAACAAGTGCATTTCAGTCTGCATTAGATAAACTTACCCTTGGTGTCCAAAACAAGCGACGCTGACAGACTGTTGATCAGGCGGAGTGATTTGTTGATCAGGTCATATGGCTTGATGCTGTAAGCAATGGTCATCTCAAAATCTGCAATGACACTTCCGGTCCTTCAGTAAAGAGAAAATACAGATTTCAGTCACACACTAAAAACAGAAAATAACTAATTATTTTATTTGGTCAACAAAGCCAGTACCTGTAGTTGATAATTCTTAAGACGTCAAATCCCCTCAAAGTGCTGTACACCGTTTCCATCTGAAAGGTAACAACTCGTAACACTTAAAGTACATAAATTAAAAACATTATTCCTGATCTGATAAAGGTAGTTAATGAAGTAATGGGCTGTTTCTTCATAAATGTTGTTTTTACCTCTTTTAACACTTTGTTATTGCACTGCTGATATAGCTCAGAGTTTTCTGACAGACAAGACAAATAGTGTTGGTCCAAAATAATGGATCCCGTGACAGTCACTGTGAAGAAAACAGTGGTCAGTTTTTTTAGACACTTGCATGCTCAATACACAGAAATACAAACATAATATGTACATGTAAATACAGTACGAATGACCATGTACCTGCAGTGTCTGAAACACACATCTGAGAGGAGTTCCTGGGGAAGGTGCACATCTTGTTGCCACAACATTCCTGATTAGATTTACAGACTTTATCACTCCATCTGTGGTGTTGCGTGCAGGTACACTCTGTGCCGGTTGAGACACTCTGACAGGCTGATTATTTCAAAAGAAAAGCATAATAGTTTTACTTAATCTGGATATTTTTTCCAATGAAAATCACAACATTCAGGATTGAAATATAAAAAATATTTACTTGTTGTCATTTCAAGGTTGTCAATGAGCACCATGGGGCTACTCACGAAAGGTTTCAGTATCTTAGTTATGTTTTCGATTGCACTGTTCTCTATTGTCAGTTTGGCATAATACATTTGTGTGGAATTGTCTGAAAGACAAACAGGCAGACGTCAACTTACATTTCAAAATGTCACACACCCTACATCTGTTTAAAAACAACGTTATGCTCAGACAAAGTGCTCATTTTGAAACACAAAAAATATTTTACCATGTCCAGAGGCCTGTAAAAGTCGAAAGAGAAGAATTTAATTTAATACAATTTAATGTTGCATATCTGAATGTTCAGATCTGATGTGTAATCTTATGATGCTGATGTACCTGAGAGGTGTTGAGCCCCGCGATATAAAGCAATATAAAAATCCACATCCTGTTCCTGCAAATCAGCAACAACGTTAGAAGTCATATCTGTTGGCACTTGGTAAATGAGGTCTGGTCATTGACTGATGTGAGTATATAACTGTAACTAAAATAAGATGTCACCAAACGGACAGTGACTCTTGCCTGATTTTAATTTACTTGAGTAACACTGAAAGTGCCATATAATCCACAGAAAAGTTAGAATGAGCAAGAAAAAAGCTTTGAATATGTAAAGAATTCTCACATTAACTGTTGCCATCTGTGTTCTGTTGCTTTTAACTGTTTCCATTTGTGTTCACCTTGAAGCAATTGTGTTGCACAAATACCCCTCATTACTTAACAACAACTAAACGATTCCAATATGAATTTCTTAAAGTGGATTCACCTGTTTATGAGCAATTTGATGTCGATTACTCCTGCGCTGTTAACAGCTGTTCTGATCCTATCAGATTAAATGACCTGTTAGATAATAGTTGATACGATTGCACTGAATTTCTGAGATGAAAAGACAAATATGGCACTCAAAGTAATTAACAACTATGTTACTAAAAGATGCTGAAAGATTTGTGTGTTGACGGTGAAACATTTAACTTAATAATAATAATAATAATAATAATAATAATAATAATAATAAATATTTTAAACTGCTGAGACATGTTAAAATTTTTTGCTATCTGTACATGTGTTTTATGGGAAATGTATATTAATGAAAGATAATCAATATAGAAAGATCAGCGAACCTGTTTTCCTGGATCTGTATCAGTGACCCATCACAGCTGCGTCTCGTGATGTTTGAAGAACCCGTCTGCGCCCACACATGACAGCAGC